>OX578143.1:23264658-23387158 GCA_951213105.1 Amaurobius ferox
GACATGAGAGTTATAAATTTATTACTGCTTTTGCCACAGCAGCTTTTACCATCATGGTTCCACGTCTTTGAAAAACTTCTATCGGAGACGATTGTGATTGGTAATTTAATATCATTCTACGCTATCACAGCTATCGGTAAAGTATTTCACATCTACACTAAATAGATGGATTTTTAACGCATTTCTTTACATTTACCAAAACAGTTAAAACAAAATAAAAGTGCTCTGTCGCAACCCCTTTAATATTAAAACAAGCAAAATTTCAATTCATTAAATAATTGCGCGAATATTTCATGAATGCAAACTCTTGCTAAAACATAAAGGTAACATCTATGAAACATAAAGAAATCTGAAATATCATCCCTGGAAGACAGAAATGACAATTTCGAAAATGCTTCCAAGAATTAAATAAGGAATCCTCTTCCAACAATAACGTGACATATCTGGAAGTTTCGCCATTTTTAAAATGCATTTTTTCGCCCTGAAATAAAACAGAATGTACTTTTACTTTTGAGAGAAGAATTCAGTTAACGTTAGGGAAATCTCCCTACGGTGAAGATTAAATAACAATTCTCAAAGGGAAATGGCGAGAAATATACAAAGAGTAATCTCAAGAGCAGGTGGCATCAGAATTAGAATATCTGGGAATACTCGAAAATGGGTCATAAAACCAAATGTAAATTGTACGTAGAAAGGACAATTCACAAAAGACATATGCTGAAAATATGTATCAATGGGAATTGTAATCCTTTTATTTATGGAACGAATTGTATTTCGAATAATAACAGTGCCAAATTGATTTTTCCATTCTTCCAGTTTCTGATTGAAAGGTTCGAGAAATTGTGAGAATTAAAACCTTTAGAAACAAGATCAGGCGATTTTAGAAGTGCATTCGTAACGAAATTCGAAATTCTTACTGAACGCAATGTATACTTGGGATACACATTTTATGTATACCAAAATTCAACTCAACCATATTTTTAATGATGACTGTGTGTCTTCACACGATATTTCTTAAACAAACTCCGTGCTTCAAAGAAAATTATTTCAATTGGTAGAAATAAGAAACCGACAGATGTTGAAAGAAAAAGGATAGTTGAAGGCCTTCAGTTTTGGTTTAAAATTTCGGAAAACATTAAAAATACAATTATGTTAAGAAAGATAAATATATAGTTATTATTTTTTCTACATACATAGTATAATGTATAGGAAAAGTATTGTGTCGGGGTCGTGAATTCGAATTCAAGTTTCCTATGGATTTACGAATTTGAAGCATCCATGAACTCGAATCAAATGTTCTTGAGTGATGAGTGTGAGTGTGTGTGTTTTCCCGCGAGTCTGTAAGCAGTGGTGTCTCACGAAAGAGAAAATTCTAACATAAAAAAATGCTATCTCTTTGAGAGGGAGGGAGGGGGGGGGGGAGATATCTACAAAATTCACAATATTTATTTTTGTCGTTTTACACAATCTCACAAAAAAATGAGTTTTTTTTTTATTCTAATTGTATCTACGCTGTAAGTTCAAATAATTCATAATACACAATTCAACCACAGGAAAGCTAAAGTAATCTATGGTAAAATGACAGTATTTTGTTTTGACTCATCGAGAATGTGAGTTCTGTAATGTGGAAAATGCTAGTTTTTACAACGAGAAAAATCAGAATGCAACATTTTAAGAGAATATATATAAAAATAATTGCTCTTGTTGAAATAAATTTCTAATACTTTGAGATTCCGTAAATGATAATGTTCCATGCATGTGGATGGGGGACTATTTTCCTTGGAGTATACATATTACTTGTGCAACAGATGCATTCCTTACTTAAAGAAACTGATATTTTAATAAATTTTTCAAAATTATGAACGCGCCTCAGGTTTTAAACAATGAATATCATAAAATGTGGTTTTTTCACCTTCATGCTTCTTGATTCACAAGCCTGTCAATATGAACAGGAATATATATATATATATAAATAACCCATTTCGACCAAAAAAGAACAACGTGAGTTTTGCAGTTTGACCCTCATAGGTAAATGCTTTGTAAATACTTTAACCAGAAATAAATTTAAATCATTTTAAAGATTTATTCTGAGCTATTTTCTTGGAAAACTCTAAATTTCCGACGAAAAACGCTATGTATTAAAATAGAATAATGTGAGTTCTATGAAATTCTGCAAGCTTATTTTAAAACAATAAGCCAATTGATTTTCAGTGAAATGGGATGTAAGGTTTAACAATTTCGATTCTGGAATTCTTATTTTTCAAGCAGTCTCTTCCCCCGGCAAATAAGATCTAAATTTAAATAGCAGATTGCGAAAGGAGGGTGGAGCTGGCAACCAGGTTATAAAAAGGCGAGGTGAGAAGCACGAGAGGAAGGAGATGATATGAGTTGGCACGTGGAGCGTGGCGTGTGTGGATGCAGACGATGATGTCTGCGTGTTTATTTCAACACCTTCACAAGTGTTTATTCATACTAGTGCCTATCTTAGTAATTTTTCAAACTGTAAATACAGTCATGTATTACCCCACCTCATATTTTAGTTTTATTATTATTATAACTATAATAATAAATATTTTAGTAATAAGAGCAATAATTATATTACTATTGCTTTTTTTACTATATAATTATTACTATTATTAGTATTACTCTTATTATTAGTGTTGCTGTTGTTATTATTATTACTACTACGTTTTTTCTTCTTATTATTATTCAAAACCATATAATTTATTAATGCGTATGCAAAAAAAACTTTCAATGTCGAACTCAAAATGAAGCACATGAATTGTTGAATATGTTTTAGAAAGTAAATGACATGTTAATGCAAAAATATTTCAAATTATTAATGTAACTTTTTACTTCACGGCAATTACTTTTCTTTACGTTTATCACATAAGTTATAATAAAATAGAAAATATTAAAAAAAAAAAAAACCTCTTAATATTAGAACAAATCTAAAAATCGAATCTGTAAAATAATTACGTCAACAATTCATAAAAGTAAACGTTGTTTTAAAAAGCATTTGTAAAACATAAAATGATCCCAAATGTAATTCATCTTGCAGAGAAATGACAATTCCGAAAATGTTCTAAAGATTAAATAAGAAATCCTCCAACAATAGCGCGACATATGTAAAAGTCGCTTCTGTTGCCATTTTTGAAATGCATTTCTTCGCCTCTAAAATAAAAACAAAATCTAGTTGAAGTTAGGGAAATCTCCCTGCGAAGAAGATTAAATAACAATTCTCAAAGGGAAATGAAGGAAAATATTTAAAGTGTACTCTTGAAGCAGACGAGATTAGAATTAGAATATTTGGAAATAAAATTGCCATAATGCCGAAGGAAAACCTGGCATAGAGAGAGCAACTTACAAAGGATATATTCTGGGAGTATGTATGAATGGGAATTGTAATCCTTCACATACAACAGAATTGAATTTTGAATAATGAATGGTGTCTTATTAATTTTTCGTCTCTTCTAGTTTCAGTCATAAGGCCTCGCGACTTTGCCAGATCTAAATTACAACATTTTCTAAACATTCTAGTAAGATTCCTTTATATCTATATTAAAGTAAATGAAATATATATTAAAAAGAACCGTTTTCGTAAACGAATTTTTTTTGTTTCTTTTAACCTTAGTGTGAATATCAATTCGAATGCATAAATAGGAAGCTGAACATATGTTTATAAATAAAACGTTATTACTTTCTGATTTACATATAGTTGTTTATGAATTATTTTGGAAAAAATGGCATTACATTTACTTAATAATTTAAGCACCAGTCGTGAAATTTCCTAATTTATGAGTTTTAGCTTTTTGGCCAATTTATTAGTTATGTTTTCGGCGAAATAAAAAACTAGGTAGCATTTTGGCCCATTCATGAACTTGTTTAACGGTTGAACTATTTTATGTGTTGGGCAACGTTATGGTCATAAGGCCTGAACGAGCTGAACACCTTGGGGGAGGGGGCGAGATTTATTAAATAGTCATAATTGAAATTTACACATAGTCTGCACAAGCCCCCAAAATCTGAAGTTTGTAATAGACGAATTTCCTTACAGATTAACAAATTTCAATATTGAAGGATAAACGATAATACAAATTACAGCTTTCTTAGAACTTGATCTTTAAAAAGATAAACAGTCTTACTGAACAGACATGTTCTCGCCTTTGTTGATGCTAGTGCTTTGCTCCATTTTTCCTGACGAAGATGGCTCTGTATTGCCCTTGAACCCAGTTGATTCCTTTGTTCAACCTTTATATGATGTGTCTCTGATGATTGTTTTACTTTACATATTTTTACAGCTTTCTTAGAACTCGACTTTCCAAAAGATAAATAGTCTTACTGGATAGACGTATTTACTTTACATATTATTTTAGACATCTGTCTGGTCGATATTTTATAAGTGTTATTGTTCTTACTAATTATAAGGAGCACACCAAATTAAAAAAGAAAACTGTCAAATGCTATTGAATTATGTTCCTCGAGGAAAAATTAAATTTCTAATATCTGAAAAATATGTTCGTTTTAGTAAGAATGTTTTATTTTTTAACATACAAGTATTTTTTTATTTTAGATCGAAAGCGTGCAATATATCAAGAACATTGTTAATTAAATGACGCCAGTATTCTTATATTAATAAAGAAATTACGAAATTGCTCTTTTCAGTATTTTTACTTTCCTTATATACATAATGTATAAGGAAAGTATTGTGACGGGGTCGAAAATTCGAATTCGAGTTTTCGACGGGAGAGCACGTTTCAAGCATCCCTCATCACGAATCAAACATTTTTGAAGTGGTGTCTGTGTGTGTGTATGTGTGTGTGTGTGTGTGTGTGTGTGTGTGTGTGAAAGTATGTGTGTGTGTGTGAAAGTATGTGTGTGTGTGTGTGTGTGTGTGTGTGTGTCAGTGAGTCTGTGGAGACGATAACTGACGAACGAATGGACCGATTCGAACCAAATTTGGTACAAAAATCACAATCCGTAAACACTGGAAGCCTATTGCTTTTATATGCAATCGAATGTTAAGAACCCCCCTAAATTTTCGAATGAAATTTTGAAAAAATTGTCAAAAAATCAAAACCACTAATAAAGTTACGCAAATAGACATTTCTTATGTAATTTTTCATTAGAAAACGATTGACATAAATTTTAGAACGCTAACATGAACCGTTCTCGAGATATTGTTCATTTTTTAAAACAAAATTATCAAAAAGTCATATAAAAAAAAATTCCTATTGAGAAACATGTTCACTTTTCATATGTAATACCATGCGATAAATTGGGTTACATCATTCTCGTGGAACTAGCTCATTCCATTCATGAAAAAATATACTTTTAGTAATACTTTTGTGTTTCAACGCCAATAGTCATTTATCTGCTGTAAGAATAACTTATTTCTTAGTGCATAACGCTTGGCGAGATTTTGGCGACGAATTTGGCGGAATGTCGCCAACTTAGCGACTTTTTGAAATGTTGCCAAATTAACGAAAATCTCGCCAAATGGATAAAAATGACGACTAATTGTCGAAAATTTAATATCTTGGAAAGAATATTAGTATCTACTATAAGAAAAACCTACTTTTTTTTACTGTAAAAGTAGTAAATTAATTACATTATATAAGGAAAGTCATGTGTTGCCCACATCAGATTTTTTTTTATAAATTAAACGTTTTCCCTAATCCATATTCCTTTGACAATCGCTAATTCTCCTTGCTGATAGAAATTATCGTGCTAAATTCCTTATGAACAGTCCTACTTCTTTGATAGTCACACACTTCATGCATCGTCTGCCTACAAAATCACCCAAGTACACACAGAGAGAAAAAAGCACAATTGTTTAACAAAAGAATAAAAATAATTATGCAACGTAATTACACCAAAGTAATAATTTGCACAAAATCACGTTGTTTAATTGTTTTTTAAACTTTAATATAACGTATTTTATTTTCCGTTTTTCGAATGTCTGTTCTCAAAAATTGATGGCCTTCCAGTCCAACTTCTGAGGTTTATCCATTCAAATAATCCTACAATACTTCATCCAATTTGATCATTTTATTTAAAAGATAGCGGGTCCGCAGTTTTGCTGACACACACACAGACATTCTTTCTGAAACTATCAATTTATTTTCGGGGATGTTTGAGACGTAAATCCATAAAAATCCAAGAGTCAAATTTATAACCCGATCATAGTACATTCTTTTCAATATATATAATATATATTGAAGGGAGATTAAAAATAAAATCCTGTTAAATACCAAATCCCCTAAGAATAACATCTACCACTACTAGAAAATAATTAGCACTAATAAGAATAGCACTCTCTAATTCCCACTACCATAAGATGGAGTCACCGCACAATATCAAAGGTCAAACTCTAATTTCGTAATTGTCAAACCACTGGATAAGTATTTAATAAATCTCCCAAAGTTCTACCTGCTGCAGTTATATATAAATATATATAGGTGACATATTATTTTTAGGAGACTAATACGCATTCTTGGCACTAATTAATTCGCAGTTGCAATTAGAAGGAAGTGTTGCACCATTAATCAGGGCCAAAACTGGAGTCGTCTGCGCCTTCCTTATTACCAATTCTAATCATCCATTATTTCAGAAACAGGCCCACACTCTCTCACTTGAAGATGTCGCGGGGACGAAAAGTGGTGCTCTGAAATTTATTGATTTTAATTGATTGGTGATATATTAAGAGTTAAGAAAGATTAAAGAAGAGAAAAAATGATAAAAAATAATAATAGTTTTCTTTTTAATTCTCGTATTGAATACATTATATAAATATGAAAAATTCTCTTAAATTTTGTCTCAAGAAAGATTGGTTATAAACAACAATATAAAAAACGACCTTAATTGCAATAAGTTTCGGTCAGGTGATTTCTACACACATACACATATATATATATTTCAACACCTTGCTACAATTATAGCAACATATTGACAGATCATTCTCAAACAATTTTGAATAATTTTTTAACTCCATGTTTCACTTCCAACAGTTGAAATCTTAGTATATAGAATTAACTGTAACCTGTTTTGTGTTAAAATGCTTAGTCAGTATCACGTAATCTACACTGTTAAGCAGCAGAAGGGATAAATACATTTATTTTATTATATTCTTAAACCTTTTCATTATATTGTATTCTCCTATAAATACTTAGCCCCACGCTGGTATATTTGATTTTTATATTTGATTTCTTATACATATGATCCAATTTATATTTTCTTCTACGTCAAAACATGTTGAAGACCGTCTGACTCATCCTGAGGACTTGAGCAACAATTTGGACGGCCGGGAAAGTACGTCAGGCCATGTGTATTATTTCTGCAATACAATTTATAGTAATGGTCACAGAAAAGCAGAATTCGCATTAACGAAACATGTATGGTCCTTGATAACGTACATGATTTCGGAAATGCTTTTCACTTTATTCAATTTATTCAATTTAAAAAAAAAATTTAGTTGAGCTAGAAAAGGCCTAGCTCATCATGCAAAACAATGTTTCTGTTTTGCAACTTTTCATCTTAAACAGATTTCTTGCATTTACACCATGTATGTTTATGCACGGAACAAGGGTATTAGTACCTTAAGTACCTGCATTATATATATGATTTTTATAAAAATACTTTCATCTTAATGTGTAGTTACAAAAAAATTTTTCACCCATCTTTACCACATGTCATTCTTATTCCATTCCTTAACTTATATATGGAACAGGGAAAAAGAGGCATTTTATACCAATTTAGTACCTATTTTATTTATAATGTTTAATTATCATGTTCTTTTAAAATATTCAAAAACTTGTCGTATAGTCTTTTTGATGTCACATTTACATTTCAGTCTATCTTCCTTTCACATTTGCTATACAGAACATTTAATATTAATGATCCATCTCAAGTATATGTAATACAAGTAAAATAAAAATTCTTCAATTATATATATATATATATATATTCCAAATTCAATGTTTTCAATTGTATTATATTTATTTTTAATTTATATTAGTTACACAACCTGCATCTTGAATTCGTCTTACTGAAATTTCATTCCAAGACCTGTCAGAAAAATTCGCTTTTATCAATTTGTTATTTTCCAGAGTTGCCAATCTAATTTCTAAGGGACGGAATATTTCTATTATTTTCTGAAAACAACGGAAATTGTTCCTTTTATCTTACACCGGAGAAAGATTGCGTCGATTTCAATTAGATTTTTATGGAATAAAAAGGTCGACTTTCTGATTGGCAAGAAAAGACACTTTTAGAGTTTTCAATGAAAACTTGCTTAATCCTTAATAATTATCTTTTCACTCGCTTAAAGCTGTTGCTTTCATCCCCCCCCCCCCTCCGAAGTCACATAACAAAATAAATTAATTTGAAATTCGGGTAATTGCATTTTAAAGAATTGAATATTTACATATTTACTTTTGCAACTTTAGTATTTTATGAAAGTGATTATTTTTTCTAGGCACAGACATGAACATGATGTTATGAAAGGGGTACGGTTTATGGAGAAAGTTCTTCATGGTGAAAGGAAACTGCATTATATTTACTTTACTACAAAAATCATACAATCGTGAGAGATGTTTAATATTTGTAAAAAATTCTATATTCAATATCTGCTAGATTATTTAAAAAATAATAGTCTATTTAAAATTGATTCACACTCTCTTAATAGTATCAAATTGAAAATTATCAATATGTATAGTGATTTAGATATTAATAATAAATTTTTGACATTTCCATATATTGTGCTTATACCTAAATTTCATAAAAATCCTATTAAATTTAGAACTGTTACTAGTGGTCATAATTCATACTCTACCACTGCTAGTAAATTATTACTAAATTATTTAAATGTACTAAATAGCAATTTACGAGATTCTGGTGATAGCTACATTATTCTAAATAACAGTAAGGAATTAAAAAATAAATTAAAAACGCATGGTAAAATAATAGGATTTCAAACTTTTGATTTTAAAGATCTATTTAATAATATTAAGATCACTGATCTATATGATGTCATTTTAGCTTTATATAATGCTTATATTACTAAACATTCTAATCTTACAAAATTTACCAATTTTCCTAAGCTTCTCCATTTTGTTCTTTTCAATAATTATATCTTTCAAGGTAATAAATTATACTTACAAGTCTCAGGTGTTCCACAAGGTGGCTGTAGTAGCAGTATGTTAGCTAATTTATACCTATATCATTATGAAAAATTCTTTACTTCAACTGATTATAAAATTTATAGATATGTAGATGATCTGATTTGTCTTGTATTTACTGATAACTATGTCATAGATATAGATTTCTATCCGGATAATTTGGAATTAATACCTAATGAAACTTCTATTAGTAATAATGTTTATTATTTGGATTTAAATCTAATTATAGAACCTGCTCATGGGATAGTTACTAAATTATATGATAAAAAAGATTTTTTTAAATTTAATATTAATAAATTATTACCTTTTAATTCCTGCAACTCGATTCAATTGTTTAGAAATATTATACTTAATCAACTTTTTAGAATTTATAGATTATCAGATAAAAAATTTCATGCTTTGCACATTAATAACCTCAAAATTACCAGTAAAATGTATCAATATCCTGCATATTTAGTCAATAGTATAGTTAATAAGTTTCGATTAGCCTAAAATTCTCATATTCTCCCCTTATTATCTTATTTTAGCCGTACTTCTTCATTCTCCTGCAATTATATTTTCATCTTTTTATCTCGAAGCTTTAACAGTTGAATAACTCATTTTATTGCTTTTGCGCAGTACTGTTTTTATTACTCTCTTTGGCAACAGCAAATCACATCTTTTCATTTTGGCATATGGCAACGATGATCCAGTCATATTTTGCTCGTCATGGTTGCACTGAAGAGGTGCGTTTTGAGGTATTTATGTTTCCTTTATTGTTCCAATCTTTATGCTTGTCGTCCATATAACACAAGTTTATAGATAAAATCTATCATGTGTTTCAGAAACAAGCATTTTTGTGTTCATTTCGAAAAGATATATGGACCCGATGAGAATTTTTTCGAAATGAACTTTTCGTAAGCCTAATCTCGTAAGCCTAAATCTCCTCCATGTGCAAGCTTTTTTGCTTGATTTTTTTGTTTTCTTATTTGCATTCCTCATTTTTGAAATTTGTTGATTGTCTTTGTCCTTATGACTTGCATTATGTTTTATTATTTCCTCTTTTTGTCTTAATTTCTTTGTATTTGTAGAAAATTTTGGAATAGTGTATTATGAGTTACTACATACATTCTAACTTTGGATTTAATAATTTATTTTATATATATATATATATATATATATATATATATATATATATATATATATATATATATATATATATATCGGATTCTATGGCTGTCTTGACGAGTGTATAATTTCGAAATAACCGCCATTTTTATGTAGTTTCAACAATTGTTCTTCATGTCTTGATCTATTACCTTGAGCTAATTATTATTGCCTTTTCTTATTTTTGCCATATTTGCTCTTTCTTATTTTATATATATATATATATATTTAATTATGATTTTTGTATACTAATATTCTCCTCATCCCTATTGTAGAGATAAGTTACCTACTATTTTTATCCTTAGTCTTGGTCTATAGTTACTTATTTGTAACAGTTATGCTAGAGATGGGTTTTTGCACTTACTGTAGTTTATGCATAGTTTTCTATTAAAAATATCAATATATATATACATTAGCTTGATTTCTTTATAAATATTTTAATATGTTAACCATTGCTATCGTTACAAGCTGCATTCGCAAAGTACTGATATTGAATTTCAGTTCAATTTCAAAATAGGTCAAATTTTTTCAAATTTCAGATTTAATTTTATCCCATAGAAAAACGGGATAATTTCCAAAATAAAGGCACCCCAAGAGTTTATAGTCTAATATATTAAATTTGAATTTAAATAATTTTACGGATATAAATGATGTAAAAATGCAAAGTGATCGAAATATAGGCGAATCAAATTTTAAAATCATATATACCGAGAAATCGAAATAGATATATTTTTAAGTTAAGTAGCACTAATGTACACTTTAAAATATATCAGAAATATCGTCTGCTGTCTTTAATACGTCAGACGATCATGACAGATTTTTTTTTTTATCAATCGAAGGACATGACAATTTCCAAGAGTGAAAGTGTTTATGTTAGAGAATTATTTCTTGAGCTATTCTTATGAGAGTAGAATTGAAGAATTTCAACAACGCAGCCTCTATTTCAGGTGGTTCGTTCCGAGTTAAAATAGGGAGGACTGCGTATTTTCCCTTTGTCTGTAACGTATCCATTTTCTCGGACGCAATTTATTAACCACATTATTACTTTCCTTATATACACAATGTATAAGGAAAGTATTGTGACGGGGTCGAAAATTCGATGTCGAGTTTTAGACGGGAGAGCATGTTTCAAGCATCCCTGATCACGAAGTGATGTCTGTGTGTGTGTGTGTGTGTGTGTGTGTGTGTGTGTATGTATGTATGTGAAAGTATGTGTGTGTATGTGTGTGTGTTAGTGAGTCTGTGGAGACGATATTTCACGAACAAATGGAGCGATTTGAATGAAATTTGGTACAAAAATCACAATCCTTGAATACTGGTAGCCTATTGTTTGTAAACGCAATCGATTGTTCAGAACCCTCCTAAATTTTCGAGTGGAATTTTGAAAAAATCGTCAAAAAATCGAAACCGCTAATAAAGTTACTCAAATAGACATTTCTTATGAAATTCTTCATTAGAAAACGATTGACATAAATTTTAGAATGCAAACATGAACCGTTCTTAAGATATTGCACATTTTTTAAAAATATTATCTAAAAGTCATATGAAATAAAAATAAAAATTTTCCTAGTGAGAAACATGTTCACTTTTCATATGTAATACCATGCGATAAATTTGGTGACATCATTCTCGTGGATAAAGATCGTTCCATTCATGAAAAAAGGTACGTTGAGTAATACTTTTGTATTTGAACGCCAATAGTCATTTATTTGCTGTAAGAATAACTTATTTCTACGTCCATAACGCTTGGCGAGATTTTGGCGACGAATTTGGGGGAATGTCGCCTATTACTTTTTTTTAAATGTTGCTAAATTAACGAAAAACTCGCAAAATGGCTAAAAATGACGCTAAATCAATGGCGACTCATTGATGATGACGACATGGAAAATTACTACTCATTCACGAAAATTCAATATCTTGGAAAGAATATAAATAACTACTATAAAAATAATCTATTTTTTTTACTGTAAAAGTAGTAAATTCATTGCATCATATAAGGAAAGTCATGTGCTGCCCACATCAAATTTTTTTCTTAATTGTTACGGGTTTTAGAGCATGGATTTGCCTTTCTGAACACTCTCACACAAATGACTAGCCATAGATTGCTCTTAAATAAAACAAAATCTTTGAGAACACTTCATGATCTTCGATCGATAAAAAAATAGGTCTGTAATAATCGTTTGAATACGAATTACGAATAATATATAATTAATAAATAATTATAATTTTTTTGTCTCCATATTATTAGCCACTATAATTGGGAAAGTTGTCTTGGATGTTATTGAGTGGAAGTTGATACACTGAGTTGATAATTTTAATAACGAATTTGGGAGGATATGCATTATTAGTAACTGTACTCAATAATTCCATAAAATGTGCGAATTTATAATTTTTATCACACATTTTATTGATTCTAAGAACTTGGTTTATTATAATATTTCTAAAAACTGATATATGCAAACAAGAGTCAAAATATTGAAATTTTGATGTATTAAATTTAAAATCTTGTCTTTTATCATATAAGTTTATAGCCAGATTACAATTTTGTAAATCTAAATTTATATTTAAAATGTTTGCAGCATTAGAGTCATTATTGCTTGCATTTAATTGTAAATTATTAGGATAAAAGTTAAATACTATAGGGATATAATTATGAGATACACATAATATGCCATCTAAATATCTAAACATGCGAATATTATGCAATTCAGGATTAATGTTCTTTTCATAGAAGAATAAATACAGAATAGTTAACAGTGATAGGCACCTCCTTCACGAAACTGTTGCTTAAAAAAATACTACCATGTGGAATATAATTCTCATAGAATGAAATTAAGTAATTTTTTAAAAAGAAAATTTGAATATTTTATGTTGATATTATATTTTTCAAAAATTCCTAAAATAATTCTTTACAGATCATCTATATCAATATTATTAAACAAATCTTTGAAATAAATAGTATAAATACTATGAATATTAGTAAGATTTTTTTAATTTTTTAACTAATTCAAAACTAATAAATAATTTGGCACAGCGTCTGACGTTATAATAGCAAAAATTAAGCACACATCCACAACAGAAGGTGTTTATTTTACTTCCTATAAGACGTACAAAAGTTTAAAAAAGGGCCAGAGCGCTTTCGAGCATAAGTACGCTTTTCATCAGTGGCTACATGGAAATAAAATTTGAATCGTTCATATATAGACCAGCTATAGCGACAAAATTTGCATAAATACAATTTACAAAAGAATCTACGTTTAGGCAAGGATAAACCGAAAACTATAAAACAATTTTTTTTGGAGTCTCAAAAATTCCAACAACAAAAGAACAGCATATTAATTTACAATTGAATTACATAAATCGAAAAAGGGGGGGGGGGGGCAACAAGTATAATCCCAAAGATGAAGACGTCAAAGATAACTTTGTAGAGACTTGAATTGCTTGGAGTCGAGAATGAGTCGCCAAGCGTAACTCAAATTCATAACAGGGTCATCTTTTACTAATTCTTGTATTCCTGCTAATTCTTGCCATCCTCTTTCCTCTAAAAAAGCCTCTTTTTATGCTTATTTTAATCGCGCTTTTGATGTTTGTTCATCTATCTCTGCTTTAAGTGATGAAATTGATTTTATTTTTGACCTTGGCCGTGAGGCTGCCTACGCCTTTTAGTTTATTTATAAGGTTTTCTCCCAAGTTCGCCGTAAATATACATTTTTTGATACTAAACTTATTGTCTTAAAGGATCGTTTGACTTATAGGTCTAGTTTTCCATACAATCCTCGGATTTTCTGCCCCTTTATCCATTTTTGATCTGAGTTTGGTTTCAGACTTGCACATTCTAATTTTTCTTCTTTATTTAACAGTATTCGGTCTGATAAACTGGGTGATAAGGATGACTTTAAAAGCTTTACTGGGGTGTATGTTGTTCCCCTGTTGTCCACCGATGGTAATTTTAAATTTTATATTGGAAATACTAAACGCACTGTTGGCATCCGTTTAGCAGAACATGCTCGGGATGTCAGGGATAGTAAACTTTCTACGGCTCTTACTCAATTTGTTGTTAAAGATAATTTTCAACCTCTTTTTGAAAAGACTTTCCTTTTGATGCGTTGTAATAACCCTCGTGATATTCTCCTTTTTGATTCCCTTTTTATTTATATCTATCGAGAGTCCGTTTGTAATTTTGACCCTATTATGAATTTGAGTTACGCTTGGCGACTCATTCTCGACTCCATGCAATTCAAGTATCTGCAAAGTTATCTTTGACGTCTTCATCTTTGGGATTATGCTTGGTTGCCCCCCCCCCCCCTATTTCGATTTATGTAATTAAATTGTAAATTAATATGCTGTTCTTTTGTTGTTGGAATTTTTGAAACCCTTAAAAAAATTGTTTTATAGTTTTCGGTTTATCCTTCCTAAACGTAGATTCTTTTGTAAATTGTATTTATGCAAATTTTGTCGCTATATCTGGTCTATATATGAACGATTCAAATTTTATTTCCATGTAGCTACTGATGAAGAGCGTACTTATGCTAGAAAGCGCCTTTTTTAAACTTTTGTACGTCTTATAGGAAGTAAAATAAAGACCTTCTGTTGTGGATGTGTGCTTAATTTTTGCTATAATTCAAAACTGTTTTTCACAATATGACAATTATTTGAGATCTCATCTGACAAGGATACTTCATTTAAAAGTTTTAATAATAATTAACCAGCATTAGTAATGTAAGAATTATGCCCACTAGTAACAGTTCGAAAAGCAACAGGGGATTTATGAAACTTGGGTACTAAAACAATATATAGAATGTTATTACAATTATTTTACAGATGGATTCGCTTATATATGGCTGATATTCTATTGTATAAGATTTTAAAATCTTAAAGTTAGTATTATGTAAATTATAGATTTGATTATTAAATAAGAGTGACTGGGGGGTACTTATATAATAATATTTACATATGATTGAGTAGTTACTACTAGCCTCATCGCCATATGTAATGACTATATATATATATATATATATATATATATATATATATATATATATATATATATATATATATATATATATATATATATATATATATATATATATATAATTTCAAATACACCACGTAATAATTATACAAATGTATTATTTATCCTTGATTGGATAACTTATTTTTGTGAATTTCACCAGTTCTTATCACCTACTTACCATTGGGCCTGAGTCTGATACTGCTTACTATTTTTGTAAGACTACTTTCACCTTGTCCTGAGTCCTAAACCGATTACTATTTTTTAAAGTCTTCATACACATTATTTTTCATTCAAGTGTATTCATTCCGGTGTCCCCTCTCTTTGACGAAGAGATGTAAAATGCTTTGTCGAATGTTCCTCTGCGAACATGTCGACTCCCAGGTGGTGGCTGTACCTGTGTGTTAATATTTCTGTTTCTTATATTTCTGATTTATAATTCACTTGGTTTTTATTATTTGTCCTTCCACTAGCCAGTAGACAGTTCCAATGGTGTACATAGGTAAATACTGTCGCCATTGTCAGAAAATGGCAATTGTATCGGTTTTAATTCGTATTGTATGGTTGTCCGGACGAGAATGCAATTTCGAACTAACCGCCATTTTTTGTGTAGTTTCTATTGATTGTGCTCCATGTCTTGATATTTAATCTTCAGCTAATTATTATTGCCTTTTCTCATTTTTGCCATGTTTGCTTATTTATTTTATATATATTTATATATATACATTTTTAATTATGATTTTTGTATACCCTCCACCCCCTTTGTATACCCTCCACCCCCTATATTCCCTCCACCCCCTTTCCATTATAGTGATAAGTTGCCTTCTATTTTTATCCTTAGTCTTGGTCTATAGTTACTTATTTGTAACAGGTATGCTAGAGATGGGTTTTTTTGTACTTACCGTAGTTTATGCATAGTTTTCGATTAAAAAATTTCAATTTATATATATATATATAAAATGAAAGATTTTAATCGTAAATTATGCATAAACTACTGTTTGAACAAAAAACCCCACCTCTACCATATCTGTTACAAATGAGTAACTATAGACCTAGACTAAGGATAAAAATAGAAGGTAACATATCACTACAATGGAAAGGGGGATGAGAAGAAAATTAGAATACAAAATTCACAATTAAAAGTATATAAATATAAATAAAAAGAAAACACGGCAAAAAGGAGAAAAGGCAATAATAATTAGCTCAAGATAAAATATTAAGACATAGAGAACAATCAATTGAAACTACACAAAAAACTACACAATATATATATATATATATATATATATATATATATATATATATATATATATATATATATATATATATATATACGCATACACTGCAACATGCACTGCAACATCAGATTTGATTTTTTTATTATTAACTAATAGGTCATGCATGTGGTTTTACAATAAAAAACTTTATCCACTTGCAAATAAACACGCTCAAAATTCTACAAGGTATTTCAAGCAGGGATTTTTTTTCCACTTTTCTATCTTGCCCAAGTTTTAGTTATGAATAATGCTCTCCTAACACCTTGACTATTTGGTTAAAGTACATACATACATACTTAAAACATATCAGTGACTACACGCAGCCACCAATAACAGTTTAGATAAAGAATTCACAAAATCAGAAAATTCGGGGAAAAAAACTTGAATGACTCGAGTTAGACTGTCTTTTATAATACCACCAATTTGCAGCCATACCGGGCGAATGATAAATTGGACAACGCCGTAAAAACGTTCGCGAAATTGGTATAACGGGGGCAAGCACCACTATTAAGGCATAAAATGACACTGCAAGTCTGTCGGCGAGGCAAAACATGGATATTATGTTCCTGAAGGATAATTGCAGTGTTCGGCGGGCCGGCGCCGCGACCGGAAGTACGTCATCGGAAGCGGGCCGGGCGGCTCCGGGCGCAATTACGATTGTAAATGAGCCTTCGTGTCAGGAAAAGGGTTTTGTAAAGATATATTTCGAGCCATGAATAATTAAATTTGCTCTGAAATATACATCTGTGTGCAGTTTATTGTACTGTGGGTTTGGGGTGATATTCTGAATGGGAGCAATGTTGAAGTTCTGTGCATTAATCCTCAGGAATATTCGTTTGCGATGTAGGACGTTTCGTTTGTTAAAATTTAATGATATGTACATTTGATGGTCGGTGAAAGTGAATTTAATGTATGTGAAATGGATATGTGAATTTAATGAATCTTACCGAAAATGTTAAGAGTTAAAGGGGAATAAAATCAGAATAAAAAGAACACTTTATTTTTTAGCATAAGGGTCTCATTGGGCCGTTTAACGTATGGGGTAATTATTATTTTAAATATATAAATTAAATGTACGATGTTATATATTAAAATAGCTGAAAATATGTGCAATTAAACTTTCATTAATACAAAATAATTTTTTTTAATGTGTTGTCTTAAGAAATAGCTTTATTTTAAGGGGGTCTAATGAGTCTTTAAAGTGCCATAAATAGAGTAAATTCCCATGCTTCACATTCTAATTTGTACTACTTCTCCTATACATCAAGAGTACCTAAAAATTTTATGGCTAACAAGTGAATACCTGTAGAATGTATGATTATTTTTTCAATAAGGTGAATCTGATAATAATATTTTTTAAATATTTGTATAATATTCGTGAATTTATTACAATTTTATTTTGATATAGGTTACTTGCGCGGATGATTTCAACAAAAATATTGCTGACTATGATGCAAAAATATCCATTCAAGAAGTTATACTTCAAAATAAAAACATTTGCATAATTTACTTTTTTTAAAAGTTAAAATTAAATTAAAGCTACGAAATAAAATCCTTATTTATTTATTTTTAAAATTAAATAACAGTAAAATGATTTCAAAAACTAAAATTAAAAGAGTTAATATAACAGATCATTAACCTTTTCAAAACCATTTCTTATTGCGTATATAGTAAGTAGCAATAACTATAAATTATTTTCAAAACCTTAAGCTTTTAGGGACTCCATGGGCGCAAGCGGGTTAACAAGAGCGATTAGGGATGTGGTATAAAAATATTAGGACCAGATCTTGTGGCCCTTTGTAATAACCAAACCCTGTATATGTCAATACATGTAATACACATATACACTATATAACATAAATAGAGCGACCGGAACGACCACCTTAGGCGTCAAATAAGAAAAAGCCTTTTGAATATTATTTATTGTGTGTGTAAAATTCTTTCGGAATAGGATTTTCACAGATTTATTTCAGAATTTTTTTAACATATATACGTAAGTGTAGATTTAGGATTCACAGGACAAGACTACATTTTCCGCATATCCTTCTCATTTACCTCAACCCCACATGTCGCGTTGTGGAGATGCAAACTGCGCTCTATCTCCTACAAAGGTATCCGCTAAGTCAACTGTTGCATAAATCAGATAGAAGGAGGCCTCGACTTGATATCCTTTTAAAAGAGTGTTTCCTCTTCACCGATATTTTTGTTTACGCGGGAAAATAAGAAAGTCGGGGTGAAAAGATATTTTTCAAAGTTTCGAGACGACTTTATGTTTATTTTAATTTTAATGGTTTTAACCTCCATTTTTGTTTACGCGGAAAAATGGAAAGTCGGGGTGAAATGATATTTTTCAAGATTTTGAAACAACTTTGTTTATTTTAGTTTTACTGGTTTTAACCTCTATTTTTGTTCACGCGGGAAAATAGAATGTCGGGGTGAAATGATATTTTTCAAGATTTTGAGACGACTTTATGCTTATTTTTAGTTTACTGGTTTTAACCGATATTTTTATTTACGCGGGGAAATATGAAAGTCGGGGTAAAAAGATATATTTTTAAGATTTTGAAACGACTTTGTGATCATTTCTTTTTTACTAGTTTTAACCGATACTTTTGTTTACCCGGAAAAATAAGAAAATCGGGGTAAAATGTTATTTTCCAAAATTTTGAGACAATTTCATGCTTCTTTTTATTTCACTGGTTTCCACCCCATCGCGTTTTAAAGATTAACTTTAGAGAAATTCAATAAACAAATGAAAATTTGTCAGAACTTTCTGCCTTAAAACAATTTTACCAAGTGATTGTTTGAAAAAATATGAATTCTGATATTAATTTCTGTTAGTAATTACTGAAAAGTTGAGGAATAAAGTTCAAATAAAAAAATGCTATAACGTCCAGATTAAAGTTAACTATAATTCGTATTCCTGTTTACAATGGTCATTTAGAGTATTTTAGAGCAAAAATCATCATTTTTTAATATGATGTGCCTGCAATGAAGGTATCCATTCTATCTCAACAACTTTCCGCCAATTTGTATGCAATTTGGCAGTCAGGTGCAATTAAGCATTACTCTGGTGCTGATAAGATTTTGGTGCGGATGAAAATATTTAATGTAAAACATTGAATTTGATTGACAATGTGAGTTAAATGATTTTATTATGTATAATTTCTGATCACAAAACAGATAAAACCAGAAGCACTATACTAAAAAATCGCTCACAAGCTTTTTTTTTCTTGGCGACTTGGCCTCATTAAAAAATTAATTATTTTGAAACTATGAATTCCTTTTAATTAAAAATAAGTACCCTGTTCATGTTTTAGTTCGCTCGATAAAATTAAAATCGTGTTTATTTAATGCACTGAGAGCTTTTTGCCATAGAAATATACATACAATGGGTGAGGACGGAGAATGCGTCAACACCACTTTGTCTCAAACGATTTTTGAGTTTTCTCAACATGCAGTTTTAGCTCCTTCTTTCAACCCTATAACTCAACGTTCATGCATACAAATAAATAGATTTATAATATATTAATATTTTATCCATATTTTGACAGTATATAAATAATTATTAAATAGTTTGATAAGGCAAACGCCTTATACAAACAAAGTATACATGATAGACATGAAAACGAATATGAGATTAATTATTTATTTTATAACACCTCTAAACTCCGCCACCCATATTCAAAATCGTTATATTCTGCCCATTATGCGTTTTGTAAACAATGTGGAACTGCAATTAGTATCACCTAAATAACAGAATACTCCAAATTTGCTGCCAAATTTACGTTTATTGTTGACTCGCGTGATATTTTATCTAAAGAGAGGGAAATCAATAATTTCTGGAATGGACGCCACGCCGTAAACGCATCACAAGGATGACATATGGTTGTCGCTGAACGAACGTGCATCAAATACTTAGCAGAAAGATGGAAGGTTTTGATTAGGTTTGTTTTGACGCGTCGCACGCAGATGGGACGAATTCGATTGGTCAAAGTATTTGGGCCGAACGCATTAACGATTGCATTCAAGGGCGTATACAAGGGTTCCGTTTTTTTTTCCAAAATTGAATAATCACTATACATAATTATCTAACGTGTTTAACGCTGAAGAGTCTTTCTGACACTCCAGAAGGACTCTGGTAACGTACAAAAACTTGAATTTTTGCATACTTATAGTATTGACCATGGGACAGATTGTAGCCAGATTTTTGATTTATCTCCCTGGGGGCGGAAAAATGTTTTTTTTTTTTTTTCGAAAATTATTCTCAGATAATCCAGAAGACTTCTCTGGTGACCTAGAAGATTAAATATTTCAATATTTACTATCGATCACTAGTCGATAGTAAGTATTGCCGTCATCGTTTTTTTTCTAGAATGGACAAACTGGTGGAAAGTTGTAAATGATCTCAGAACCATTCGTAAGCCCCTACCGGGGACATAAAAAGCTGAAACTCGACCAAAGGGCAGAACTTAACTGAGACAATTTTTAACTCAGACAATTAATTTCGATCTTAAGCGCCATGCATTATTAAACAAAATAAAACTTATTAAAATAAGTTGTAGATTAAATTTTTAAAAGTGACAGCTTCCCTGCCTTTGAAAGGCTTAATTATTAGCATTTATAATATAATACCATGCGCAGATCCATGTATTATTTTTCTCAGTGTAGAACCTTTAAGACTCTTTTACAAGATGCAAGAAATTTATTCTATAAATTGAACTGCCAACTTATTCTGCTAACTTGCATTATATAGAATGGAAATTAAACTGTCAAAAACTTTTGTTTACCTTCTTGAATGCACTTTTGTATCTGAAAAAATCACTCGGTTTCTTGCCTGCAATTAACCAATCAGAAAGCTAAGTATAACACCAAGTTTGGCATCTTCGGAAAGATACCAACCAATAATAGCTTATATACACCACAGTTCTGTTACCCTTGCAAATAAAGGTGAAAATTTGACTGCTTCTACTGAATATACCTATATTTTGAGGTTTTGCTGGGTAAATATTTTTATTTCTTCGTAAGTGTACAAATTTTATAGTATGTAATCTTTATTCTTTTGTAATGAACTCAGTAAAGTCGTGGTGGTAATTTTGAAATCTGTTTTTCTCTCACAGAAATTGCTTCTGCATGTTCTGATTCTGTCTGAAAGAGTGTTCATTTTGGCAACTAACGATAAAACCTCTGTAGAAGCCTTTGAATAGAGACACTTTAATTATGATCACTCTGCCTGTAGTATCCCTGTTAAAGAATTATGAAGTACAGAAACAGACGGATGTTTCAACATCGTAGAAAAAAAATACTCTTTTACAATTATGTCAACTTAAAAATTGTGAATTGGTGATGTGATAAGTGATAACAATGTGCACCAAAGTATGTTCTGCCCAAAATTACGGAAAGATGTAAAAACTCAAAATGCACAAGCACAACTGTACACACATGTAAACAAATTACTTCACAAATTCATAGGATCCAGTAATTTAGAAAATAAACACAATTTTTTCATCAACTTGATTTAAAGAATACCATATCTAGCTACATATCTCATCGGTGCGCGATACATAACTTTCCCCACATATACATAAATAAATAGTTAAATACAAGAAATAGAATTAACATTCTGTATTCTAATGATCCAATCATTCGATGTCTAAAATGTAACGACAATGTAACTCAATGTGTGCATGTATCCTGATTCATTATTAGCCAGTGACGTAAGTAGGGGGTTAAAATCATAACAATTAAACAATTAAATTAGTTCTCCATAAGGTCCATATTGGAAAATGAAATCCAACACGCTAACACTTCATCCAGCATTCAACCATCCATCTTACCATCTTTCCTACATCCTGATTACGATACTACTCTTATCGGTAGAGCATAATCATACATTGCCTTAATCTTCAATTTTACACGAAGAAAATTGTACGTTCTGTGAAAGAGTAGGTATATTTTTGATAAATTAATTCTAATGTCAAAATTTTCCTATCTAATTAACTCTTTAATTGATGATTCTTTACAAAATGTCTCCAAAATTTAGACATAATGCTATTTTTTTGCAAATAAATTCTTTAAGCTGTTTATTTAACACATTTTCAAATTCAAATAGATTTCGTAGTAAAATTATGTATTTAAAAAATTAATATAAATCAAAAATATATAAACATTAATATAAAAAAAATAATATAAAAAAGGGATATAAAAATAATATAAATTAGAATAAATCTTTTGAGCTACCTACATGTCATTCTTACTCACTATTTTCTAATTTCTGTCACATTTGACAGATCATTTACAGCGATTTTGAACGCAATTTTTGTATATTTCAGTTATGATTCACGACCCTATATGTTCCGGTGTAATTTTTATCATAATTTTGCATCGTAAATTCCGAGCAACATCGGATAATCGCTGCTAGTATAACACAAATTAAAAAATGCAATATATCTATCTAGATGCATGTCACGCTTGGTCTTAAATTTGATCAAAAATTCCCAAATTGGCGACTTTAGGAAAGTGTTGCTAAGTTCACGATTATTATAAGGTTATTGGCATTTATTAAATGATTGCAAGTTTCTTAGAAGATTATTGTCAACTTTGATTTTTCTTACGCTATAAAATAAATGTCGTTGTCTGTCATTTTGCCATTTGGCGATAAACTTGGTAAACTTGTTAATATTTGAAAAATGTCTCCAGGGTGCCGACAATGCAATATCTGTAAAAAATAAATGTAATTTTATCTATAATCCTTGGCACTTTTCTGTAAATATTAATTTAATTTAAGATATAGAGAGTTTCACTGCGTTTCAGGACATATACGATTTGTTAGACAGTCGTATTAAATCTGCGTTTCATTATGAGGGGGTGTAGCTGAGTGGAAAGTAATTTCGTTTTGTACGGGGAGTCATAAAATAATTATTCTAGGAGGTAATTAAAAAAATTATGTGCTAGAGGATCAAATAATAATTAATAATATTGATGTACGTGGTGTTTAAAGATTTTAGGAGAACAAGTCTGCAGGAGGGCTGGAGAGGTAATACTTTACACAACTTTACACACCTGGACAGGTTTAACATCTTGTTACTTATATGTTATCTTACTTTTAGAAAGGAAAGAAATATTTTCTATGAGTGTGAGTAAAGAATAAGAGAACATCTATGGAAAGTGCAGCTCTGAATTAGATATTCAGTTGGTTTGCCATACTCTTCATTAGAAATTATGTACGAAGGGGAAATGTTCATTAACCATGAAGGTTTTAATGCGTCAAATATAAAATTATCTCACGCTTTTGCGCTTTTACGAAACTTTATCTCAACGGCGCAACTAAGGTGAAATATTTATGGCGCACTTTGTCTTGCAAAATTGATAAACTTTTTTGCCCACATCCGCAATTCAAAGCCTCGTTCGTGTGCCACAAGGTTGCAAACGGTATTGAATGGAACATTTTTTTTCCTTTAATCAAAATCTCAGATAACCAAAGTGTTCCGACCAATTAAAATCTCCCGACTTATCTGCCGAATCCAGTGACTTATTATAAAGGTAAAAATGGCTCACATCAAATACCATATTCCGTTCACGGCGTTGGTTACAAACACGCACGGCTTCGGAAAAAACTAATGAAGAAAAAGAAGATAGATATTGTCAGTGTAATAAACCAAGTGCCGAAGCTGTGGGGAGAGAAAATAATACACAATGAAATAAAACCTCGAGGAAACGAACCCAGTGGTTAAAAATGAGTGGCAAGCTGAAGAAGGCCTCTTCTTGTACAGCACTGCCAACGGTTCAAACTCGTCCAGATAAAGAGATGGCCTGAGGGTTAGAAACATGTTGGAGTGTCTTAAGAGTGTCTGATGAGAAAAGACCCCACTGGTATCTATACCGAGTAGATAACATAAAGAGGTGTCTCTCTCTCTCTCGAATTCTGTGGGCAGTTTTTTTTCTATCGTTTATTTTTCTCGTTTTTTTCCAGTCCCTCTCAGAAAGATGCCGGACGACTGACTGGAAAAGCGCTGCTGCCTCAAAGTCGAGTAGATAGCAGGGCGGATTTTGTTTGTGCTGAGATTTGAGAGTACAGCTTCTTGAAAAGCAGGATAAGAATCAAGTTTAATTCAGGGTTAGATGCTTTGAAAGAAGGCAAGGCAACAATATGGCTTCGTAAGTTGTGTGGCAAGTACTATCTTCACAGAATCTGTACGTATTCCAGAGGTTTTATTCTTTAAAGATGCCTACTGGTGATGGATCTAAGATGTGAAATATCTGCCAGACAGTACAGGGGATTCACAGGATATATTCGCATCTCGAATATCTTGTATCAGAATTTAGGACGATACTTTTTTAGATGCTCCAAGGATACTAATTCACGATGTCGAGAATAAGAATCATGGGCATTTAAAGGTTATCATAAATAGGATAAAACAGAATATCCCTAGTAAAATATGCTCATATTCATGCAAACATGCCACAATTGGATATGATGTGAAACTATTGCATCCATGAACTAATTACAATTTTCGCTACTCTTCAAGACGTAGGTTATGGCATGACTGAAGAGCATAAATATTTTAATAAAGCGCGTTATAGATTTGTGGTAATGAGAAAAATGAATTAGTAAATTTATTTACTTTCATGAATCTTTTTGTCTTAATATAAAACAAATCACTTTATTGTTAGAGCATCTAGATATTCTTTATGGTGGGTGCGGCTAAGAATAATGCATTGCACTGTTTCTGCTTTTGAAACATACCAAATGAAAATTCTGTAATAAGTTTTGTGTGTACTATTGCTTAGATACTTTAATAGTTCGGAATACAATTGCTTATACTGTATTTCAAAAGAAATGGCTAGGGATCACTATATTTGAGAACCATTGTGTAGTAGATGATCCGATGATCCATAGTACAATCGCCACGAGGCTAAGACTCCGTGGGAAATTTGGAGGGTGTTTAACTTTAACCTTTTGCTTACAGGTGGGACAGCCTCAATTCCAGTTCTTCGTTTGTGATTGACGCTGCCCACCCGTAAGCAGAAAGTTAATAACGTAAGGTCAAAAGGAATTATCACATTGCAATGGTCAATCATTTGATAAGTATCGAAAAGTAATTATTTACATAACCATCGTAATTTATTTGTTATCAAATTAAGTTAATTTCTAGTACTAATTTTTCAAACCACCTTATTTATATATAGTATTCAAACAACGCTAATGCGTTTTTAACCATAAATAATTTTTTGCAAGAACATAAAACAAACACTATTACAAACAAGAAAAGCAAAATAAACAATTAGAAGCTCACCAATGGGACCATTTCATTGTTTGACATTTTAATAAACTCCATGACAAACATTTGAAGATGACAATAATGAATGTTAATGTAGAGGAACTTACCTAAAATAAGAGAAAAAAAAGAGACAACAAATTAAAACTGTGCCCATGCTTTCAAAACAAATATTTTTTACAAGTTATACACTTGTACTATAATATGTAATTACCAAGTTAAATACAAAAATAAAGTCTAAAAGTAACAACCAAAGAAGATTTAGCTCTAAATGTGATAAAAAAGTGCCAGCTTTTAGAATGTAAATTTGAAGCAAATTAGTAAAAGTGATAAAAAAGTGCCAGCTTTTAGAATGTAAATTTGTAGCAAATTAGTCATACATTTGTTTATGAGGCGTGATTAATAAATTTTCTTGTTTTACTGAGATGATTCGCCAAGCAAAGCGACAGAATCACCATTGTTTACACATAGAACAGTTTTGCAAGCTGAACGTGTTCAAGAATACGAGCTTTTTTTTAGAAGCTAAAGAACATAAACGAGGCGTATAGCCTTCCTTTCAACAATTTCCTCATTATTATTAATATATAATATATATATATATATATATATATATATATATATATATATATATATAATATAATATACACATATATATGTATAATATATGCATATACATATATATATATATATATATATATATATATATATTATATATAATATATAATATATATATATACGTATATATATATATAAAATTAATTAATTAATATATATATATATATATATATATATATATATATATATAACTAGAAAGATATAATAACCAAATAAAGTAATAACGAAATATTAAAATCAATAAAACAGTTAAACCACGGCCACAGCGCGCTAAATTGACTATTGATGAAGATTTATTAAACCAATTTGATTTTTAAGCATATCTCTGCAATATGTTCTAGAAAGTATAGTTGCTAAGTTTGGTTAAGTTCTGACCACTAGATGTCTCTAGTGAATGTTATGAATAGGGACACATATTTTTATAATTAACTTTAATTATGATGAAAACAAATGTTTAAAAGAACTAACGTACAGAAGATAATTTTTTACGTTTTGTTTCAAGTAAACAACTTATTGTGTTACAATATTTATATAGACTGCTATTGAAAATTATCTGAGTGTAAAAATATTTTTAGCAATACAGCATAAAACACTTTATGTTTCATGTTGCTTTGCAAAAAGAAAATGATCACTCACATTACAAACTGTTAAATTATTTGTCACTCATAGACTTAACAAAAACGCAACCATATCTCGTTAAAATAGCATGAAGAAATGCAAACAGTTCTGCATCTGCCCAAGGAAGGTTTACTTTATGCGCTTTCAACTTTTTTAATACCCGGTACCACTAAGCAGTAGATATATATCTCACTACATAAAGAATTTGCTTTTCATTTTATTACGTATATTTTTTCTAACCAAGGTATCATATTTTACATTTCTGTATTATCTTTAAAAAGTAAAGTATAGTGCTATTTCAGTTTACTGCTTAGACGGTTGTATTTGCTAATCACTCAAATTGCATTTTTCAAAATAAGTTTATAAATTTTAAACGAAGCATTATTAAAAAGGTACGAAAAAATCTGATGTGGGCAGCACATGACTTTCCCTGCAGACTCAAATTCATTTTTTCTTTCTTTCTTTAATAATTCATTAAATTGCACAAAATAACTCTAAATTTGCATTTTTAATTCAATTTCTCTTTTTATTTGGTAATTGGACATTTTTTTCAAAAATGGCATAACTAAATGCGAAAAATTTCAAATATCTCGAGAACGGTTAGTCCTAGAGTTATAGAGTTGATCTTATTCTTTTCCTCATCAAAAATTACGTATAAAACAAGCATTTAATTGATATACTTGAACATACGTAGCTTTTTTTAGATTTTGCGATTTTTGAGGGCGATTTCGTAAAAAAAGCAGGTTGTTCTTTTCCGAATAATACCAAAATCTAATCGGTAGCAGAGTATCGTACAAGTAACTTATCTACCAAAATTTGTGAAATTTGGTCAATTAGTATTTTAGCTAGAGTGGATACATGAAATTTTTACTGGCCATTTCGCAAGAAAAGACGGGTTCTGTTTTTACGAATCGTACCAAAAACTAATCAGCACCAGGGTCATACCCAAGTAACTTATCTACCAAATTTTATGAAATTTGATCCATTAGTTTTTGAGTTAGAGTGGATACATACATTGCACAGACAGACAGACAGACAGACAGACAGACAGACACACACACATACACAGAGACGTCACGTTAAAAATGGTTTTTTCGTATTCTAGAGGTCTCGAAACGTGTAGATCCGTCGAAAACCCGAGTTGTGATTTTCGGCATGATTCCAATACTTTCCCTATACATAACAGTGTATTGCAGGGAAAGTAAAAATGAACTATAAGTTTGTTACTGATATTTTCCATCAAAGACTATTAGCATTTGTAAACTGTATTTATGATACCATTTTGACGTACAGGAAAAAATTTCGAAGTGCTATAGCGCTTTCAGACATCATAATTCTCATTCTGGACTCCATGCGTGTTAAACCCTTATATGATTTTCTGGAAATCTAGCGCTTCGCCACTAGAGATACGTTTATGTATTGGTCTGATTTATTTAAGCACATGGGTTTTGAATTAGTCTTGCTTGAATTTTTATGTACTTATTTGTAATTTATGATGATTTGAGTATCGGTTTATCCGATTTACTACACGCACATTTTGTATTCATGATTTCTGGTTGTATAATGCTCTTGTCTGTCAATTCCCTTAATAATGTTACTGATGATGGACATTTATGATGGCTGAAAGCGCTATAGCACTTTGAAAAATTTTTCCCTGTACGTCAAAATTGTGTTTCAAATAAAGACAATTTGTCACTTATAATTCATTATTTTATAATCAACTACATATTCATTGCTTTAGACTTTTAGAAAATAGTGTTCCATTGTCCATGAAGTATAGGGAGAGCACGAGGAAATCCATTGTCTGTCCTATCAGGAGAGTGAGGAAAATACCGGAGTTTGTAAAATCTTATGATGCTTCTAGGACAACATCAGTTGGCGAAACATCATGAAATAGGAAATAGAATTTTTATGCTATTGTTCGGTACATTTTTCAAACGATAGAGTTTGATATTCATTTTTGAAGTCCAAAAATAGTTTGATATTCCTTTTTGAAGCTAAAAATAGTTTGGAAAAACTCACAGAGAAACGGGGACATCAGCAAATTGTATTGGGATGCCAGGACAAGTATGAACTTCTTGTGGCTGAACTATTTTATTTGTGTATATATTTCTTGTTTATTGCTGTTATTTTATTGTTCCTTGTTCTTTTCTTGATCCTTTGTAATGTTGTGAGCTGTCTAATCTGTATGGATTAATTTCCTAAATAAAGCCATATGTAACACAGATAGTTTGACATTCATTTTTGAAGTCAAAAGTGAGATTCATATTCTTTTTGAATCCAGAAGACAATTTAATATTCATCTTTAATTTTAAAGGCAGAAGATGATTTCATATTTATTTTTGACGCAAATTATATAAATATTATGTAGCAGCTTCCATGCGTAGTAATTAAATCAATGTCATTTATTTTGCATACAAATATGTTTCAAAATCATCTGCATCTTTATAAAATCATTTTATTAGTTATCTAATTTGAATTGAGTGTTGCTTTGAACCTCTACTGGATATTCTTTGAATGTTTGGAAATATGGTGGTTATACAAGGGATCTTTATTAAATATATTGTGTTATATTTGTTTATCAGTTCTGCAGATGAAGGCGTCGAAGACGCTAGTCCTGATGAGACTCAATAATATCAAATGATGTTTATTTTAGAGGATTTTGACAACCTTCAGGATGATCAATTTGAATTATCCAAAAACTCAAGAAAACCTATTGTATAATATTTTTTATATTTTTATATTACTTTCCCTGCAATACATGGTAATGTATAGGGAAAGTATTGGAATCATGCCGACAATCACAACTCGAGTTTTCGACGGATCTACACGTTTCGAGACCTCTAGAATACGAAAAAACTATTTTTAGCGTGACGTCTGTGTGTGTGTCTGTCTGTGTGTCTGTGCAGATTTTGTATCCACTCTAACAAAAAAACTAATGGACCGAATTTCACAAAATTTGGTAAGTTACTTGTGAGCGAGTCTGATGCTGATTAGTTTTGGGTACGATTCGGAATAAAAGAACCCGCCTTTTTTTGCGAAATGGCCCGCAAAAGCTTGTATCCACCCTAACTGAAAAACTGATGGACCGAATTTCACAAAATTCGGTAGATGAGTCACTTGTGGGTTACCTTGGTGCTGATTAGATTTTGGTACTATTCAGAAAAAAATGACCTGCCTTTTTTTGCAAAATGGCCCGCAGAAATCGTCGAAATCTAAACTAAAAAACTGGGTATACTCAAATATATCCATTAAATGCAGATTTAATACGTAATTTTTAACGACGAAAAGAATAAGACCAACCCCATTACACTAGGACTAGCCGTTCTCGAGATATTTTAGTTTTTCGTACTTTCCCTACGCCACCTTTGAAAATAAGCCCGGTTACCGCATGAGAACGAAAATTGAATTAAAAGTGAAATAAATTTAGTTAAAATAAAGAGAACGTTAATATAAGTCTGCAGGGAAAGTCATGTGCTGCCCACATCAGATTTTTTTATTTTGTAACCAAGAAAGTTTTGTGCAACAGATTTTATATTATTTTATATAACACATCTATAGTATTTTTATCAATAACTTTGGTGTTGCCTATAAATAGAAAACAAATTGTTACGAAACCCAGCTGCATATTTTTATAAATTCTCCTTTCAATTATCTCATTCGTATTCGACTCTTCCATTACTCACGACATAATGGAGATGATAGATCCCCAACGAATCCAAATTTTTTTCCCGCCAACTGACAAGTCAATGTCCATTAGCGTCGCCAAGATTAAAAACGGAAAGGAGAAAACTAAATACTTATCACCCTATAATAAGAGGTATAAAAAAATAAAAATAAATACCGTCCAAGAAAATAAATACCACATTTAGTGCGGTTTATAACAGGAGTCAAAGTCGCAGAAGAACACATTTTATTGCAGAGGACAACGCCTCACAGATAGATAACGAGCAGCAGTGTTACAGCGAAAGAAAAAATGATCTGAGTACGACGTACCAACATAGAGAGAACCTATAATATATGATGGTTGGTTCAGCTGCAGATAGGGTACTCGGAAGATTCACACCTTGAATCGTGGTCAAACTACTTCCAGGATGAGATCATGTACGTAGAATTACAAGTACCCTATCAGGGTAGAGCAATTAAAATCCCACACTTTTAAGCGATTTTGGTGTTGGGATACAACACTAACTTGGAAAAAAAGCCGCAGATGTATCTACCAACAACTTGTAATAAGTAAATGCTACAAGAATTAATTTTGAAGTTGTAAAGTGAACTGAAGACCATAAGTTCTGAAAATAAATGCTGCTACTTTCTGTAACGTGAAAAAAAATACAGTGTAAATAAAATTGGCTTCTTTAAATAAACCGTATGAATATAAAAATATAGATTTATAAATTTAATAAAACTCATAAGGAACGGATCTTATATATAAACTGATATGAAAGAATAAGCTGAGTATGATCTTTGAAAAATGTGCTAAATATTAAAATTACATTTTTTTCTTTCTTTCCTTTTTCTATCTTTCTTTCTTATTTAACATTTAAAATGCTGGTTTTAAAGACTACGAAATTCTGTTTAGTAAATTTGCAAAATATGTAATATATGAGATTATAGGAGATGGATTTCGTAACATTCCGAACATAATTTCATGGTTTCTGGTGATGAGTTAGTTACTCGTCTTTTGTCCTTGCTATTAGTTGGTCCATATTGCCACCTGCTTTTATATACCGAAAATATAAGCGAATAAAAATAAATAAGTATATATACACATAATAGATTACTGTAACTCTATTGTTAGTGAATTACTTAACAGCTATAACGTTGATAAAAATAGTTTTACTTAGTCAAAATATATTAATTAATTCTACATAGATATGTCATCGTTAAACTAGAGGAATTATGGTGTTATTAAGAAACTGGGATCTTGTGAGTAATTAATTACTAAGAGGTGTTTTTTGATGATTCTTATAATTGAATATTGTCCACTTTATGAAACGTTTAAGATGGATCAGTTGAATACAGTGCACAAGCAAAGTGTACAGCCTCTGATGCCACTTCAGGACAACAGTTGGTGACGTGTTAGATTAATCATTATCATAGAACACTAGAATACCAGTCTTCTGACTAATGTAGACTATTTATGCGTAATTTTATTTTTAATAATGTATGTCTAATTTTTTTTTATAACTTATCACAAGATTTGGTAAGTATTTTGTTTGTACAAATGAAATCTTCAGTTGATTGCAATATGCTATCAACCGAGAGAAACAAAGATTTAAAATAATTAAGACAGACGCCTTAAAATACTCAAATTAAAGTCTTGCTTACTCAGTTTCAGCGCCTTAGTCAAATGCTGTATTAATTTTACGAGTTGCCTGGGTAGCTTTGTATCTCAATGTAACTTGTATAAGGAAATACCGTGATTTTGACTCTGAAATATTTTTGTCTTTAAACTCTAAGAATCCACTTATTTTAAAACTTACTAATAAATGGTTGCTATAGCAATCGTCATATACTCATCAGACGTACATCTCCTATAGCAAAAATCAGAAGTTGTATTTATATGAAGAGTGTATTTGGGAAACAACTCTCTATAAATATAAATTTTTTTCTAAAATTAAGTCAATGCCGAAAAGCATTTAAAGAACAAATATTTCTATGCGTAAATTTTACCCTCAACAAGGTATATGAAAGTATATATTTCTAGAGTGCTTATAAATGATGAATTTAGTATGTTATGTCCAGAAACGAATAGTGTGAGAATAAATGCCCCATAATGTTTTAATTAGGTATTATAACATTAATATTGAATAACGATATTAATTTTTGAATAACGAAGTTAAATATTAAAAATCTGATGTGGGCAGCACATGACTTTCCTTATATAATGCAAAGAATTTACTACTTTTACAGTAAAAAAAAAATTGATTATTTTTATAGTAGATATTTATATTCTTTCCAAGATATTGAATTTTCGTCAATCAGTCGTCATTTTCATTGATTTAGCGTCATTTTTATCCATTTGGCGAGTTTTTCGTTAATTTAGCAACATTTAAAAAGTTGCCAAGTTGGCGACATCCCACCAAATTCGTCGCCAAAATCTCGCTAAGCGTTATGGACGGAGAAATAAGTTATTCTTACAGCAGATAAATGACTATTGGCGTTTAAATACAAAAGTATTATTCATGAATGGAACGAGCTCTATCCAAGAGAATGATGTCACCAAATTTATCGCATGGTATTACATATGAAAAGTGAACATGTTTCTCAATAGGAAATATTTTTTCTTTATTTTATATGACTGTTTGATAATTTTTTTGAAAAATGTGCAATATCTCGAGAACGGTTCATGTTAGCGTTCCAAAATTTATGTCAATCGTTTATCTAATGAAAAATTGCATAAGAAATGTCTATTTGCGTAACTTTATTAGAGCTTTTGATTTTTTGACGATTTTTTCAAAATTTCACTCGAAAACTTAGGAGGTTCTGAACATTCGATTTCGTATAAAAACGATAGGCTTCCAGTGTTTATGGATTGTAATTTTTGTACCAAATTTCGTTCGAATCGGTCCATTCGTTCGTCAGTTATAGTCTCCACAGACTTACTGACACACACACACACCACTTCAAAAATGTTCGATTCGTGATCATGGATGATTGAAACGTGCTCTCCCGTCGAAAATTCGAATTCGAATTTTCGACCCCGTCACAATACTTTCTTTATACATTATTGTATATAAGGAAAGTAATAAGGAAAAACGAAGGTTAAATACTATAAAGCGTAGCTATCCAAATTCAACTAAATCTCTACCGGCAAAGAAATAAATTAAAATATTTTGAATTTTAATATATAACTGTAACTAAGTTGCTTCACAAAAGTGGAAACAAATCGATTCTAAAATTTTTCTATATGTATGTAGACATTTTTCACATATTTATTACATTCAATTGTTGTACGGCTAATATCAGGGAATTTTTCTTAAAATTACCATAGCGTACGTTTGTAGCGAACTTTCATAAGGCAGTATCAATGGCTTGAGCTGGAGACATCTTTATCTCAGCGATATGATGCTGGACTAAAACCTTTTGTGTATGGTATTATAAAGTTGGAGGTTTCGCCTTTTCGCTACATTCGAGAGCTTGTACGAGAATCCTTTACTCTATTATTTCCAATTATGTAGTTATTTGGCTTTATGAAAATTATGTATGCATTGTAAAAATGTATTTTCTGCACTTCCCATTAGATGGCGTCATGAGGCAGTTGAAGGAAGGATTCAAGCCTTAACGCACTTTCTTTATATGCCAAGTGATTGGCAATACAATTCTGCCACTTCACGGGCTTATGAACGCCCCTTCTTTTCAACTTATAGTTAACACTCCACATCTGCAACCCAACAACTTCGTTTGGTAATCGACAACTCACTGGGATGGGGAGGGGGAGAATACTATAGCGAATGCTCATGAAGTAGTACTAAATGACTTGAGCTGGAGTCGTCTTTAGCTCAACCCCATGATGCTAGCTTACCACGCTTTGGCTCCGGGTTCAAAACCCGGCACTGTGCCAAGTTGGAGATTAAGAATTCTCGTTACAGTTTCTTATTAATTTTTGTGTAACAATATTTTGTAATTTTAGAAAAACCTATATTCATTGCATTATAAATTAAAAATCGTTTATATAAAAATAATTCTTCTCTGGTTTGCCATAATGCTTACTCAAATTAATTTTTGCCCTTGAAGTAATTGTCGACCACTGGGCTACACTGTGGGCACCTTTCATGAATTAACATAACGTGCCATGAATATAATCTGGCACTGTTTTAGATTCTCAAAAGATGTGCAAAATTGGACATTTAATGCGCAACAGCATAACAGACACTAATACATACATTTAACGATTATAGTTTCTCTGTTCACTGTACCATGACCATATCAACTAACAGACGCACTCAACTTTGAAATTCAACGTGAAAAAAAATCTTTGAATAATTATTTTACTTTCCGTTTCCTCTTCGGTTTTTTTTTTGTTGTTGTTTTGTTTTTTTGTTGCAAATTTCAACTTTTAAATATATATATTAAGAAACCTTGATTACACCTCCTAGAAAAGATAGATAAAAACACAATTTCTAAAATAAAATTCGTTGCTGCTCCTGCATGATTTAAACCTCTCAGGGCGGAAAACGTTGTTAAAAAAAGAACCTCTCTGTGCACTAGAACGGGAATTCCAAACAAAAATATCAAAAACCGGGGAGGAAACACCGCAAACTCCGCAATGGTGCACCCATTCAAAAAGATTCCTTTATACACAAATGCCGTCAGCACACTTATAAAAAAATATACACAAAAAGCATACAATACCGAAGAGCTGTGACGACGAAAACCATCCTTGTAGAAATGCATTGTGCATCATCCACAAGGATGGCACTATGGCTATAATTTTTTATAAGGCGGTTAGACAGGGGGGGGGGATTCGAATTGAATGGACCCTGCAACGACTTATAAAAAGAGGAATGATTTTTTTTATAAAAAGGGGGGGGGGGGTGAAGCTGTCCTTTGGGGATCTCAGTAGGGGATATGTTTGCTGTGTCGTAAGACATGATCCAACCAAATGCGCGTAAAGATGATAAGTGGCTTACTTTTTAGAGAAGAAAGCGCATAACTGACTTATTTGTTCACCCGAACGCCTTAAGACCAAATTTTCTAAGTGCGTGTTTGATTTTCGGAAGGGATTTTGAGAATCGGGGAAGAAAAGTAGGTAGTTGATGTTTCAGATTAGTTCTTCCTGGGGAAAAATGAAACTGCAGAATTAACAAGGGTGTTGACAACAGATGTGTTTAACTGGTAAGGAGGAAGTCTGGGAAAGTTTGTCTAATAGGATGAAAAATGAATTTTTCTATAAATATATTTTTTTTTTTGTCTTGAAAACATAAATATGATGCATGTAAGGCATGAGCAGTATTTAATCACAGAACACTACTATGGAGGTATTCTCAAAATTAGAATGCTATTTTATTCTTTTATATAAAAATTGCACGGAATAATGTGTTTTACGCTGAAAAGACCGTTTTATACAGATCGTTTTATGCGCCGGCTTATCTGTTACTCACTTGCTTACCTGCTTAAAGAGGAACCCATTTAAGCAAGGAAACTGCATAAAATTAACATCTCATTTTACCTCTTTACATGATTTAAATGGTCTTTGCAACGTAAAATAAAATATACCCATTATTCTGCGCAGTTCTTGTTCAAAAGAATAACATAACACACTCACATAGATATAGTTACCTTTAAAAGTGTGCAGACGAAAATTTATCTGTGTAAAAGTATCATTCTAATGGCAGTAAATACAGTTATTTTTGTGTATGTGTTTTTACCCATATTTTTTTAGTGTGTGCATACTATATATGAAACTCCTATATATAAATTCTGCATTATTTGTTTTTTCATGAGGAAGGAACTGCTTTAAAGTAATAGAAATTGTGAAACAATTACAATTGCACCCTTCACCAGTGTTTACTATTTTGACCTAATTTAAAACCTTCTATCACATTAAATTTCAGTTACAAAACTAATGTTTTAATGTGGTTAACATAATAATAAAATTTACACTACTCATTTTTTATTACAAAATGTCCCTAGATTGTTTTTTTAAAATTTATGTATTTGATAGTGTCATTACTAATATTTAGGAAATAGTTCTTCAAAAAGAAAAAAAAAGAAAATCCTGCTCCCCCCTTTTTTAAAAGCATTATGCTTCATATAACATTACAAATGATAATAAAATTCAAAAATCTGATGTGGTCAGCACATGACTTTCCCTGCAGACTTATATTCACATTCTCTTTATTTTAATTAAATTTAATTCACTTTTAATTCAATTTTCGTTCTCATTTGATAACTGGACTTATTTTCAAAGGCGGAGTAGAGAAAATACGAAAAAACTAAAATATCTCGAGAACGGCTAGTCCTAGTGTAATGGGGTTGGTCTTATTCTTTCCTTCGTTAAAAATTACGTATTAAACAAGCATTTAATGGATATATTTGAGCGTACGTAGTTTTTTATTTTAGATTTTGGCGATTTTTGAAGGCCATTTTGCAAAAAAAGGCAGGTTATTTTTTTCGAATCATACCAAAATCTAATCAGAGCACCCAAGGTGTCTCACAAGTGACTTATCTACCGAATTTTGTGAAATTCGGTCTATTAGTTTTTCAGCTAGAGTGGATACAAGCTTTTGCGGGCCATTTCGCAAAAAAAAAAGCGGGTTCTTTTATCCCGAATCGTATCCAAAACTAACCAGCACCAAATTCGTCCACAAGTGACTTACCTACCAAATTTTATGAAATTCGGTTCATTAGTTTTTGAATTAGAGTGGATACAAAATCTGCACAGACAGACAGACACACACAGACATCACGCTAAAAATAGTTTTTCCGTATTCTAGAGGTCTCGAAACGTGTAGATCCGTCGAAAATTCGAGTTACGATTTTCGACATGATTCCAATACTTTCCCTATACATTACTATGTATTGCAGGGAAAGTAAAAATGGAATTTTGTAAGTTTTATTTGCAGTTGTAAGAACCTTATTTACAACTGAATTGATAATAACAATAAAGAATATTAACAGATTTATATCATCCATTTTTTTTTTTTTTTTTGGTAGATACATCTATCCCAATTAATTCGAATAATCGATGTTTTACCGCAAAATCTAAATCTCAAAGAAGGTCGGAAACTCGAAATAAACGCATCTTAAGACCAGAGTATGTTAACTTTTGCATCGCTCAGTTTTATACGAGTTATGCATTTATTTATGATGTAGTCTGATTGAATCGCATAATATCACGACTAAGAAAGCGCAAGAAGTGCAAAGGTGAATGAATCATCTCCGATTCCTGGACATAAATAATATGTAAAGAGCGTACGTTCACTTTATTGGGAAGAATCGCTATCTCTAAATCATTCCGGACAAATCGTGAAACGTAATGGCGGTAAACTGGTGGTAGCAGAGAAGTCGTAAAAATTGAAGTTAACTTCGTGTTTCCGTAACGATAACAAGAACGGGAGATGTGTACATTTATGACGTACAAACGCGGAAGGCATGTTTGTGATCGTCTATTTCTTGGAGCTATTCGTATGCAGCGCCATGTAATTGCCATTCCTTTTTTCCTCGCCTTAAAATACCAACACGAGTACAGCAACTTGATGAAAACGATAATTTTTTTTTTCTTTTCGTATGGAGATGTTTTTTGTCGGATAGGTAAGAAGTGGGTGCAAAAAGAAATGGAAGAAATTTGAATGGATGAGATACTAGCGTTTAAAAACACGTCTATGTCAAGGAGAAAAAGTATGTGCGAAGAGTTTTATATTACTTTTCCTAATGTACAAAGTAATGTATAAGAAAAATGTAATTGCATTAAATCGAAAATTGAAATTCGAGTTTCCGACCCATTGAAACACATTTTGGGGCACTCTAGAACCCTAACCAACTATTTTTTTTATTGTAACGCCTATGTATTTGTGTGCCTGCGTGTCTATGTGCATGTGTGTGTCTATGTGCGTGTGTGTGTCTATGTGCGTGTGTGTGTCTATACGTGTTTGTGTGTGTCTATATGTGTGCGTGCCCATATGCTTATCTGTGTGCGGTGTATTTCTCTATCCGTGTGCAGTCTGGTTGTGTGGATATATGTGTGCGTATGTGCCTATCTGTGTGCGTATGTGCCTATCTATGTGCATATGTGCCTGTGTATCTAACTGTCTGTGTGTATATCTGTGGGCCCACTTGTTTACTTGTATGTGCTTGTGCATCTATATGCCTACGTGCTTAACTGTATGCGGTCTGTTTGTGTGTCTGTATGTATCCACTTCAGCCCTAAAGGTATGAGATTCAACTTCATGAAATCTAATAAATCTAATATACGTTGATCCTTGATACTGATTAGTTTGTTGTTCAATTCCGGGAAAAATAGAACTGGCCTTTTTAACGCTTCACAATATAGTTGAAAAGTGTTTATAGCTTTGTTCATCCTGCTGTCTGTCTGTATGCGTGCTTGAGTGATAACTGTCGTAAAAATCACTTTATCAAAATTAAATTTTAGTATGCTGTTGGGACGGTCTGTGGGACATATGGGAATGTAAATGAATAATATTACCCAATTAGTTTTGGATTGAATCCGGTTGAAAAAATGAAATACATTGAACCCTATGGAACATAATTTTTCAATCATTTTTTTTAAATTCACAAATTACTTCGAAAATGTTTTGAAATATTCAAATTATCCCATAAAATATATAAAAAAAATTCAATAAAATATTTTCGAGAGTTTTTTAAATAAAAATTAAAATAATAATTATACCCCATATTATAAAGTGATCAAATCGTCCACTTCAAAATAAAATGTGGCGTCTATCTTTTTTTCCCCCCAGTGTAAAAATCGTGATTTTTAAAGTTCTTTTAAATTTATATTTAGTGTTGAACCCTTTCTAAAACCGCTTTATTTTTGTGAAATTTCTGTGAATCTATATTCTGCGCCAACGCAATTACAATATTTTTTAGTTTAAATGATCATCAAACTTTGATTATTTCTACAACGAAGCGTAATTTTAACGTATGCAAAATCTAAACACATCAAGCTTTAAGATGAGTAATGTAAGAATTGCTGAATTTTTTTAAAGCAAAATTATTTAGTTCTGAAGTCTGGAATATAGGTGATATTAATGAAATACTCATTGATTTTACATTGAAAAGCTGACGATTTTATAGCATTGCCTTTTTCGATGAATTTTTAAGCATGGAGTTAGAAAGTAATTTTACTTCCACGGTTTTAAGTAAAATAAATTATTGTAGTGGTATTGTGATAATTTTAAAAATATCACTGCTGAATTAAAGGAATGGAATAAAAGTGTGTGAATGAAATATTCACTCCTTTTACTTAGAGAACCAGGCGATTTATATTTCGATGACGTCATTTGAATAAAGTTAATTTTTTTTTCGATGAAGTTTTAAGTTTTCAAATATAATAAATTATTGCATTGTGGTAATTTCACCGCTGAACATATCGCATTTTAGAGATATTTAAATAAAACTGCATTGCAGTTGGAAAGCGTTTCATAATCAACGTTTTATGTATGATTGATCTTTCTTGTTATTTTTTGAAATGGCTTGCAAAAATCGATAAAAACAGAAATAAAAGAGTAAATGTGTTAAAATTATATATGGAAGACGCATTTAATTAAGTGCAAAATAAATAATCTATTACTATAGGAAAAACTATAGTCGAAACACTCCAGCTTTTTTAGCTTGGTCAAGAGGATATAACTTCTTTGAAACAATTCTAGTAACATCCTTTCCATTAATCTTCTATCAATTCATGGAAGCACAAAAATTTGTATTAGAGACCAAGGCAATCAGTTGTTTATATCATAACCTATTCATTGGACGCTAGCGATTGCACAAAATACATTGCATGTCTTTAGAACGGTAGATAGTGTAGACGTTATTGCACCTTTTAACATTCCTTTTTGCAAAACCTCGGCTTAAGAAACTATTTTAAACAAGCCCATATCTCCTCCAAATGAGCCCATATCCGACAGAATATATCGCCATTTAAAGGAACTTTTGACCCGAAATTCTCGCACTATCACGAGGACAGACGTGTAGAGTAGCCATTTAGACTGCTATTTAGTTTAATCTGTGTCCACCAAACGCTCTCAAAACAAAACAATTCATCCTCATTAGAAGATGCGACGGCTTATCGGAGAAACCAAGAAGCGGCGTTTTAAGAATCCTCCTATTTATTTAATAAAGAAAACAGGGGGAAATTAAAAACACTAGCCAAAGCCAAAAGAGAGGTCTTATTCGAGATAAAACAGTTTCTGCGAAAGAAAAAAAAAAGGAATAGAAGCTGGGAATTAAGGAAAAGGACCTTTTGAGGTTTTTAAAAAGCATTCCTAACTGCTGATAAACTGTGACACAATATTCCCATTTCCCAGAGGGTGCCTATCTTACAGGTGTTTTTTTATTATTTTTTTTCTTCGCGGTTGGAAGAAGGTTTTTTTTCTTCCACCTTCCTCATTGAGAAGAGGGATGGGAAGAGAGAATATTTTTTGCTCTATTCCGAAACGTCTTCGGCAAATGGAGTTGTATTGTCACTAATGCTTCGGGTAAAATTCGAGGTATTGAGATTGAAAAATATTTTGATGGAAGTATGCGTGAAGAGCTTTTGTGGTTAGTATATAGGAGGGTACAATTATTTTGCGAAAAGTGGTAATTCGGTTTTTCGATTCAGAATTCTCATTATCCGTCGACGGTTGCCATTTCTTGTCAGAGTAATCGGAAAATGCAATGCTAACTTGTCAATGATACACTGTAAAACATTTGAAAGCATGTTACTGAAAGTTTCAAGAGAATCAGCTGTCCTTAATAGAGAATAAGATTTCTGTTAGTTATGATATATATATATATATATATATATATATATATATATATATATATATATATATATATATATATATATATATATATATATATATATATATAATTGAAGAATTTTTATTTTACTTGTAATATATATACCTGATATTTATCATAAATAGAAAATGTTCTGTATATCAAAAGTGAAATGAAGATGGGCTTAGATGTAAATGCGATAACAAAAAGACTATAAAACAAGCTGTTGAATATTAAAAACTGAAGAAGTAAACATTATAAATAAAACAGGTACTAAATTAGTATAAAATACCCCTTTTTTCCTGTTCCATATATAAGTTAAGGTATGGAATAGGATATATGGTAGAGGGTGAAAAAAAAACCTTTTTATATGAAAGTATATGTATAAGAAAGTAATTTTATAACTCATATTTAATGCAGGTACTTAAGGTACTAACCCCATTGTTCCCTACATAAACATACAAGGTGTAAATACAAAAATTGTGTATAAGATGAAAAATTGCAAAACAGAAGCATTGTTTTGTAAGCTGAGCTAGACCTTTTCTAGCTCCCAATAAAAATTGGAAATTGAATAAATTGAATAAAGTGAGAAGCATTTCCGAAACCATGTACGCTATCAAGGGCCATACATGTTTCGTTAATGCGGATTCTACGTTTCTGTGTACATTACTGTAAATTGTATTATAGTAATAATGTACATGGCCCGACGTAGAAGAAAATACAGATTAGATCAGATACACAAGAAATCAAATATAAATCAAATATAATCTAATACACCAGCGTGTGGCAAAGTATTTATAGGAGAATACAATGTAATGAAAAGTCATAAGAATATAATAAATATATATTTACCCCTTGTTTTGCTTAACATCTTAGATTTCGTGATACTGACTAAGCATTTTATCTCAAAACAGGTTACAGTTAATTTTATATACGAAGATTTTAACTGTTAGAAGTGAAACATGCAGATGAACAATTATTTAAAATTGTTTGAGAATGATCTGTCAATATGTTGCTGTAATTTTAGCAATGTGTTGAATTTAAAATTAAAATGTGTTTTAATAAATGAAAAAAAATAAGGCATACTATTGCATCGAGTGAATAATAAGCTATGCTTTAACCATTATAAATAAAATAATTATATATTGAAATTAAATATATAAAAACAGTCAATTTATCTTACATAATAAAATATGTGTGTGTGTGTGTGTGTGCGTGCGCGCCGTCTGAAGCGGAAAATCTAAGCGACTTACAGCCATGAAATTTGGTACACAAGCTTTTCAAGACCTGGGAAGGTCATATATATATCTTTTAGTGATATATATATATATATATATATATATGTTCTGTTTCATATATATCTGTTCTTGTTCTTATATGTCCTGTTTCAGTGATATATATATCTTTTAATTCGAATTAGTTTTTTAGTTATTTTATGATTTGTGCGATTTTTGTACAAATTGGTTCCTTAGCGACCGAAAATATTAACAGTTTCCAACTTGACACAATCGAAAAGACCACAAACGTTTTTTTCTAACGGTTTGAACAGAATCCGTAGGACAATTTCTTTATTTATCTTTTTAAATACATCAGAATTTGCATTTTTTAGATTATATACTCATTTTGCAGCATTAAAAAATACGAAGATTAGCTCAATTCTATAGTTTGGAAAAAGTTACGTGCATATCTTTGCATTCAGTTTTATTTATTTAATACGTAAACAGTTTTCCTAGTTACGTAATTTTATTTTCTGGGATTTTTTTAAGCAAACGCATAAAAATTCAGATTCTCGTTTCAGTCTGGTAGAGTTTTTGATCTGTCGACTGCGCATGCTCAACTGACGGCGGAATTTTAGCCATGCCTATTGAAGGAGGATTATATATATATATATTAGTTTTCCACCTTTATGGAGCGGTGCGCTTTGCGCTTAAATTTTGAAACTGACTTGGCGGTTTGGAAAGTGAGTAGTAATAAAATATATCATTAAATGTATTATTTACGTAGAGTGTGCTAATTTAAAATCCGGGAACGCTAGATAATTCGTTCTGGTACTTAATAAGAGATAACTGTTCAAATATTGATGATTTATGTTTTGGTAAATTTTAAATAAAATTTAATTTTAAAGAAATTTCAGTGTATTTTTGATTATTTTCTTTAAACTCTCGCCATTTAATAAATTTACATTAGTAAACTTTCACATCTTTAAGTAAATTATTTTTAAATGCAATATTTTACAATTAGTAGGAAATTTAATATCTTTTTCAGTCTTTCAAGCTTTGAACAAGTGTAGCGAACTATGAAACACATTTGACGCAAGCAATATCGTTAATTTGAGACGTTAGGAAAATGTATTAAATGATCGGCAATTTGGCGACATCTGAAAATTAAATTAAATTACTTTAATAATCCCTGTCGCTTTGTGCAAAATATTAATTTAATATCCACAATTGAAAATATAACAAGATTACAATTTTTGTGAAAACGGTATGTTTCGTTTGGAAGGTCGATGATGTTGTAACATAGTACCTTAGAGGTTGTATAGTAATTTTTTTTGTTAGTAGAGGGGGGAATAGCATAGTAATTAATAATATTGATCAAGAGAGGTATATGAACCCCATGTGTCCGGAAATTTTTGGAGCGTAAGTACAGCAGGTGGGTAAATGAGGGTTAATATTTTGCATAACTGTAAAAGACTGCTCTAAAAGATTGCACTCTGTTATATGAGGACATATAATTGTTTCAGATAATTTCCAATGTAATAACACTTTAAAATTTTTATAATTTTAAGAATCTAAAAATTTAAAAGTATATATTTAAAAGTATATAAAAGTTAATATTATTACTTAACATAAATGCGCAGTATACAATTTGAAATATCACTATTTCTATAAGTAAGGTCTGTTTTGCAAAAATATTGTAATTTCTGCTGCTCCAAAATATCGAAAATTGTTCAATTTCTGAAAAGGCCACGAGCTGGGCACATCCGATCTTTCCATAAATCGTGATCGATAGTCAATCGTGATCTAGTTTCATAAATCGTACTCTTTGGCAAATACTTCGATATATTTGCACTTAGCGCTTAGTTCAAAAAGTTCTATAGTTTCCCTAAATAATAAAAGCATTCAATCAATCTTTGGTTCTTAAAAAAAAATAAATGAAATAAAATGACACTAAAACCCTGAAAACTCGATTTTTCTACCGCTCCGTCCTGCCCCCAAAACTGAAAAAAAAAAGAAAAAAATCTATACCCTCTAATAGAGATAGATTCCCACAAAAACCCACTCGCATTTGTCACCATTGACCTTCCCCGGAACGATAAAAAGAAGAGACAAGAAACTACTCTTTGCAATATGTGAATAGCAAAATTCGTTTGAGGAATCATTTATTGACTGTAACCGTCCAGGAAGCGATTTACGCGCGTGCTCAGTTCAAGGCCCGCACCAAATACAAGTCTTGTTTAATAATTCATTGATGGGGCTGGCCCCTTTTAATAATTCATCGCCCTCCGAATGTCCCCGGGCTGAGGAATGATACATCCGAACGAAAATCCCGCGTGAAATATGATAAACGGAGGGGGGGAAAAAAGCACAAGGAGTAAATTCAATCAGGCTGTTTGTTCTAACACTTCGTCACCAGGTTAACGGTAGTCATTTGGGAGGACCGAATTGAATTTCTGTAACAAATGTCGTTTCATTTTGTAATGTATTGTAAGATATGCTTTTGTGCTCTAGATGCATTTTCGAAGTCATGAAAGTGTGTATGTGTGGAGGGGGATTATAATTTTTTGCAATGAGATAGACAAGGAACGTATTGATTTCTTGCCGTCCGTACGCTTTAAGATTATTCCTCATATACAGACAATAAGATGACATTTCTGTCAGTTAATAAGGGGATGTTTGGAAAATGACCCCGTGTTGGCGAGTATCATGATAATATTGACCCTATATTGGCAACCAATATGCACTGCTCACAACTGAAATCGCAACATTATAAAGTTGTAGGTGTAGCTTTATGTATTTCAGGCAATGGAAACAGCAAAGCGAGATATGCAAATGATCACAGTTTCGTTAAGCATGGTGACGTGACCTTGCCTGCAGCATAAAAGAGTCAGGTCAAGGAGGAGCGATATCACAGCTAAAGTGTAGCGTCATTGGTTTCAGGTTGTAAAAATCATCACAGTATGCCAAGAGTACGTCGACGTATCGCATATGTTTAGTTGTCAACGGAACGGCAACAAATCATTGTTTTAAGGGAGGGTGGATTGCACCTTCGAAGCATCTCTGAACTATTGGGTCATAATGTGAGCACAGTTCAACGGTGTGTGTTACGGTTCGGGAGAGACAACGAAACGACACAAAAATCCGGTAGTGGAGCTTCCAAATGTACTACACCAAGTTAAGATCGTATGCTTCTGAGAAGCGTTGCGTGCGGCAGCCGTGTTAAAATGACACTTATTCCGCACTACAGGCAACGTGGTCTTGACGCAAACAATTCGAAACCGTTTGCATGACGCAGGACTCCGAGGTAGATGACCTTTTCGACACCTGCCGTTTCAACGTCTTCACCGGTAACGTCGCCTTTAGTGGTGTCAAGTGAAACTCAATTGGTCGACAGAATGGAGAAACATTCTGTTCACGAATAAATCACGATTCTGTTTTGTCATGTCAGATGGCCGTACTCGCGTATGGCGGCGCTTTCAACAACGCCACGAGAAAGCCTTTTCTATCAGTCGCCATACAGTCTCCCTAAGTGGTACCATGATTTGGAGTGGCATAACATTTGGTGGACGAACACCTTTGGTCCACGTTTCAGGCAATATCACAGTACAACGATACGTCTTTGGCATTGTGAGATCTGTGGTACAACCATATCTGTCAACCAGGCCTAGTCTGCTTTTTCAGCAGGATAATGTCAGACCACATACTGCACGGGTAACTTTGAATAGTCTGCAAGGTTTTGATATCCTGCTTTGGTCAGTATATTATCTGGATTTGTCGCCAATTGAGCATATCTGGAACATCATGGATCGCCGATTAAGATAACTCCCAATTCTAGCAAATCATATTCAGTTACAAGCCCAATTGTATGCTGTGTGGAATGCCATCTCTCAGCACGCCATTGACCATCTCATTGACGGGATGCCGCGTCGTATTCAACCCTGTATAGCCGCTTCCGGTGGGCCAATTCCATATTGATCTAATGTCAATAAAGTTCAATGTTTCCAGGTATGATTTTCTGATTATTTGCACATCTCCATGTTACAATTATATTCTGTAAATTTCACAAGGATACACCAATTTCTTCATGGTGTTGCGATTTCAGTTGTGAGCAGTGTAGATCCATTTTTGAGCCGATATGAACATGTGGACATTTTGACTATCTTCAGCTTATATTGGAAGTCAATATTGACCCATTACTGGTTCCCCCATTTATAGCTAATATTGACATGCCAATATATACCCAATATTTAGATAGCATTGGCTGCCAAGATATCTCATGTATGGGAAATATTTTAAATGTAACGCCAATATTGGTGCAATATTGTCATGTCAATATCTAGCCAATATTGGTGCAATATTGTAATGTCAATATCTAGCCAATATTGACGGTCAATGTATTCTTAATATTGGCGTCACATTGGAAATGTTTCCCATGAAACGCTAAAATATACAATATTGTAGTGCTATACTAGAGAAAGTATCTCGAAAACTGTAATGTAAATTTCTTGATAATCCTTGCCGTTTTGTGGGAATGCTTTAATGTTATTAATATTTTCGCTGTTCCTAGGATAGGTATGTTCTATTAAATAATCGAACAGAATTTACGTCTTGTAATAACTTTTAGAAATTTTCTTCGATTAATTAACAACTTTGATACTAGTTTAATGCTTAATTGTATGGCTATAATTAAGCTAAAATTTAATTTTCCTCATCAACTATTAGCTTACAATTATAGCTAGACAATAATCTTTTTGTTAATGGTTTATATCTTAATTTAGATAGATTGAAATATATAATAACTATTAGAGATTATCGATGCTAATTTTAACAGATTTTGTAGTACATAAACTGTTATTCAATAGCATTTAAAAATAGTAGGCTCCAATAATAAAACTCTGATGTTGGCAACACATGACTTTCTCTGCAGACTTATATCCACGTTCTCTTTATTTTAATTCAATTGACTTTTAATTCAATTTTCGTTCTCATTTGGTAACTGGACATATTTTCAGAGGTAGCGTAGAGAAAATACGAGAAAACTAAAATATCTCGAGAACGGCTAGTCTTAGTATAATCGGGTTGGTCTTATTCTTTTCTGCGTTAAAAATTACGTATAAAACAATCATTTAATGGATATATTTGAGCATACGTAGATTTTTATTTTAGATTTTGACGATATTTGAGAGACATTTTGGGAAAAAAGGCAGGTTATTTTTTCCGAATCGTACCAAAATCTAATCAGCACAAGGGTGACCCACAAGCGACCTATCTACCGAATTTTGTGAAATTTAGTCCATTAGTTTTTAAGCTAGATTGGATAGAGTCTTTTGCGGGCCATTTCGTAAAAAAAGGCGGGTTCCTTTATCCCGAATCGTACCCAAAACTAATTAATCAGCACCAGATTCGCCCACAAGTGACTTACCTACAAAATTATATGAAATCCGGTCAATGAGTATTTTAGTTAGAGTAGATACAAAATCTGCACAGGCAGGCAGACAGACAGACACACAGACAGACACACACACACACACACAGACGTCACGCTAAGAATGTTTCTTTTGTATTCTAGAGGTCTAGAAACGCGTAGATCCGTCGAAAACTCCAGTTGTGATTTTCGGTATGATTCCAATACTTTCCCTATACATTACTATGTATTGCAGGGAAAGTAAAAATGCACGGTATTTAGCTATAATTATTTAAAATATTCTTTAATAAAGTAATTTATAAAGACTATTTCTTTATTAAAGTTCTTCCCCCCCATTTACATTCTTTCCCCACATGACACCCTTCTGGACTGTTGAGACCCTCGTGAATTTCACTTCTATCCCCTTTTGGATTTAGTTTTCAGCTATGCATATGAATTTTAAGTTGGCTCAATTATACAATAAGTGCATTCAGCTAAATTGTTTATGATTCACAAGAAATTATTTAGTTTCAACTAAAAAGAGAGAACTGCAGTTGCAAATCCGCGCCCTGCAGCTATATCGAAAATATTATCTAGATCTATAATCCCTTAACTTAATAGCAACTCATCCTTAACATAAATATATCGAAATTGACGGAAGTGGTCCATTTTATTAATAAATTAGGTCTCTCTCTGTATGGCTCCGGGTTGCAAAATGATACGTCTGAGATGTATAAATCCCGTGCGAAATATGATATATGGAGGGAGAATTGAATGCGTAGTAAATTCTACAAGATTGTTTGTCTAACACTTGAAGGAGTAAATTGATGGAAAGCGAAAGGACAGACTTTATTTTAATTAATATGGGGAAGTATTGAAAAGATGCTTTTGACACTTAAGATGTTGCGTATAAATATACTTTGCGAGTTTTGTTCTGGCGGTAATAAAGAAAATCTGATGTGGACAGCACCTGACTTTCCTTATAAAATGCAATGAATTTACTACTTTTACAATAAAAAAAATAGATTATTCTTATAGTAGATTCTTATTCTTTCCAAGATATTGAATTTTCGCCAATGAGTCGTCATTTTAATTAATTTAGCGTTATTTTTATCCACTTCGCGAGTTTTCCATTAATTCAGCAACATTTAAAAGTGTCGCCAAATTGGCGACATTCCCCCAAATTCGTCGCCAAAATATCGCCAAACGTTATGGACGGAGAAATAAGTTATTCTTAAAATAGCAGATAAATGACTAGTGGCGTTCAAATGCAAAAGTATTACTCAAAGTATCTTTTTTCATGAATGGAACGAGCTAGATCCGCGAGAATGATGTCACCAAATTTATCGCATGATATTACATATGAAAAGTGAACATGTTTCTCAATAGGAAATATTTTTTTCTTGTTTCATACGATTTTTCATAATTTTTTTGACAAATGTGCAGTATCTCGAGAACGGTTCATATTAGCGTTCTAAAATTTATGTCAATCGTTTTCTAATGAAAAATTACGAAAGAAATGTCTATTTGAGTAACATTATTTGAGGTTTTTTTTTTCAAATTTCACTCGAAAATTTAGGAGGTTTTGAACATTCGATTGCGTATAAAAACAATAGGCTTCTAGTATTCACAGATTGTAATTTTTGTACCAAATTTCGTTCGAATCGGTCCATTCATTCCCCAGTTATCGTCTCCAAAGACTCACTGACACACACACACACACACACACACACACACACACACACACACACACACACACGCGCGCGCACACACACTTTCACATACACACACGCAGACATCACCTCAGAAATGTTCGACTAGTGATCAGGGATGCTTGGAACGTGTTCTCCCGCCGAAAACTCGAATTCGAATTTTCGACCCCGTAACAATACTTTTCTTATACATTATTGCATATAAGGAAAGTAAAAATGGGTAAAAATCTTATACGACAGAAGTTTTAATATAGTAAATTTGATCTAATTCAACCAAGCATTCAAGCCGTTTAGACCAGATGACAAAATTTTGAATATAGTAGGTCAGATCTGATATCTATGCTGAATAATCAACATTTACATACCCTCTAATTAACCATACCCTCTAAACTAATTATAAATGTTTATACGGTAGCTCGCAGTGATGTCTTTGGAATGCAAATATTTCGTCTCAGAAGCTGTAAGTATATGTGCCAAGGGTTGCAAAAATGTACTACCTCAAAATATATATAAAATCATAAATATATATCCTGAAAGGCAATGAAAAATCAAAATAGAAAAATAAATGCAGGAGGAATTTGAAACAGATAAAGTGTAATAGACAAATAGACAAATGTAATAAAGTGTAAAGTCAGACAATGGAAAGTGACTAATAATACATAGCACTAGATTCTTAAAATTTAATTTATCTTTTTATATGCCGCATTTAGCACAATAAATATGTTTAGTGCGTATTTACATTTTCATTTGAATAATGGTGATACTCAATCGGTTGATTATTTACTTTTCACTTTGAACATTTTTTAAGTATTTTACTTATAATATTTTTACTTTCCTTATATATACATAATCTATAAGAAAAGTATTGTGACGGGGTCGAAAATTCGAATTCGAGTTTTCGACGGGAGAGCACGTTTCAAGCATCCCTGATCACGAATCAAACATTTTTGAGGTGATGTGTGTGTGTGTGTGTGTTGTGTGTGTGTGTGTTGTGTGTATGTGTATGTGTGTGTGTGTCAGTGAGTCTGTGGAGACGATATCTCACGAACGAATGGAGCGAGTCGAATGAAATTTGGTACAAAAATCACAATCCGTGAATACTGGAAGCCTATTGTTTTTAAAAGCAATCGAATGTTCAGAATCCCCTTAAATTTTCGAGTGAAATTTTGAAAAAAATCATCAAAAAATTAAAACCTTTAATAAAGTTACGCAAATAGACATTTCTTATGTAATTTTGCCTTAGAAAACGATTGACATAAACTTTAGAACGCTAGCCTGAACCGTTCTTGGGATATTTCTCATTTTTCAAATAAATTTATCAAAAAATCCCATAAATAAAAAAACATATATTAACTGCAGAGAAACATGTTCGGTTTGCATATGTAATATCATGCGATAAATATGGTGATATCATTCTCGTGGATCTAGCTCGTTCCATTCATGAGAAGAGATACTTTGGGTAATACTTTTGTATTTGACCGCCAATAGTCGTTTATCTGCTATAAGAATAACTTATTTCTCCATCCATAACGATTGGCGAGATTTTGGCGACGAATTTGGCGGAATGTCGCCAACTTGGCGACTTTTTAAAATGTTGCCAAATTAACGAAAATCTCCCCAAATGGATAAAAATGGCGCTAAATCAATGAAAATGACGACTAATGGACGAAAATTCAATCTTTTGGAAAGAATATAAGTATCTACTAAAAGAATAACTTATTTTTTTTTTTGCTGTAAAAGTAGTAAATTCATTGCATTATATAAGGAAAGTCATTTGCTGCCCACATCAGATTTTTTACATATCTTTAATAAATACGCATAATTTAGATTCTCAGAAATAGCATCGGTAAATATATATAAATGCAAACGGTATTTGATGCAAACCGTAAATATATTTAAATAAAATGATGCCTGTAATTGAATTATTTTCATTATTTAAGCTTCTAAATGTTTTTCTAAATAAGGGTAAAACCTTCTTAAATATCAATTATATTCTTGAAATAAAACAGCAGTAAATTGGGGAGAAAGTCTCTCATGTAAATTATTCTAATTCCATTAGTGCTTATTTTAGAAAATAGGTGCCTAACTTATTCCCGAAATTGTAATTCCTGTCTAATCAAGAATTTTTCTTCTGCGGAGAATTCAATCGTCATTTCCAATTTTCTCCCGTGTAAAATTTGGTGCTAATTGGATTATAGGGATTTACGAAATTACTTTTACAGAGTACTGCCATGTACAGATTTTAATGCAACTAGCATATGGCTTTTCCAATCCTTACATATATCCTTATATATATATATATATAGTCCATATATATATATATATAATCAAAGAGTTTAAATATAAAATACTAAGCATATGAAAGAAGTAGTTGCTTTAACTTCACACTCAAGTCAATTCCATTTTTTCAATTCCTTTTAGTTTTTCATATTTCTCAATCATTTCCCATTTTTAGAACATAGGGGCTACTATTGAACTTTTGTTCACAGTAATAGGTCAATAAATGAAATGTGCTAATTGAAGCTGATGTATAGTGCCCCCTGAAGATTTTACAATTGCATCACCTTCATTCTATTAATTCATATTCCATTTTCCTTTAATATTTTTGTTTTAAATTTAATGAGTGGTTCCTTGGTTTTTCATGTTCATGACTACCATTCTCTTGAATTTTTCTGGTTGGTATTTGAATGCCTTTGTTTGTTATGGATGCCTTTCTATTTCTCTTCAATAATTCTATTTTAACTCATCTTTATTACTTTTATATATATATATATATATATATGTGTGTGTGTAAGTGTGTGTATATATATATATATATATATATACATATATATAACTATTATTATTATTAAAATCCTTCCATTTCTAAGCTGCAATTGCGCAATAAATTAAATGTATTTTGCATTGTCATTTTTTATCACTTAATAACTTTAGTACTTTTTACTATTCATATTTGCAAAGTATCCTTAATTCTTTTAGCATGCTTCTGTATTTATGAAACTTTCATTTGCAATCTATTCAAATTTATGCTGCATTTATGCTAAATTTAATTTTTTTCGGTTATTTTTATTGTTTATGTTAATACCTTTAAAATTAAATTATTTGTATTATATTCTCCATTTAATACTCCTTTTTATTATGTAGGCATATTTTAAAGTTGGAGTTTTTTGAGTTGCAACTTCTCTCTATTCTATTATTGGATTTTTCAAACTATTATTACTATATATATATATATATTTCGACTTGAAAAAGGGTTTTGAAGAAGTGAGCAAATTCTGATTTAGGCTTAGACGTTGTCCACGTGTATAGAGTTTGTGCTTGGATTTCGTCTGTGTTTCTTTTATCGATTCTATACCATTGTTTTTTGATACTTTTCTTTGACTTGATGATTCAAAAATCGTATTTTTTTTCCATTTGCTTGGAGATTTGCTGATTTATACTTTTATTTTGAAAGCTTGTTAGAAAGTTAGGTTTTTTGAGTTACAGCTTCTCACTTTCCCTCATTGGACCTTCAAACCTTTTTATTACATATCATAGAAACAACGGATTTTAGTATATATGTCTAGAATGTGCCCCTGAAGACGTTTCTGGCACAGATATAATATTCATTGATCACTTTAATTTTTTCAAATCCTTCAATGGTCTACTTTTCTTGCTCTCTCTCATTACCTATTGCATATCATCAACCATTAACTCTTGAAGGTTGATTTCAATGCGTTTTATTATACGATCCCTGGTTTGATGTCGTATTTACAGATATTGTTTTGATTTTATGCACTATATATACGCCCCTATTCATTTTATATTTATCATTTTAATTATATATATATGTTGCTTATTTGAAATTGCATGGAACCTATACCATTTTGAAATAATTTTCTTTTTATTTAGGCATATTTCAAAATGACGCAAAGTCATCATCAAATTTTAAGAACAGCTGAATTCCTTCGATAACGGGATTTTATAAATAAAATAAATCTGATGTTTCCATCTCATGCTTTTCTCTACAGATTATTACAAATTTCGGTATTACACAAAAGCAATAACACAAGTAGAGATTTTTTATCAGTCGATCTCACTGAAAATGAATAGGTTTTTGTCGCTACTGATTAAAATAAGCAGATGCAATTTTATATAATTTGCTTGATTATTTCAAAAGATATTCACCCCTATTTCAAAGTAAAGTTTCTCAAAAACGCCTTTTAAAAACTTATAAATTAAATACAATTTTAAATGCTTTTAGAAAGATATGGTGCAGTTTGGAAAAAGATTATAAGTGCAATTTTTTTATATTTTTAACTAAGCGCGGGTGAACAAACACTATCTGCAATATTACCGATCTTGTGGCTAAGTTAAAAAACCTTACTAAAAATCTTCATTAAAATGCACAGTTAATTTACACCTTATCTATCAAAATATATCATGCATCCTTCTGGCAAGAATTGTTCATTTTCTTTTTTTGAGTGTATGTAGATGAAGGTATGATACTTTGAGACAGAATGATTATTGTCATTGAAATATTTATATAAATATATTATAAAAAATATTTTTGGTAGATAATATTGATGATTAGAAAAATAAATATTCGACATTAAAAAATTTAAAAATTCCATAGCATTATTTATTATAAGAACATTAATTGTCTGAACATTAGTGGTTATTTTTCTTCCGAGAGGGGATAGGCGAGGGAATGACGGTGGTCCTGTAGAATGTAGATACTACACCCACTGGGTTCTGATTAAAATTGGGGGGAGGGGAGGAGTATTAGGCTTCTACCATGGTGTGCCTGGGGTGTCTGTATCAACAGAAGTTGCAATCTCTCCCCTTAAAACTATGAACTTCTGTCTCATGAGCTTGTTCTGGCCTTATTCCATCCAAGGGGGATAAGTAACAACACAATAGTGGTAGTATATTGTGAATTTGCATTACACTATCCATGAAATTTGCATTTAAATTGATTGCATAAGCCGAATGCATTCATTCATCAGCTTTACAGGTCTGTTAGCAACTTGGAAAATAAGAACTTTTAAGCAAATTTTTAGAGAAAAACTTATAAAAATATGCATTTTTTTCTATATTATGAATATAAATGCATAAGCAAGTCAAGTGATGCCTCTCAGTCCAAATTTTTGAAAATGAAGTGGCAGAGAACTTCATGACAATCCGTTTCTATACCTCTTAATCTTTCTCCTATTTTTCATCATACCATCTTCAACTCTTGACGTGGAATTGCACCCTGTAAATCTCATTACGCTCACCTTTGGAGCTTCGTCCCCATTGAAATCCCCTAATAACGAACGTTCGAAAACAGCGTAATCCCCCCCTTACGCACCACAACTTAGTCAAGCTCGTTCTTCCATTTTGGCGGTATCGCATGGCGGCCAATTTCCGCTAATAACCGCTACGATCTGCCGATAAGTGAAGCGCGCTAAGCGGCGGGCATGTCCGTTTATTGATTCCAAGGGGAGCCGGGGAGATAAGGGGGACAGACCGGGACGATTGTCGGTGTGCTGGCCTGCGATCGATTTTTTTTCAGGCCGGTGTAGGCTTAGCTCATTTCTGACTGCGAAGAACTCAATGGGGAAGAGGTATTTCGGTCTGAAGTTGGGAAGCGGGTAGATTTTTATTCGGCAAAGAGTGAGTGGGATATCAATTGGCACGGGAATCGTTCTGAAGATGATATCCTTCTTCCGTTTCTTTGACATGTGGCTCATCAAATGTTAAAGAACTAGTGAGGTAGTCTTGGATGTCAGTATTTATGATTTATGTTGGGTAGTCAAGAGCTGCTGGGAATTCGAAAAATGACTTTCTCTTTCTCATATATACATATCGTTCTTTAAATTTCAGGCTTCTATAGAAAATATCCTATCTTTGTTTCACTTTATTGTAATATATATATATATATATATATATATATATATATATATATATATATATTATATATTATATATATATATATATATATATATATATATATTATATATATTATACATATATATATATATTATATACGTATATATATATATTATATACGTATATATATATATTATATATATTATATATATATGTATATATATATATATATATATATATATATATATATATTTTAACCACGTGTTTTTATGCAATCATAGAAACAACGGATTTTAGTATATCTGTCTAGAATGTGCCCCTGAAGACGTTTCTGGCAGATATACTATTCTTTAATATGTTTTACTTGTCCTGGCCTCTCCGTGCTCTACTTTTTCGGCCCTTCCTCGTTGCTTTTTGCTTTTCACAACACGCTTTATTTTGCTCGCGGTTTGATACTGTGGTTACTGATTCACACTCTTGCACTTTAGTTTTTGTTATTTTAATTTATATATATATATATATATGTATATTGATATATATAGAGATATATATATATATAATATATATATATATATATATATATATATATATATATATATATATATATATATATATATAATATATATATATAATATATATATAATGCATAAAAAAGGAATGGATAAAAAGTGAAAAAAGGAAGGAAGGCTTGGCAAAAAGCTTACTTGATGGCGGTAAGGGGTTGTGACCTCACGCCCCTGTTTTCAACGAGCTCGTCATAAATGCCGCGGCACTGCACTCCTGGTCGCCAGCTTTGGCTCAAGCCCACCTCCGGAGTGACAATAAAAATTGTCACAAGACCTTCAAAAAGGAATGAACCGAGGACGAGAGTAAATTCACTACCGTACAAGCGATCTGTATTGCTGACCTCGGTGAAATGTATGGACCAGGAGTGCAATGCCGCGGCATTTATGACGAGCTCGTTGAAAATTGGGGAGTGAGGTCACAACCCCTCACCGCCATCAAGTAAGCTTTTTGCAAAGCCTTCCTTCCTTTTTTCACTTTTTATCCATTCCATTTTTAATGCATTATATATATATATATTATATATTATATATATAATATATATTATATTTATATATATATATATAATATATATATATATATAATATATATATATATAAATATATATAATATATATTATATATATAATATATAATATATAAATATATATATATAATATATATATAATATATATATAATATATATATAATATATATATATATATATATATATATATATATATATATATATATATATATATATATATAATATAATATATATATATATATATATATATATATATATATATATATATATATATATATAATATATATAATATATGTATAATATATATATATATATATATATATATAATATATATATATATATATATATATAATATATATATAATATATATATAATATATATTATATATATAATATATAATATATATTATATATATAATATATAATATAATATATATATATATATATATATATAATATAATATATATATATATATATATATATAATATAATATATATATATATATATAATATATATATATATATATATAATATATATTATATATATATAATATATATTATATATATATATAATATATATTATACATATATATATATATATATATATATATATATAATATATATTATATATATATATAATATATATTATACATATATATAATATATATTATACATATATATATATATATATATATATATATATATATATATATATATATGTATAATTATATATTTAAAGTTTTATGGGAGTTCATGATGAAAGGCTGTATATATTGAATTAGAGACGATGCTCTATATATAGATACCAAAACGTGTCATTATAAAATTATTTGCTCAAGTTCTGTTAGGGAAAACTGTGAATAATAGCATTCGTTAGTAAAACATCATCAAATAAAAATGTAAAAGTAACAAGTGATTTCGGTGGCAAAAATTGTCGTATTTAGAGAAAATGGGACAAAGCAATTCTATACAATAGAAAACCTGTGGCTCATTTTGAAGGGTCATGACCTCTCGTTGGTAAAATAATTGCATTATTTCTCCGTAGAGAAAACGAAATCCAGAACTGTAACTCCCTCCAATCGCTTATTCTCCCTTTACGTAACCCTGGCTATGACTATGATAGCGCCGCCACAGCAAATGGGGCTTAATAGGCTATTGTTCTTCATGTTTGGAAATTTGATTATTCGGAATATTCGATTGTTCGATTAGGTTCGTGGTATCTAGACGATTTTGAATGGGATAAAATATTTGGAGCTTACAACTTCTTATGTTTTAAAATGAAGTGTAAACGGAAATAAAATAAAATTACACTCTATATGTTGCGGAGTTATCCCTGTCATATTTGACAAATTGTTATGTTGTTTTGCTATTTTTATGTGTAATGTGACTGCTGGGTGAAAGATACTGTGTAGTGCGTATTATAACTCACGAATTATTCGTATAATTTGCCTGTGCATTCTGTTTGCTTACAACACGCCCCCTGAGTTTAAATTCTGCATTTTTATGATTAAATTACGAATTAATTCAATTTCCAGGTAAAGTGGTTCATAGACACATTATTGTTCTAATACGTTCCAATTTCCGATAAATCCAGCACAAATTATTAATACATACATGTATTCATGTGCACCAAGATTTATTTCATCAAATTTACGCATTCTGTCAACAAAATATTTATAAAGTAGACTTGTAACACAAGTCATGGGGAAAAGTTAATTGGAGTCTCCAGTGCCAAGAAGTCTTTATCAGACCGAAGAGGAATCAGACGAAAATCCTTGCGCAGACGCAAACACGGGGGGCATCAATACATTATATAATTACTTTCCTTATATAAAGTATAAGGAAAATATTGTGACGAGGTCGAAAATTCGAATTCGAGTTTTCGACGGGAGAGCACGTTTCAAGCATGCCTGATCACGAACCAAGCATTTTTGAAGTGATGTCTGTGTGTGCGTGTGTGTGTGAAAGTATGTGTGTGTGTATGAAAGTATGTGTGTGTGTATGAAAGTATGTGTGTGTGTGAAAGTATGTGTGTGTGTCAGTGAGTCTGTGGAGACGATAACTAACGAACGAATGGACGGATTCGAACGAAATTTGGTACAAAAATCACAATCCGTAAACACTGGAAGCCTATTGTTTTTATACGCAATCGAATGTTCAGAACTCCCCTAAATTTTCGAGTGAAATTTCGAAAAAATCGTCAAAAAATCAAAACCGCTAATAAAGTTACGCAAATAGACATTTCTTATGTAATTTTTCATTAGAAAACGATTGACATAAATTTTAGAACGCTAACATGACCCCGTTCTCGAGATATTGCACATTTTTCAAAAAAATTATCAAAAAGACATATAAAATAAAAAAAAATATATTTCCTATTGAGAAACATGTTCACTTTTCATATATAATACCATGCGATAAATTTGGTGACATCATTCTCGTGGATCTAGCTCGTTCCATTCATGAAGAAATATACTTTGAGTAATACTTTTGTATTTAAACGCCAATAGTCATTTATCTGCTGAAAGAATAACTTATTTCTTCGTCCATAACGCTTGGCGAGATTTTGGCGACGAATTTGGTGGAATGTCGCCAACTTGGCGACTTTTTTAAATGTGGCTAAATTAGCGAATATCTCGCCAAATGGATAAAAATGACGCTAAATCAATTACGACTCATTGATGCTGACGATATAGAAAATGGCGACTCATTGACGAAAATTCAATATCTTGGAAAGAATATAAATAACTACTATAAAAATAATTTATTTTTTTTACTGTAAAAGTAGTAAATTCATTGCATTATATAAGGAAAGTCATGTGCTGCCCACATCAGATTTTTTTTATTTGTATCAACTTTTTTCTTCCTCTGAAAATGGATTTAACTGGGGGTATCAAAACATTGTATTTGGATGAAACATCTTTTTCATATTTTAACGTTTACAATTTTTAAATATAATCACCTAATTGTTCTTGCTTACGAAGCATTTTGTAAAAACAAACAAATAAATAAAACAATGTGCTTTAGAACGACTTAATGATAAGTCGAATGAATTAATTTTTTAATCTTCTGCGTTTTTTATTATCAAAGTATTGCGAGTAATGGACAATATTTAAAAACTAAATTTATAATTTTCACGCATTAAAATAAATAATATACTATGAAGGTTGTTAAACTCATTCCATTCTGCTTTATGCCCCGTTAATAATATGGAATTAAGAGCGCAATATAATGTTTTTTGCGATACTCCCTGATGATACGATACACCTATCGATAACAACACGCAATCGATAGATGTTCAATGAGACACATCTCAGCTTTCATAAACACTAAATTCTCACTAATAATATGCAAGATCATAGAATTCTGCAGCGATGTTCCTGATGTGAGTTTGAAGACATGGGAACAGACCGGCAACCGTAGAATTAAAACGAAGTTCCTCAGAAGTCCTAGCAAAAAATAGGATTGTACATGCAGCTGCCGAACGTAGAACTCGGTGAAACCTGTTGTTAGAGAGTAAATGGTAGGGTCTGGGTGCAGGAAAGGCATAATGACAGAATGGACAGAAATAAAAGCAAATAAAATAAATATTTCTGCGTCATTGTGTCTGAACGGAAATCACGTCTTTGGGTCTGGGCATTGGTTTCAGACACATAAAAATCAAACTTCTGGCAAGTTGGGTTTTCCCATAGGAAAAGGTTATCACGTTCGTACATAATGCAATTTTAATTTTTGATACGCAGTATTGTTTTCACGAAAATTTTCTATTTCGAGATTTTGATGCTAATATATGCTTTAAGGCTTCCTGAACACGTTTTTGACGATTCTTGGAGTCATGTCCCCCTGCATGTCTGAAGATCGATTTCTTCTGTACACAATAGCGACCACAAATATTAATGGATTCTCACGAAACTTTATATTCGGCTTTGTTATGAAAAAATCTAGAGTTAGATAGAATTTTTTTTTAAAATTCGAGCGGAAATTATTCGAAATGTTACATACTTTTTTTAACATGGCAGCATAGGATAAAATTTTATTGTGCATAATCCTGCATAAAAGGGTGACAGTGATCACGAACCTTAATAGTTTTAATCGTTGTGAAAAATAGCCGCAATATTATTTTTTTGTTCGTTATGTCTTTAGTACCCCATTGAGGGGCAAGTTACCCCTCAATACAATATCAAGTATGGTATCAATCGAAATATTTTTCAAGCCCTTTAAATTGAACAGCACCATGCTATAATTGTAACTATTTGGACTCACAATACCGATTTTTGAAATTTTTTCTTGTAAAATTGAAAATAAAATGATCTCTTGTAAAAGAAAGTCGAGTTGAGCCTCACTTCAGTTAATTTTAGCTTAGTATCAGTTTAGAATATCGTTTTCGAGATTTTATTTTACGTACACTACGTCAAATAACTTTCAATCAGGAGATAAAGACTGGTGAATTACGGTATGATACACTTTAAACCTGAAGTGAAACATACAAAATATGATTCTTAAGAGAGCGGGATTACTTTTGAAATGGTGAGAATAATGCTTTTAAAGCAAAGTAACCCCGTGTGAATCATAACACCATATGTTAAGTATTGGCAACATACGGTATGTGACTGCCAGAATTTCTTACACATTCTTACACATAACTATTTTTAAATTAAGTAAACTATTTATAATTCTATGAATCTTGCTGTTAGGACTATAATTTACATACTTTTACAAACATAAAAGTTAATGATATAATAGGATAAATGTAGAAACTGTGTGATTGAGCGCGTTCAGTGAAACATAACTTTTAAGCAGTCTGCAAATGGAAATAACACATTTTGTTTAACTAGATACAAATTACATTTAATGATAATGATGAATATACATATTCAGGAACAAGCCATTTTGTGTTAGAAGACCATTTCTCTCATATTAGAGGTAACCTGGTAACTCATAGAATACATCAGCCCCACCCGAAAGTACACGGGTGAAAATTCAGTCGCCGGAACACCCGGTCCGCGCTGGACGAGCAACCACGACGCACAACACGAAGGCCTGGTTAAAATAATTTTCTGTCTTGAGCCAAAGTCGTGTCGCATTTACTTAGATATATCTTTGGTTAATGCATATGCCTTTGGCTAATGCATATGACTTTGGCTAATGCAGTGGTCTGCAGATTTCTAACACCTGTGGAACCCTGGTTTTTAAATATTATTTCTATGGAGTCCTATTTAGCACGGCTTACTTTACTGCATATTTGCAGGAATATAATTGTAAATTTTCATACATATTCTTTATTGGAAACAACAACGATTGTATAACGATAATTCTGCAATAAAATGATAATAACAGAGGTAAATAATGATAATTCTAACCTGAATGCTTTTTGCTGCAAAGATGTTGAAAATTTGGGGTATATATATTTTTCAAACGAATCTCTAGTTTTGCATCTAATTTGTTCAGAATATTTAGTATTAGTGCTGATTCATGTAGAAAACAATCTCTCACAAACATGAGTGGTAATAAAGGACAAAATAATTTCTACTGCGGGATGTAATATTTCCGGGTATTTTTTGTGTGCTTTCAGCTAAAAATCAAATAGCTCTTTAGTTGAAATTTTATTTCTTGACTAGCAGAACTCCTGTTCTTCTTACGGAATGTACAATATAAAGAAACTTAAAATTCACAATCATGTAAAAATTCCTATAGCATTCAAAATGACAATGTTTTTTAAAACATTCTATTAAAATATCCAATTTAATGCTCCTGAAAAGAAGTTTTAAAATCTCTTCTTTCGCCATACAAAATTATCTTCACAGGCAGATCTGAAGAATAAAACACCCTGGGTGCATTTGTAAACAAATTTACACAAAATATGGAAGTGAATTTATAAATGCCAAATTAAAAATGCTAAAATTGTATTGGAAGATATACCTGTACTACTTATATTCTGGTGCATTAAAAGATACACCCGAGTATTAGAAGATATATCAGTATTACAGTATATGAGTATGAAAAAACCTTGCCAAAATGAAACAGATGACGTAAGAAATTGAAAATATAAACAATCCCCGTAATTTTTAAACACGAAGGCCGTAATTAATATAATCCAGTCAAAAATGCAATTTCCATAACATTTATTTCATATATATTTCTTTATTTTAAATTTGAAAGATTTAATAAAATTCGATTGCTGTATTTGATTTAATTCCATTGCTGAGCGACATGATATAATTATCTTCAAATAAATTGGCGGAAAATAATCTGCATAATCTGCATAGTGGCGGAAAATACTCTGCATAATGCTATAGCTCTGTGCAAGATTTAATTGTGAGTTTTTTATTAATATCTCAAGAACTCTTACTCCTAGGAACTCGAAACGTGAACTAAATTTAAAGTGGGGCCATTTCACAATACCCACAAAATTTCATGAAATTCGGTGCAGCCGTTCTCCAGTGATGATGAGACAAACATACAGATAGACAGATTTTTAATTTTATTTATACAGATAATGCCAATTGCTCAATGCAGATTAGCATTATTAAACGGAAAACATGTCCCAATTGCGTCATTTTAATAACTCAGCCCAGCTTAATATTAACTATACCGTGAGAAGAGTAAGTAGTTGGTGTAGATATGTGGATATTTGAAAATGGTCATCCGATTGTATTTTAGTAATTTGAAAATTATCAAAAATTATAAATAACTAGTCATTTACACCCATGCTTCATACAAGTGAAATGGCTAATGATATCTAAATGTGACACCTCACGTTTAATAAAAGTTCCATCAGAAATCGTTCCAAACTAACTAATAAAAATGGCGCACATTTTGTAGATATGCTAAAATGGAAACTGAGGCATGCAAAAACAAGATTCCATCTTCGATCACTGAATGTTGCCCTATTTTTCAGCAATTTTAGACATTTTAATTTAAAAATAAATCATTAATATTTTTTTTCTCAATAGCTTGATCAGAAGAATGGTCAGCAGAATATTTCGTTACTAGAAGCATAACGACGTTGCTATGGTTACAAATGGATTTAAAAACTGTATAAAAATTGAACTATAAAACATAAAATCTTGTGTGCGATAACTATAAATTAAAATATCTTAATAACGATAGGATGTACGCAAACAGAGTTAAGAAAATTTAGGAATATTTTTTGCGTATGATGGTATAAAAATAAATTCTGTATATATAACTATTATCGAATTATATCAGGAATTGTCATCAACCCAAAAAAAATCGAGATATATAAATTTTTTGACTAAAATTCCAAACTGTTAGATTTTTTTAATTATTTATAGGTTAAGTGTATGTAATGTTTCAAGTTCTTACCTTTAGTAGTTTGAGCTGGGTAATTCATCCAACAGGTAATAAATCTCACTCAGCTATATGATAAATACACTGGCTTGCAAAACTTAAGGAACAGTAAGGTTCTCAGCTGCAACCTTACAGTGAAGTGACCTGGATGCTGGAAAGCAGGGGCGGCAAATAGGGGGCGCGAGGGGGCGCGGTCGCGCCCCCAAATTTTTCTTACTCTAAACCAAAAAATCCTTATTCTGGACCAAAACTGAAAAGGCGTAAAAAAATCCCAAGCGAATTCGATGAAAAAAATCCCCATGATGATGTTACATCATATCACAGAATCAATATTTAATATGAAATTATAAATTCAGTATCTAATGAAATTGAGACAAGATTTAATGAGAACAATATATCCGTTTTGTTTGCCCTTAGTTCAGTATTGTCCGGATCAGATGTCGGAAAAGAAAAAGTTTCAACCATATGCAAAGTATATAACTTCCAGAAAAAGGAATTGCTATGTGAATTGCGACTGTTTTATTCAATGGTGAAAAATGTAAACATAGACCATCCCAATTTTAAAAGTAGCATGGATTATTTTAAAGAGCGAAATTTAAAAAATGTGTTTCCTGTCATAACATTATTAGTTAAATTTTTTTTACTGTGCCAATCAGCTCAGCCAGTTGTGAAAGGTCTTTCCCGTGTCTAAGGAGGTTGAAAAATTATTTTCGCAGTACAATGGTACAAGAACGACTTTCATCTTTAGCTATTTTAGCTATAGAACAAGATATACCATTAAATTATGATAATATTGTAACAAAATTTTCTCTTCATCCAGACTCTAAGAATCGGCGTTTAAACCTTCAATAACAAGTAAATAAATATAGTTATTCGTATTTAGAAAAATATGTTAACAACAGTTATGTTAACACAATTATGTACAAAAATTATGTTAACAACATTTATGTTTCTCAAGATAAATTCAATTTTGTGATCCCTCTCCCTTATCTCCCTGTTAACAAACATTTTATTTATTTCATATTGTGGATTTTCATACAAATCTCGCACCCCCAAATGGAATGCTGAAATGCCGCCCCTGCTGGAAAGTGATATGAAAGGTACGTCGGAAGTTACTGAACCGATGAGTAAAAGCAAAGCGTTAACAAGAGCAGATGTGAACAGTAAAATAATTTTTTGAATAGAGGTGCACTGAACGCCATCAGACAGAAGTGTAACTGAGGTTGTATAACCACTTCTAATACTGATGCAGGCCTTGCACTGCATTGCGCACTGTGCATGTAGAAATGAGGAAAAAATAGTGTTGTTTCTTAAGATTTGCACGTCAATGATAGATATTCAATTTATGTAGTGTTCAAAAACAATAGAACAAGTTAATAGGAATTTTAATTTTAGAGAAATCTTATGAAAGCTTATAAAGCTTATGAAACTTTGAAAAACGTTCAGAAGAACAAAGTTTGAATATCACTAGCCTATAGTAACTCAATATGCTGACCACCAATTACTTCATTTGAATGGTCCATTGTTCCGTCAAGACATGTAAAATGATGATTCAGTTGAAAATAAAATCTACACTTTATGTGTGCAAACCCCTTACACTTACACAGGTAAAAAAAAAGTGCTCGGAATCGGGGAACAGGCTATGTAAATCTATCAAAATTCTATTTATTTAACTACTACAGGATGACGAGGTTTTGACCCATCACAATAATTTCCCCACAGATATGCAAAGAAGACAAAGAAAAATGAGAAAAGAAAAAAAGCCAAATCATGGCGAATTGCAATTCAACCTATAAAAAATAAATCAAAGTGCCGCCGCAATTCCAACAACTTACAATTTATAATAATACAAATACAAATTGATTCTTTAAAAATTTTATTATTTTGGTTCCGAAAATAATTCCCGAAGAATGTCACCAGTTGAAGAAGACGAGACCGGTTACAAAAAGAACCTGACAACCCGTCGGCGAAGAAAAAAGTGTCCGGGAATGACAGCTTATTATCAGATGACAAATTTTGTTCGACTCAATCCAGATCTGGGCAACGTATAATTAAAATCTACGTCATGGAAATAATTTCCCCAAAACTGAACGAGGAGAGATCTAAATCATTGTTGTCTACATCGTGGGACAGATGTTCTGTTGCCTCTACAATGTACAGTAGCAAATTCTGCCATTTCCAGGGTCATGTCAGAGTTTTATCAATCTAAAAACGAGCATAAATGAATTGAAATGGTGATTGAAGGATTTGGTTCGAGAATAGAGCTAGAATACCAGTTATTTTAATAATTTTATCAAATTTCAGATTTGACATCAATCTTGTGTTGTTTGGGGCTTCAAATAATGTTATGGTACATGCAAATACGGACAAATTTTGGAGATGAAAGCTTTGTGATAGAAACTCCATGAGAATCACATTTCCAGATTATGTTGGTTGGAATTCTATTAACAATAAATATATCACTAGCATAAAGGAATCCAAATGATTTATATAAAGAGAGAATAAGGTATTTTAATAATTTATATTAAATGAGAGATATAAATCATTTTTGTCCATATCATACGACAGATGTTCTGCTATCTTTACAATAGGCAAAAAACAAATTCTGCGATTTCTAAAGTCAGGTCTCAATGTTCTTTTTGATATCAAATGAGTAAAAAGGAGTTTAAGTGAATTGAAATGGTGATTGAAGAATGTGGTTCAAAAGCAATTTATTTAATGCAAAGATGGAATATTGCAATTCTTTTCTGTTTCTTGCTGAAATTTGACTTCACGTTTTTGTTTAGGATTGTATTACTGTTAAATGTGATGTAATATATGACCTGAGAAGTTTTATTTCAATTTTATCTCGATCTAAAACACCTAAACACTTTTATATTTTTATTTTAGATTTCCCTGAACCCGGGCGATTTTGAAAAAAATCATTTTACTCTACAGGATAAGTGAAGTTGTCTTCTTGCAAATTAAAAAATATCGTTTTTGCACTGTTTTACTTTTTGTAGTTTCAAATTCTGATACGAATAATAGATATAACAACCAACTTTATATAGTTAATATGCAAAGTTTTAGAAAGCTTTTATTATAAAAATCGCACAAATTAACCATAATTTACAACCAGTGTACAATATTTCTTGGAGTATTCCGCCTTGCATGGAATTAATGCATTGTGTGATCTTTCGTAGATAACTCCTAATGATATCTGGAACTAATTCGCCCCAAATATGTCCTCCTACTGAATCCATCGCACTTTTGTATGATTTATTACAATAAGTTCCAAGAACATATTGTGCTGTTTCCGAAAGTAATGAATTTATGATTAATGTTCCACCTACAAAACCCATATAAAAATATAATAACAAATAAAAATTATTTTGCGGTATTTAATGTATAGCAAAAGTATTTCTAACCATATATAATTTCGTTCAGTGAGCGGGACACAAAAACCGTTCATTTGTCATCGTGGATCATTAATAGAATAGCGCCCGCAACCATCATTGTCCGATCGTCCAAGTGCAACCGAGCTAGGAAGATGGAGAATAAATATTTTATTTGACAACCGCATTTAAAAGAATAACAGTGCGTCGTGCTTAGAATAAAAGCAAAAGAAACTAATAAGCTATGAAGAATCTAGTTTTTGATAGTTTGGCGATATATTTAATTTTGTACATCACCTTATTAGTGTATGGGGCACATTTTACTCATTGGAAATGTTTTTGTAAGGGGGGCCGTATAAAAATTTTAATTTTGTATTTCTTCAAATTTAATTCCCTTGAAAATTTTAATCGATTTTATAAAATTATGTACCCTTTTTTACGCACCTTTGTAATTTATTATATATGTCTGAGATAAATATTTAAGGAATAAAAGCCGAGGTCAATGTTTTTGGGACACCCTGTATGTATTTCCCCTTACCACTATAATTTTCAATTAATGTTATATGCAGGGTTTTGAATGAGAATACCAACATTTAAAATCACTATAAAACGTAGAAAAATAACAAAGGAAATGCATTTCTACTCGACATTGCTCTTTAGAATACCTTAATCGCGCTACAAAAAAAAAACAATTAAATCCTTCCAAAAGGAGAGTTCTCTTTTCCGAAAGAATTAAAGGTTTATACTTCCGACACGTCTTCCTTCAAACACATAAGGTACACACACGACAAGACACCTTATGTTTTTATCAAGCGCCTAATTCCTTTGTCACGACTTTTGGAGCTGTTGTTTGCGACCTGAGACTGTTCTTTTGTGGGAGCTTTTCTTTCGAGGGCTGGACATTAGCTTCTATTTCGAAAGCTGGCTACAGAAGAAACGGGTTGATTTAGTGAAACATCTTTTCTGGAGACAGTAGTGAGGGCGGAAACTCAGGTGAGTATACAGGAAGTGTGGAATTAAAATTGATGCAAGAATCGTGAAGGCATGGCGCTAGTGAAACACAGCCATTTTTACTTTCTTATCCAGTGCATTCTAAAGTATTGTTTTAAAGAAAAGTTTCGAATTCGAGATTTTGAAGGGAAATGCACATTTAAGACGTTTGGAATATACTTCATGTCTCTATGCATATGTCTGTGTATGTGTATAAGTCTCTATGCATTTGTTTGCGTATGTGTGTATATGTCTGTATGTATATGTTTGTGTGTCTTATGTTTGTACATGACTCATATACTATAATTTTTTACACGCCAGCTGCTAGTAATTATGTTTTGCTCATTTATATAGCATTCTTGATTTACAATATATTGATTTTACTTTCATGTGTTATATATCCATATATATTTATATCTTGTTACACTATATTTATTACTCATGATGAAAATATAGATGGGTAGATATATATATATATATATATATATATATATATATATATATATATATATATATATATATATATATATATATATATATAATTAAGAATACAATTAAAAATATAAATTTATTTATGTATTTATGTAATACAACTTTCGAGTTGCTGACAACCAAATAGCTAGAACAACCAAAGAACGAGGGATTACTATTGTTCTATATAGGATTGATACCTTAAAGATATTAAATACCAAATAATTCCTATTCTAATTATGCGAATTCCGTTGACTTTCAAAATCAGTGTTACGTCTAGTACATATATCTATATGTCGAAACACATCTCCTGTAAAGTGGCTATTGACTAATCGACCACTGGACCGAACCTAATGGAACCTTATTGCAGGATTTTAGATTTTTCTCCAGGAACGGACAAAATGAATAGAAGTCTCTGACAAAATATGAGGGAAAAAGGGATTTCTCAGAACCTTTCCAAAGCATAGGAAGTTTCTCTCAGAACCCTTCCAAAGCATAGGAAGTATCTTTCAGAACCTCAGAACCCTTCCAAAGCATAGGAAACCTCTCTCAGAACCTTTCCAATGCTTAGGAAGTTTCTCTCAGAACCCTTCCAAAGCATAGGAATTATCTCACAGAACCCTTCCAAAGCATAGGAAGCCTCTCTCAGCAGAACCTTTCCAATGCATAGGAAGCATCTCTCAGAATCCTTCCAAAGCATAGGAAGCCTCTCTCAGAATCCATCCAAAGCACAGGAAGCCTCTCTCAGAACCTCTCTCAAGTATAGGAAGCTTCTCACAGAGCCCTTCCAAAGCATAGGAATTCTCTCTCAGAACCTTTCCAAATCATAGCAAGCCTCTCTCAGAATCCTTCCAAATCATAGGAAGCCTCTCTCCGAATCCTTCCAAAGTATAGAAAGCCTCTCTCAGAATCATCCTTGCAAAGTATAAGAAGCCACTCTCAGAACCTTTCTCAAGCATAGGAAGCTTCTCACAGAGCCCTTCGAAAGCATAGGAAGTCTCTCTCAGAACCTTTCCAAATTATAGGAAGCCTCTCTCAGAATCTTTCCAAATCATAGGAAGCCTCTCTCAGAATCCTTCCTAATCATAGGAAGCCTATCTCAGAATCCTTCCAAAGCATAGGAAGCCTCTCTCAGAATCCTTCCAGATCATAGGAAGTCTCTCTCAGAATCCTTCCAAAGCATAGGAAGTCTCTCTCAGAATCCTTCCAAAGCATAGGAAGCCTCTCTTAGAATCCTTCCAAATCATAGGAAGCCTCTCTCCGAATCCTTCCAAAGCATAGGAAGCCTCTCTCAGAATCATCCTTGCAAAGTATAAGAAGCCACTCTCAGAACTTTTCTCAAGCATATGAAGCTTCTCACAGAGCCCTTCGAAAGCATAGGAAGTCTCTCTCAGAACCTTTCCAAATTATAGGAAGCCTCTCTCAGAATCTTTCCAAATCATAGGAAGCCTTTCTCAGAATCCTTCCTAATCATAGGAAGCCTATCTCAGAATCCTTCCAAAGCATAGGAAGCCTCTCTCAGAATCCTTCCAGATCATAGGAAGTCTCTCTCAGAATCCTTCCAAAGCATAGGAAGTCTCTCTCAGAATCCTTCCAAAGCATAGGAAGCCTCTCTTAGAATCCTTCCAAATCATAGGAAGCCTCTCTCCGAATCCTTCCAAAGCATAGGAAGCCTCTCTCAGAATCATCCTTGCAAAGTATAAGAAGCCACTCTCAGAACTTTTCTCAAGCATATGAAGCTTCTCACAGAGCCCTTCCAAAGCATAGGAAGTCTCTCTCAGAGTCTTTCCAAATCATAGGAAGCCTCTCTCAGAATCCTTCCTAATCATAGGAAGCCTCTCTCAGAACTCTTCCAAACCATAGGATGCCTCTCTTAGAACCCTTCCAAAGCATAGGAAGCTTCTCTCAGAACCCTTCCAAAGTATATGAAGATTCTCTCAGAATCCTTCCAAAGCATATGAAGCCTCTCTTAGAACCCTTCCAAGACATAAATGTCTGAAACTCGACCACGGAGAAGAACCTAACTGGACCAAATTTTCATTGAAATCACTTTTTCGACGCTAAATACTATGTATTGTTAAACAAAATAAAACTTAAAAAAAAAATAAGCTGCAACATTTTTTAATATGAGTGTTAGTTTTTCTGTCTTCGCAGAATTAAATACTTGTATGATATACGAATGAATACAAAAGTTGGCGAGTGGAAACTTACCCTGCAAATATAAAAAAACCTAATACTTCTCGCAAGTTTGAACTTTTTCTCACATTTCGCATCATTGATTATAATACATATACACTCACATAAACCTCCAGGGATAAATAATTCTTGAAAACAACACTGTATCTTTACTCTAAGCAGAGAATGAAAAAAGTAAAATACCAAAATAAAAGCAATAATTTAAAATTATAGAGATTGGAAATCAAAATAAGAGTAGTGAAATAAAAGCCGACAGAATATTCTTCAAAAACTGTACAAAAGAAGAAACAAATACATAAATAAATAATAAACATGCAAAAAATAAGAACTGACTTATCAAACTTAGAAAAGATAGAAGGAAGGGAAAAAAACTCGCAACTCGCATAAACAGAGAAATCATCACAAACCAATTTAAAAAAAAAAACCAACCTAAAATCAGAATTCAGCTTCCAAACACAGAAGTAAAAATAAGCAGACCAAAAAGTTAGATATGAATCATAAGGCTACTAAATAAAAAAAAAAAGCAATTACATGCGAATATTTTTCAAGAAATCTTTACGTTCGCCTAGCTGAAAATGAAGAAAAGAAAAAAAAATGCATAAAAACAGCAATAAAAAGAAATGCTCCATGCTTCTCATTTACTGTTGAGGATGTAGAAGAAAATTACAAATCTTTAGTTAAAGCAAACAAATAAAACTCGTGTAAACAGTGGCAAGTTTTAAGTAAGATTTTAATGATTCTGACTAACGGTTTAGATGCGTTTTTTTTATATCTAAAACGGAGAAAGGCCACACTTCAGTGGAAAAACTTTTTACTCGAAAAGGTTGTTACAAAGCGGAATATATATTACTCTTTGAACACAAATAAATTGATGTAAAAACATTGATGGGTGCGTTTTACTTTGTTTACATGTATTTTCTTTTATGTTTTGATTTTAGCCTACTATGTTATGAGGGAAAAATAAATTGTTTAAAGTTAGAAGTAAAAGATTATTTGTTTTGTATAAAATAGAACATGGCGTGTTTACACATTTTCTGAACGATGTCAAAAGGTTAAATCTTCAAAATGGATAAATATTTGAATATTTTTTCGAGATGTTTATATATACAATCAACAAAATTTTAAATGGTCCTTTTAAGTTTTCTTTGCAAAACTTCGGAGTATAATGGTTATTTATCCAATTTCTAAAAAACAAAGGTTTCTAAAAATAAGAATAATAAATCATCCCCATTATATGAACCATTCCATTTGACAGGAATTCCGTTTGACATAAATTCCGTTTGACAGAAATTCCAATGATCAATTCCATTTACCAGAAGGATTTTGACAGCACATTGCATATGTAAGGGGAAATCGAATATTTTTTTTTTGTTTTCATCGTAGTTTTAAGAAATTAACAAATTCACCCCCTTCCCCCAGAGGCGCCTAAAATTTTTTGACTATATTTTGATAAAATAAATTGTGTGCGACATGTGTGGCTAATAAGGCTGAATTTCTGCATTATCTGTAATTGAAATAAATAAAAAATGCTTTTTTCGGCCAGGTTATTGTATAGGAACAATTTATCGAAGGTTATTTGGAAAACGTGCACATGGCAATAGTTATATAGGATGTTTGTTCTCAGTCCCATTCAAAATTGTGTATATAACTCAGCCTACCTAAGACTTTGATTTTTTTTTTAAGTTGACAAATGTATACTAGAACTTCTGGGACACCAATAAATTTGGAACTTAACTTTCAAATTCCATAAAAATCCATTTGTTGGAAGAAAATTCATTACATAGAGTTAGAAATGGAGTGAATACGGTTTGGTTTTTATCACAAAATGTGTCCAAAGGAAATTCCAAGAAATGTAACTTCATAAGTATTAAACACTTATGCACTATTTTGTCTATTGAAAAATTAAATGAAGATTTTGTATATTTATTTTTCAAATGCACTTACAGTAATTTTGATAGTCTTTAAAAATAAAAATAAAAATGTTTCGGCCTCAGTTGGTAACCGAACAAAAATATTGCTCTTTATTTCTGCCAGATTGTTTCACCTCTGATTGCCCATCGCTTATTAGATCACTAGTCAATTGATTAAAATTCTTTATTAACTCAAAAATTCAAATACAAACGCCGGAATATTATTTAAAACTGCCGTTTTATTAACGAAATCTATTCCTGCTCAGCATAATTACATTTAGTTGCGACCACTGAAATTTAAGTTTTTTTGTGTGACTGGGCGTGTTTTTAAACGAGGCCAAATTACAACATTTCATAAGAAAAAAATATTGAATACCGCTTTCCTTATCCTAGTGGGAGTGGTTTTATGCATTACTATAAAAATTATATATATCATGATAAATTATTTTATATAAATTTCTTTACACTTTATTAGAACCTAAGTAACTTAAAACCCTAAACTGCCAACTTTCTGGAAAAAGGGCTCTTGATTAGATGTTTTGTATTGACAGAGGGTCACACACATAGAAAACTCGTCAAAAGTGGTTGATTCTTGTTTTGCGTTTTCCGATGCGTGTAGATCCACTAGAAACTCAGATTCAAAATTTCGACCAAAGCCCAATCATGTATATTGACTACGTAAGTATGAAAAGTAAAAGTAAAATAAATAGATATAATTTAATATACCAACTTTTTATAACTTCCTAAAAATAGAAAATACCAATTTTTAGACTGAAAATTTAAATTTTAAGAATTTGGGTTTGCAGGATAATGCCCAATATATTAACTGTTGAAATTTCTATGCAATTAGCCATCTGACTACCTGCATTCTATTTATATATAAATTTCAACAGTTAATCAATTAATATTTTGGAAATTATCTTCAACCACCCACTTTTATATCTATAGATTTTTAAATCTATAGACACAGGTTACTATTTTTTAATGAATATATATATGTTTCAATCTTTATGCATGTTGTCCAGGCTATTAAAGTTTATAGATATAATCTATCACTGATATCAGAAACATGCATTTTGTGTTCATTTTTATGAAATACTTGGACTTGATAATGAGTTTAATCGAAATGAACAATTCATTATTAGGCCTAGGGCTTGTCCATGTAAAAAGATTTCATGCTTGGATTTTATTTGATATTATTTTATCGATTCCTTTCCATTGAAGCTTTTGTTTGCGTTCAGCTTGATGACTAGAGGTCTGCATTTATATTTTCCACTTGATGGATGATTCTCTGATGTTTTTATTTGTAAGGCATTTTGTAATGTTGGGGTTTTTGGAGTTGAAAATTCTCTCTATTTAACTTTTATTGTTTTTAAACTTTTTTATTTTATATATATATATATATATATATTTCTAATTTGTAGTTTTAAAAACTTTATGTTTTTCAATGTTAAATTTCATTTTAAACAAAGTTGTCATTTAAATCACCACCCTAACAATATTTATCTATCCCACAAATAGCAAAACTTCCTATCATAGAGTCAAGAAAAGTTCGCATAAGCGCCAGGGATTATATATAAAAGAAATTAACTTAATTTTCCAAAATATTGAATTATCATCAATTGCGTCGTTTTCGTTAATTTAGCGCCAATTACGCAAATTTGGCAAGATTTGTTTTTAAATTTCATTTACATTTTAAATTTTATATACATTTTAAATTTGAATATTAAATTTAAAATTTTAAGATTAAATTTTAAATTTCAAGAGTTTTTTAACATTTTAAAATAGCTACTAAGTTTGTCAAGGTCGTCTAATTTTCAGTGAATAAAATTCACCGAAATAAAATTTTACTAAACTATACAACAAAATCTCACAGCAGGAAGTTAATAGAAAATGGGTAAAAATACGATACTTTAAAGACATGTTCCGTACCTTTAAGACAAAGGGAATTTGCACAAACAATAAATGACCATCATTTAGAGAAAAGCAAATAAAGGAGGCTGTTCAAGAACGCAAGTCGAGAGCCAAAACTTTTTTTTTTCTATTTGAATACACACTCTATCCAGCTAGAATGTTTTAAAGCAGTAGGGTAATAAAAATGAAAAATGTGTGTTATTGCTCTGCAAGATTTTCTATTTCTGGTGGAAGAAAGGATAATGTCCGGAAGCACGCACACTATTGGAAAAGCAATATGCTGTAAACATAACCGTATCAAAATATATCATAAACATATCAAAACATCAAGATAGATTTAACTGCAATACGGTTTGCTCATGTGTAACATTAATAATAGAGGTATATGAAACGCAATAAAATGATCGTAAAAAATAAAGAAACAATAATAAAGAAAATATTAAATTTTCTAAATTCCAGTATAAAAATCGTCTAGCGAACACTTTCGTTTTGCTTGTGACGGGGTCAAAATTTTGAATTCGAGTTTTCAACGAAAGGCACCTTTAAGTTTTTTTTAAAACTCAAACCTGATGTTTTGGAGGTGGTATATGTGTCTATGTGTGTTTTTTTGAGAGTATGTTCATGTGTTTGTTTATTTGTGAGCATGTCCGTGTGTGTTTTTATTTGTGAGTATATCTCTGTGTGTATTTGTGAGTATGCCCGTGTGTGTGTTTATGTGTAATTATGTCTGTGAGTGTGTGTGTTTGTGTGTGTGTTCATTTGTGAGTATGTTCGTATGTGTGTGTGTATGCGAGAGAGAGTGGGAGTGAGAAAGGGGAGAGAGAGACAATGGGAATGAGAAAGTGAGAGAGAGACAATAAGAGTGAAAACGTGAGAGAGAGACAATGAGAGTGAGAAAGTGAGAGAGAGACACTGAGAGTGAGAAAGTAAGAGAGAGTGAGAGTGAAAAAGTGAGAGTGAGAAAGAGAGAGAGACAGTGGTGAGACAGTAAGAATAAGAAAGTGAGAGACAGTGAGAGTGAGAAAGTGAGAGTGGAAAAGTGAGAGAGAGACTGAGAGTGAGAGAGAGGCAATGAGAGTGAGTGAGTGAGAGATGTCAGGAATGTATGTATCATTTCAATGTTATTTGATACAATTATTGCAATCAGAAAATCTGGTACCCTATTGATTTGAAATGACGTAAATTGGTTTCGAAGATATCAAATTTTTGAATAAATATTTGAAATAAATGATTAAAAGATCAGGACCTTCAATAAAGTTAAATAAGTAATCATTGTATAAGTAATTTTGCATTAGAAATCGAATGACAGTCTTTAAAATACTAGAACGATTTGTTTTTGTTTGCCCGTTTATCAGATAAATGCATCGAAAATTATAATGAAAACAAGTAGTAAGAATTGTCCCTTTTATTTACTTTCCATATGCAATATGATGCGACAAATATGTTAACATTATTCTGATGGATTTAGTTTGTTCCAATCACGAGAGAAAACACTGTTCAATAGTCTTACATTCTGATACCATTCAGCAATTATCTGTCATTTATTTCACGGGAAATGTCAAATGTCAATTACATTTTAATGTGGATTTTGCATGCGAGTATAAATATGTCATTCTATTTGGATTAATAAAGTCAACAAAAGCGCCGAATTTCAATTGACGTGATTTTAATTCAATGCCAATCACAATTTGGCATAGATTCGAACACCCATGATTATTTTACTTTCAAAGTTTGTCCTAATCGCGTTTTTAAACCATTAAGCAATATACTTTGTCTTTATGCATGTATTTAACTTTCCTTCACGTATTCAAGGATATAACGTCAACAATATCTGTGGTATAGCCACTTTTTATAAATTGATCTGGTGGTCATAACAATTTGGGTTACTCTGTGCATATATATTTAAGGTGCCTGTGGCCACAAAATATACTGACCATTGATATGAAATTAGTAAAACTACTTTAATAAGTAAGAACTATTTAAATAAAGTCCTAATGATGTTCAGTGTGATTGAATTATGGAAAGTCATCAAACTTTTCAAAAATCGAAAAATATTATGCAAAATAAATATGTTTCACAAATATAAATATATTTTAAAATATAATAAAATTTCTATCAACTGAGCCGCCCAATTTCGCCAGAGACTATTACAATCTTTGTAAATCCCCGCATCACTTCAGATTACAGCTCACAGTATTTGATTTTGGTATAGTTAACAGCTATCTGATTCTGTTGAGCTTTAAGAACACCCACCTAATTTTCTTTTCAGTTTTTCAATATGTGCGATTCAATTTCACATTACAAATCACACAATCAATTCACATTATATAAACGTGTTTCAAACTTTAGCAGTATAAGATAACTACAACAAACAAACCATTAAACGCAGGAATGAAACATCCGCTTTTATACAATCCATAAAATAAGACATCACACAGGAATGTAGGAACGCAATCATGTAACAAAGGCGTGGAAAAAGAGCGTAAAAATCTCAACTTTTAAAATATGGCGATTACACCCGAATAAATCTGGAAGAAAGAAAATCTCTTTGTGTTCGGTTTTCTTGCGCTGATTTTGGGGAAAAACTGATACAAAAAGCAATTTGGAGATGGAAAAAATTGGATGCTTTTATAGAGAGAGGGGGAGGGGGGAGAGAATGAGTTTTAGAGAAAGACCGTCAATTTTTCGAATGGTTGAGGATTGTAAAGTCGATTATATTGAAGATGGCTATTTTTTACATTAAATTGAATTGTTTGTTAATAAATTATGATGCGGGCTGTACAGCAGAAATCCGGTTATAGCGAGCGTATAATGGTATACAACAAGTAACGAAATCCACTAATTTACTCGTTAAATTACAATACTCCCTAAATCCGTTTAGGGCAGAAAGTCTACATATAATTTCAAGAATGGTCAGTAAAGACGTACCAGGAGATTTGAAGGAATAAACCCAGCAGAGGGTTATACAAGTCATGTGAAATAACATGGTGGACACTGATCTTTGTCTAATTCATTAATACCTTAGTAGACTATTGACATACTGATATGTGCAAAGGGTAAATTACCTTATAAGTCAATATTTTTGTAACTAATGTTAGTTAGATGTAATAAACTAACGTTAGTTAGATGTAATAATATAACGTTAGTTAGATGTAATAATATAACGTTAGTTAGATGTAATAATATAACGTTAGTTATGATTGTGATAGCTATTTTTGCAATCCTTTTGCAATAATTCTGTAACCGATACTATCAGAGGCACAGAATTAGGGTCCCTATTTATTTCAAATAGCCAAATAGTGTATAACCCGTTGCAACATGCGGATAAAAGCTATAAAAACACCTGAATATCAATATAAATAAAATATACAAAACACCTCTTTCAGTAACTTCTGCTTCACATCGATTCCAAAAAAGGTTTTGTAAAGTTATCTATTAATACACGGGTATCGTGATTAATGACGAAGTTTATTGAGGATACGGTGATTCACGGTGAAGAATGCAGTTAATTAACGATGAAAGTCTCAATTAATGACGACGACGTTGCATTAACTGATGGTATACTTACAACCAATCAGAGCGCTCGTTTGGAAAACCGTTTCCTCGAACCTTTTAAAGTGTCAGATGGTCCAGGTGAGTTTTGGGCCAATTAAAGTAATTTAAGGCTTTCGTAGTCACAGAACCCGCTTGTAGAGAGGGTATTCTGAAAATTTGGAATACACTTTCATCGCAGATAACGGATCGGTTTCGCGTTTATTATGCGTTCGTTAGCATGAAATAGTCAATACAGGGTTATCAGGAAAGAATCATCCGATTACAAAATTTAATATTTTCCATAATTGCAAACAGAAAATTATAATTAATATGTCATTGTAAAGGAAAAATGTTAAATTTTGAAAAATATTTGGAGGTTCGTAAATTTCTAAACAGAGAACTTCCACACCATTGGATCCCAGGGCGCGGTAGCCCATTGGTTAGCGCGCTGGAGTTGCACTCGGTAGGCCCGGGTTCGATTCCAGCCACTGCCAAAACTGCCGCCGTGTTCATGCGGAGTACGATCACGTTAAACATGTGGGTCCGAAAGTCCTTCCGAGAGGTTGGTGGTAGGGGAAGGAGGGTACGGTCCCTGTGGATGCCTCCCCCACTGGGTTCCGGTCTAAATTGGGTGGCACTTCCCGACCGTCCAAACAGTTACCTTACACCTTTCTGGTAGGTCGGACGGTCTGGGTCTCAACAACAACACCATTGGATCCCGGCCGTCCAAATAGTTGCTCTTAGTCCTCTGGACGAGTCGGACGGTCTGGGTCTTCAACACCATTGGATTGCCAGTTCCCGGCCACACACTTAGCTACAGTAAACTTTCGGGTCTGTCGTGTGGTCTGGGTTTTCAACACTTCAACACCATTGGATTGCCGGCCACAGAAACAGCTACCATAAATCTTCGGGTTGGTCGTGTGGTCTGGGCTTTCTACACCATTGGATTGGTCGCAGTGTAGCCGATGATTTGGTCCTACACAACTACCTTCCTAGGTCACCTGACTTAACTCCATGCGACTTCTTTGAGGATATGTCACAGATCTTGTGTTCATACCCCCTTTGCCTACAAGTTTGCCCGAACTTAAACAACGCATTTGTAATGCTTTACAAACAGTTGATAGTGAAACATCAACTGTTTGCAAAGCATTAGTTTGTAAAGCATCAGTGCTTGGCAAGAAATGGCATATCGCATTTATTATGTATATTATTCGATATTATATGGGTGACTAAAGGAAGTCATATCGAACACTTGTAAAAATTGTGGAAATATTAAATTTTTGTTAATTTTTCCTTTACAATGACATATTAATTATAATTTTCCGTTTGTAATTATGAAAAATATTAAATTTTGTAATCGGATGATTCTTTCCTGATAACCATGTATATGCAACCGTAGCAAGAAAACTTGCTATACGTTGCAAAAAGAACAAATCTAGTAGATATCAGCTTTTGCATGTGATCGAGTGCATAATAAATGCGAAACTGGTTCTTGGATGCTGTTATCTGCAGAGAGAGTGCACTTCAAATTTTTGAGAACGACCTCTAGCGTTGAGTTCTCCAACTATGAAATTGACTGTCTAGTCTGTGCTAAATTTTGAAGACATTTAAAGACAGCTATGTGGTACGACTGAATTTTTCAGTTCCTACAGAGGTTCGAAAATTACAACATATAACAAATTTACTTGCTGCCATTTCATATATAGAATATTTGACATTGTGAAGGTAAAAAGCCATCTCAAAATACGTCGCTCTGCCTATTAAAGGCTGGTTGACTACCTTTTAATGGATTACTACTATGATATTTTTGCTAAAGGTATATTTAAATTAATAAAGCGTCTATGAGAATGCGAATGAAAATATTTTTATAGAATCGGTATATTTGAAAATATTTAACGCATTTTAATCTCAGGATGTCTTTCGAGATACGCTGTTTTGCTATTACAAAGTCATATTCCATGTTGGAGAGCGTATAATAAGTACGAAAACTGTCTATGAGGATTAGACTATCTGCAATGGGCAATTATTCTGAACTGAAGGCTTTGCCTAGAAATTAATCGAGCAGACGATCTACCCAATACCTCTTAACAAGCCAATTTATTATTATTTTATTTTTAATTTTTTAATTTTTATTACTATTATTTTAATTTGCTCCATTATATATTAATTTGCATTACACTTCATTTGTACAATTTACACATACTGTGTGATTTTATTTCCGCGTTTATATAAGTGTGACCATTTATCCAACAGAGAGTTTAATATTTTATTACATATTCTGAAATATTGTGACTATCTCTATATATACGAGAAAGTGTGTGCATATATGTAATCTGCATCTTTGGCCTTTCATGAACATACAGGCAGTTATTGGTTTATAATAACTATTGTTCAACTACTGTACATATATTGATTTGTTTAATGGTGTTCGAATTCAAATGCGTCAACAAAATTTCTATTTTAATTATTTTCATAATTACTTATATTTTACAAGTGTTTAAAAATGTTTATGCGTCACATGTGTTTATGTGACACAAAAGTGTATGAATGCCCCCTAAATGTGTAAATATTTTTATCTGTGTACATAAATCATCAGGAATTCATACGATTTGTAATATTTTCGCATTATTTCCATGGTCAGAGTAGTGAATTTTTTTTTTCTTGTTCCATTTCATACAATCATTTTCTATTTTCTTGCCAACCATCTCACAGTCAGTGCATTCCGTGAAGAGGTTATATAAAGCTGTAAATCCAATGTGTCGGCTTCACGCCTGCAGCAATTAAAGATTAAATAATGCATAATAATATATTTGAATGGGAACGAGTTTTCGACATTTACCAGTTTTATGAACTCCAGAGCATGAATCGATAATTTTTAAAGTGATGCTTATATGTGTAGGTGTGCCAATGCAATATATGTTATAATTGAATTGAATTTTGCGTAATCATATTTTATAAATTTGCTTCAACTTGTGCAGTACTCATGTTCTAATCGGGTTTACATCCATGGATATTCTCCTGATCAATCAATGCTTTATCCATTGAGTTACGATAACCAACGATAATGGGACGATAGTCTTTATTTTTTTTATAGTGGAAGTGGCCTCTACAATTAACTTAAATTCGCAAACTATCTGATTTTTATAGGATTATCGATTGTAATTGTGTCCAATTTTAAGTCATTGGAACTACAGTTTCGCAGCCAGACATATATAATTGAAAAATGAGGGATTCATATTCAGAGGCATACAGAAAGTTTAAATATCTGAAATTCTGAGAGTCAGAGTTTTCAAAATCACATCACAGCTCTTTGTACACCTTTATATGTATTTTGTAGAAAAAGTATGTGCATTTTTATATGTGCATTGTTTATATGTGCATTATTTCTATGTGCATTGTAGGGAAAGTATGTGCATTGTTTATATATGCATTGTAGGGAAATTAAAATTACATATAGAAACTATAATCACTTCTATTGTTGAAAGAAAATTCAAAGAACATTTTTCTTTTCTTTGTAACAGCCATTGAAATTTGTCGAATGGTACAAGCTGGCTGCTTAAAAACGTGACATATTGAGAATAATTTTATGTAATTATGGAGAGGACATTTTCTCTTCTATATAGCTCCAAAAACTTGAACTAATAAACTGAAGCAAAGAAAAAAACTAATCAACAACCCATCTTGTACTGTCCCGAATATCCTTCTCTTTATTTACTTGCAGATAAATAATTCATTTTAACCGAAAGTAAAAACATTTTTCCTTCTTTGGAAAACTCAGATTCTTTGTTGACGGGTTTGGAAAAAAAGGGAATACTGCATTTTTTCTTTCTTCTCCAATATGTTGAGAAAAAATACTGCCTGTTGTCATAACTAAACATTTTGATATTTTGCTGAGCTGAAGCTTGTCTAACTGTTTAGAAGTTTCCTTGTGCTTGTTTTCTTCGTCTGTGCTGTTTAGAAATGTTGATCATTCATCGTTGAATCTAAATGGGGCGTGATTGTTTCTTTGTTCAATTTGTTTCTTTCTATAAGTTAAGATACTTTTGCGTAAATAATGAGGAATTGGGAAATGGAATGTTTGTGAATCGCATGTTATATCACATTTTTACTAGAGATGTGTGAATAACACTTATCTATCTCGAATTCGAATACAAACCGGATCTCGAATTTGCAAATTATTTGAATTTTAAATATAAGATTGTTTTATACACGTTTCAAAATTGTTAATATATTTTATTTAATAAGTATTATTCATTCATTATTGGTAGATAAATTAATAAAGTAAATTAAATACGTAATTTGTCTAATAAAGCCACAACCACATTAATTTACTTTTATTTTAAATGTAAATTATTTTATAGTAGTTCTTTAGGTACTTCTGTAAATATAATAATTGAATAATCGTAAATGCTTCTGCTTACTGGTATTTTTATTTAAGATACCAAAATTCGAACATGTTTAAGATCTAGCCTTCTTCTGTTTTATTATCGCGAATTAAACTAGAGATGTTGAAGAGTCGCTATTAACATTATGTTGATGGTGCGTGATTAAATACGCCAAAGATAGTTCCTTCAGGCAAGGATATATATTTTTAATAGTCGAAACTGTTTCCACATGGTAGAAGCAAACTTTCTTATGGGAACTTTATAATTTTTTGTTATGGAAATATCCTAACTTTCTAATGCAAAACCTTATGTTAAGCACAGCTCAATATTCAAGATAGTCGAATTTTGTCTAGTGACATTATATTTGAGATAGAAAGAGCTTTTGCAACTTATATAAACACAAATTACACAATAATGCAGCATACAGCTGTTTCGAGGATACGCTGGATCCCCTTCGGTAAGCCCAAGAGAACCAACAAGAGGAACCACCAAGTCAAAAAGAAGAATGAGTGCAAATAGAAGAAACAGAGGAGTTTTATGCTAAAGACCTGGGTTAAGAGAAATCCAATCAGAAAACAGAAAGAAGAATGGTCCAGCCAATCTGAGAAGAGAAGTAAACTCCCTATATATCTTCTATTTGTACTCATTCCTGTTTTGGTCTTCGGGTTTGCTGTTTCTCTCGCACTGATGAAGGGGATCCAGCGTATTCACGAAACAGATATATGCTGAATTATTGTGTTATTTGTGCTAATATACGTTGTTCAAGTTTTCCTGATCCTTTGCACAAAGTGTATTTTACTTATTTATGTTTGAGATCTAGAATATCGAATACTTTCTAATATTTGAGGTATTCTGAGTATTCGTGGATTGCATAAACCAGTCTCTAATTTATACTGAAATCTTGTGTTCCAGATTGGATGACTAGTAAAACTGATAGGCAGTGCTCTAATAGGACTGATGGGCAGATTATGGAGATATAAACCGTATATGAACTTGCTGCCACAGAAGGAACGTGTTACGTGAAAGCTTCCTAAGAAAACTGTTCTGTGAATGATGATTTAATGATGCGCAATCCACGAAAACCAATACAGTCTAGAGGAGTTGATTATAACAAAAATAGCAGTATAAATATTTTATGTTCATTTAAGCTATCGATAGGTGTTGATTCACTTCTGTACTATTCATTTTGCATATTGACAAGTCATGCTGGTTTTGATAAAATTAGATATAATGAAACTATAAATTGAAAAATATTTTATAATTTTATTAAAGAGCTGATCTTTTAGTCAGAATTGGAACGGCAAATATTCATCTGGATAGAAAACATTATATAAACTAGTATGCTGTGACGATAGTGTTTTTATTTAATCTTTTACTGAATTCTTCATGACTGATGTTTGTATGTCTGTATCACCTTCTTTGATGACTTTTTAAACATACTTTTTTACGTCCTAAAGATCTGATATTTGGTACATAGCTTAGTCCAGTAGAACATTTTAAACTATTAAAATTTGACTCATCCTCGAAAACTAGAACTAGCTAGCATTTTTTTGCGAAAAATCTCTCTTCGTTTCTAAATGTTCGTTGATGGCATTTTTAATACATTTTAAAATTTTTCGGATCTTCGAAAAATAGAACAGGCATTTTTTTAAGTAATGGCTGGCAAAAATCCCATTGTTGTAAAATAGTTAATAATGTGTCCAATATTCAGATATATAAGAGATCAATTTTAGAAAGTGATAATAAAGTTAAACACTGCCAACTTTCTAATATAACTGTATAAAATGAGCTCAATACTTTATGCCAATATATTTATTACTGTGACTGTTGGAAATCCTGATGTAACCGTTGGCAATCCGCGTGGCTGATGTTTTTATAAAATGGTTGATGCATTTTCGATGTAAAGAAGTGATAACATGGCGAGTTATGAGTAAAGGCTTTCCCCTCCAAAACGAAGTTTCTGTTTGCTTGTTTTTAGAGTGGACTCTTACAATTTTTGAGACTTTAAGTCTGTTTAATACAGCCATCACTTAGTTTTCAATTAAAATTAAGTATAATGTAATTATTTAACATTATTTTGGAAATATTTTGTGTATACTTTTGTTTTAATATGCAAATAACACATATAACCAACCCATTACTTATTATTTATTTATTCTATGTGTTGTAGCAAAATTAATAATTGAAAGTAGTAAATTAAAGTAGTTTTTCTTAACAACATTGTTGAAATATGACCAAATAAAATTCCCGGCTTCTTAACAAGTTCTCAAATTAAAATGAATCGCATTTAAAAGCCATAGTAGTATTTATTCTCCGAGAAACTTCCTTAAAACTAATCAAAACCGCATCTTGCATATTTTCCAGAAATTTCCACATTCCTTTAATTGCAGATAAATTACCGCATTCTAACTAAAAGCAAGATATTTTCTCTTTAGGAAAACGCAGCTTCTGTTTGTTGACGGGCCAGCAAAAAATCGCCGCAAATACAGCATTTTCTCTCAACCAATGCGGCTTGAAAAAAAAAAATAAGCAACACCATATCAAAATATTTTGATATTTTGTTGCGTTAAAGCCTGTCTGTTTAGAAGTTTTCTTGTGTTTGTTTTCTGTGCTGTTTAGAAATGTTGGCTATTCATCCTGTTCTGTAGATGGGGGCGTGATTGTTCCATTTGGCGAATGTTGTTCTCATGCGGAAAGTGTAATTTGTTCCTCGGAAAATATTGTTTGTTCTTCTTTGTAAATAATTGGGAGGAAAATATGAATGGTTTATGAATCACTTATTTTACATTTCTTTTAAAATAGTTTATTCTAAGCGTTGGCAACGTTTATGTCAGGAAAAATCTGAAATCGTCTGTGGCTATTTTCTGATCATATTTTGAATGTTTAAAATAAAATATGTTACAAAATATTTAAAATAAATTTTAACACACGACCACCTACAGACTTTCAAGTGGGGGGAGACAATAAAATGTTTTTGCCTCTTAACAAACAATAGGCGATCAGCAACGAAGTAATCTGCAATAGAAGTATATGAAAATTCGATCAAATTGCTGTTTAAAATAATCTGAAAATATTTCATAAAAATAATCTGAAAATAATCATATAAATATTTCATAAATAATGGTACAATTTGTTGAAAAATCTCCCCTTCTTTAAAGATATAGGGCAACTGCATCCCTGGATGGCATCTGGAGGAAAACATATTTTTGTCTATATTGTGTTATTCTGTTATTTTATACTGAAGGAGGTTAATTTTGTGCCTTCAAAATAAGTTAATACTTCCAATTATGCTGCTTTACTGTATTTCTATTTCAGATTATATTATCACTCTATCGCACTAACAGGAAACAAATTTTCAATATTTTGAAAACGATCCTCGTTGACTAAGACTGGTATCAATGACTTTGGGAGTAAACATAAATTATCGATGCATTTAATAATAGTGAGTCTTCGAATTGTGTACTAAAATATCAGTGGACCAGTTTCATGCTAAATGGTAGGCACAAGCAGTAAGAAAAAAAGTGGCGCAATTTTGACATGATAGACGCAGTCACACAACATACCAAACAGCTGATATTCATGTTAAAGACTGAGATCAGGCTCCACTAAACTGAAATCTTCAAATTCAAAGCGCAGAATTAATCTTGAAATCTGGTGTTGTTTTCCTTTCTGATAGCTCTACGGCCAGGAAAAATAGGATATCACATATTTACAACAATCTATGAAAATATTTATCTGTTTGCTTTATTTTGCAACAAATGGACAAATGTCACTTACCTGGTGTATAAAATTGTACTCAAATTGCTAACGAAATAAGCCCGCTATGAAAATAATTTCTTAATAACAGCATACAAATTGATTAAACGCATCTTATACTTTAAATTAACCCTTTTTTAATAACGACGTGTTTAACTGGCAGAGATTAACATTAATTCAAGATTTATTTAATATGAGAAAATTAGCTTTATATATTCAACATATATATATTTTTTTACTGTCTAATGTAAGTTTGCCAAGCTACAGTACTGCTGAATTTTCCATATTGGAAAATGATTTGCTGCACCTCCCCATTCGGTCGTCGACTTCCTCCCCGCTTTCTTGATTTTTGCTACACCTATACTGAAATGATAGTTGCAAATGAATAACAAAGCGACAGAAAGAAACGTATTAATACATTTATTCCAAGGAAATGGCTAAGAAAAGAATTAAGACTTGTCAACACTCTGAGCAGTACGCAGTCACCGGAAGTGGGTGACATTTGACAGAAAGTCATTTCAGTAGACGATTTAATGAGATTGAAACGTCCTGGTGATGTTCACACAAAGAGGCATTCATCAGCTGAAATGGATAGGTCACTAATTATCAGATGAGATGCCAGATATGGATTCTTACAATATCCTTTCAAAGCAAAGTGGCTATTTTCAGTCTACATTTATAGTCTAGCCAACCTTGCATAGTGAAAGAAGATGTTTGCCTGCCTGTCTGTCAGTCTGTATCGTCTGTAGTTGAAAATCTAAGCTTCGGACAGCCACTAAATGCAGTACTGGATTAGATGAGCTCTTGTAACACATACCATGGCAAGACTTTTTTAAAATTTGAATATAAATGTTTTAGTCATTTTTATGTTGAAGTACGACTTTGATCGATATTCACAAAAATTAGTTCTTTAGCGATCAAAGATATAATCACACAATTTCTATCTTGGTATCATAAAAAAAAATCATATAATTTCCATCATGGCATCATCAGAAAAATCATGCAATTTCCATCTTGGCATCATCAGAACAATCACACAATTTCCATCTTGGCATCAGTAGAAAAATTGAAGAAAGCTCTTTTCTACTATCATTGAAACAAATCTATAAGATAATTTCCTTCCTATTTACTTATTTCCGTTTAAATACATCGAAATGTGTATTTTTTAAGTTGGCTGATTCTTTCGTCGAACCCAAAAAATGATGAATAGCACAATTCCATACTTTTATAAAAATATGAGTCAATTTTTTCGCATTCTAATAAAAATAATCGCTTTATTACTTGACATTTTGTGAATTTTCAAGTAAATGCAAAAAATTAAAATTTTAGATTTCGTTAATGCAGTTCGTTCTATTTTTCTCCCGTCCCTCGTCGTTATACGATGGACTGGGCGCTGCTAAGGGGAAAATTATGTACGCACATTCGAGGTGACAAAATATACGATTTGAAAATTGAGTGGTGTTTTATCTGTATCTGTATTGTTTAAGTATCGGGAGCTTATTTAGGATCCGGGTAACTCAGGATAATTCATTCTATTCTATTGTATGATAAACATTGAAAAATAAACCAACGTGATTCGTTTAATTGAACGTTTGCTATAAATGATAGATATATCTCAATACATTTTATATAAAACATGTATTATGAAAGACTACAGAAATGCCTGGCGTTGTCCAAGATAACCGAAGGCAATATCAGGATTGATTTTAAATTGCACTAGCCAAGTCCATGCTGCTATCCCCTCACAGTGGCACCCTAAGTTGAAATCCATAATCTTTTACAAACTAAGTTACCCACATTAAAATATATTATTAGCGTTTCCAAATTCATAGTGATCCAATCTTTGGAAGCGCCCTTATAGTTATGAATTATATTTTTAGAATACATTTTTTTTCCATTTATACTATTCCATAAGAGATATAAACAGATTGCTTTTCAATGGATACCTTCCCATGTGGGAATCAACGGAAACGAAGCAGCTGATCTGCTTGCCAAGAAGAGAAATAATGAAAACATTAATCAAATACTTATCCCACTGGAATCCTTTAAAAGGTTTGTACATGGAGACATGATAAACACTTATAAAGATAACCTTATGATTATGACTAAATTCAGAGGTAAAAAGTGGCTTGATATCCAAGATAATTGGAAAATTTTCAACGCTAGACCACGTAAAGAAGCGGTTGCCAATTTTAGATTGAAAACAGGACATGATTGTTTAGCAGAGCACCTAAATAGAATAGGTGTTCTCCCCACGAATATTTGCCCAATATGTAATGTTGGCAGAATGAATTCAGAACATCTTCTTGGGTGTCTAGGACTGGATAGGGATGCCCAGCGCCAGGGAATGTCATTAAACTTTATTGGGATGCTAGGAATGTTATGGAATGATAAAGAATGTCTGCCACCTCTTCGCCGTGTCCTTCCTTGGACTCTTTTCTTTTGCATTGACGGTGTTCTCTGTGTTCCCCTGTTTGCTGCTTTGTTTGTTCTTGTTATTTTTCTTTTGTATGTGATGAGATCTCTATTTGTATGGATTACATTCCAATAAAGCCATATGTTACAACTATTCCAAAAGAAGTTTTATTTGAAAATTATAAATAAATAATTTTTAATATGTACTCAAATCGACTGCAAAACTCACCCATTTGACAATAAACACAATTTGTCAGAAGCCAAGTTCCATAGAAACCACTTATTCCATTCGATTTCGATCTTGCAAAGGAATTTCGGTTAAAAATTTCTCTCTTGCATATCCTTACACACACAAAATGCTTATCTCTCTTTTTCTTCTCGACCATGTTTGCGGCCCAAATTAACAAGATTCTCGAGAATACATTTTTCTGGATTTCGGTGTAAAGTGGAAAAAGAAACGGTGAAGACTTAATTGCTGCCTGGGGAAAGACTTTAATCTCGTCCTAACGAGGTCGCGAAGTATTCCCTCTATAGTTTCCAAAATAATCAATGTAGGGTCTAGATTAAGGTAGAAAATGCAGTGTTGAAAGGGATTCTGGGAAATTTATGCATGTAATTAAGCCGGTGAATGTGTTTCATATATGGGATCAAATATAAAAGTTATTTTCCATTCTCTAGAGCAGCAATTATCAAGCCTTTTTCAACTAGTGGCACATTGTTTTGCCGTGTGAGATATTATGCTATACCAGTTTTCTGGGTGGTAGCACTGCGCAAGAACTAGGCGCGTTGCCTCTACTTAAGCCTACAAATCATAATCAAATGTAGAATCGTTAAGATCCATTAAGTATCTCCATTAAGTATCCCATTAAGGATCCATATGTAGATCCGTTAAGATTCACAACGTATAATCTTTGGAATCTATTAAGAATCAATGTCAGAGCCTTACTATTCATTAAAATCCAAATCAGAATCCCTAAGATCTATTAAGATCCAATGTATGATCATTACAATCGATTAGCATCCAATGCACGATCCTTAAGATCCAATGTACGATCCTTAAGATCCAATGCACGATCCTTAAGATCTAATATACGATCCTTAAGATCCAATATACGATCCTTAAGATCTAATATACGATCCTTAAGATTCAATATACGATCCTTAAGATCCTATGTACGATCCTTAAGAACCAATGTACGATCCTTAAGATCCTGTGTACGATCCTTAAGATCCTATGTACGATCCTTAAGAACCAATGTAAGATCTTTAAGATCCAATTTACGATCTTTAAGATCCAATGTACTATCCCTAAGATCCAATGCAAGATTCTTAAGATCTAATGTACGACCTTTAAGGGCCAATCTTTCAGAATATATTATTGTTATAGAGTTTGTGAGTATTGGGCCTACATAAGACCAAATTCCCTAAAATAAGAAAATAGCTACGAATTAAAAAATGGAGGGGGACAAATTATCGCAAAATTTGAAAAACTTAACAATAGCTGAACCATTACTTGTAAGAACCGATGTAAAACGGCATATCGAAAAAATAATAATAAATTCAGATAATTTCCCCCACATAGATATGCTTTGCTCAAGAATTTAATTTTAAGGGATTTAACTTGCGAGTCAAATTTTCCTAGACATATTATAAACACATCTTTGAAAGCATTCACAATAATTTAAAATGATGTAATACATAATTTTGATGAAATGAAGTAGTTTTTACAATGAATTACGAATCGCAGAAATCTCTGTTAGTAATTGCAAGATTCTAACAATACAAATTTACATTCATGTACTATTGCATTATAATAAAACAAACTCATCTTTTAATAGGTATAAATCAAATACTATTTTACTATCGGTGATAAAAATGCAATTAAGATGATATATAATCTTATAATATAGTGATTCAAAACTATTATTTTTTTAAATGCCTCGATTTTAATTTTATTTAAAAAACCACTATATTCTAGAAAAATAATTTTTAGCATTTGAAATATAGAATATTGTTTTTTACATGTTATTTATGTACATATTTCTCATATTATATATTACTTTTAGGTATTACTTATATATACATTACATAGTAAACTCATATATAAGTTGGTTACTTTTATTCATAATGTCATGCTGTATACCTTGCTGAAGCGTAGTTTGCTGAAGTAGGCGAGAAGGAAAAATAGGTACATAAATGTTTATATTAAAATAACATATAACAGCCAAATAAATACATTCAAGTCATTGGCTTTACTAACATCTAATAAAAAGAAGAAATTTTAATGGATTTTTAAGATGATTGATTTCGAATGAAAACTCATAAAATGATAAACTTTAATTACATTTTGATTTCGATAAATATACAACTGGGCCAAAATAACTTATGAGATAAAGCTGCACAAAAAATTTAAATGTAGCCTGTATATATTATTAAAATAGTATATATTAGCGCACAAATATAAAATAGTATATATATTAAATAGTATATATTAGCCAAATTCACGCAATTTATCGGAATTACCTAGCGATTGCCAATTTGTAAAGATAAACTTTAAAACAATATTTATGAAACTGTTCAAGAAAATTTGTTCTGAATTCTAATTATTTTTCAATAGTATTTTCAAATAGGTATTACTTATTCGTGTATATAATCTTGACGAATGATATGAGATTGGCTTTATCTTAAACATCAGAATTCTATTAACCATGTATATATGAAGGAGCCAAATACACTAATTTTTGTATACTTTTCAGAAAATAATTAATGCGCATGTTGCCTTAATTTTAATTTCAAATTTCGGCTGACGAAGTTTTTTATTTAAGACTGACAACCATTTTCCCATTTTGGATCTTCTCTCTGAATTTCGCCCATTATGTATTTTCGGCAATTATGTACATATAATTAAATGTTTTTGTTTAATATATGTATAGTTTGGTCTGTAGCGAAAAAGAAAATTAAAATTAGTTTATTTTGCCTTAAAAACGTGCCGAGTGTTATAAAATATGACGCCCAACATATTATTTGCAGAGCCCACTTAAAATATAAGATCTTACAATCCAACTTGTTCAATGGTAAAGCCTCGACTGACCAATATGAAGATCCGTGGTTCGATTCCCGGTTGGGGCAGCAAGAATCTTTACATACAAGGTCTTTCAAAAGTCCGTATAAACTTTAAAACTTCATTAAAAATCGAAAAATCATCGCATTGAGGTACGGTTTGTACCATAAGTATTGCTAGGATGGGGGGGGGGGGGGGTTATTTGACGTGAAAAAATTTTGTAGTTTAAAAAATCACCTATAGGTGGCGCTTACCCGAATACATCTTCCAGAAGTATGCAATTGAGGCTCTTATAAAAGAGCTGTAGTGCTCTGTAGATTCTTCATTTGATTTATTAATAAACGGTGCAAAGAAGAAGTTTTTGGGAGAATGTTAACTTTGATCGAGAAAGCCTCGTTAGTGAAGCTGTATTACGTGAGCGGAGAATCAGCATCAGATGCTTTGCGAAAATTCTGATTTAGGAAAAATCTGAAGAAAGGAAAATGTCCTATCTCCTGTTCAGGGTTACTTAGGCTTGTCATACGATTTGATACGTACAGTAAGTTATTTTAATTGTCTTTCCAATGCGTTCAACGCCACCTATAGGTGATTTTTAAAACTACAACATTTTTTTCACGTTCAAAAAACCCCCCATCCTAGCAATACTTATGGTACAAACCGTACCTCAATGCGATGATTTTTCGATTTTTAATGAATTTTTAAAATTTATACGGACTTTTGAAAGACCCTGTACTTCACCCGCTTATTATCAAAATTCGACATAGTGGACGCACAATAACACAAATTAGAATTCCCTTATAAAGGTATCTTTTTGAAAGTTGATAGGATTTTTGTGGTTATAGAACATAAAAGGCCTATTGTGGTATATTATTCTTAAGAGATATATCACACTACATGTTGAAATTAAAAATTCTAATAACTTGAGAACGACTCGAATAGCTCCTAATCTATAGTTTTTATTCATTTGCGATTAATAGTACTTAAAAAGCATCCATTCGCTCCTTTCATAATGGTCAGAATATTTATTGTTTTATGAATTTTTTGATTTCAGATCAAAAAGAGCAATATCTGAAACACTGTACACGTTAGCGTTCAACACATTCTGCTATTCGCTTTGAAATTAAAATGACATATAAGATAGTTGAATATTAAAAATAAAATTACAATGTTTTTTTTATTTTTGAAGAGAAAATGTTCGAAAAATTGTGGGCTTTCCACTGATCTGATCTTGCTGTCCACGGTCTCCCTGTTTTAGGGTAATGAAAGCTCATAAAAGCCATCAAAGGAAGATGAGAGCTCATAAAAGCCGTCAAAGGATGATGAAAGCTCATAAAAGTCATCAAAGGATGATGAAAGCTCATGAAAGCCATCAAAGGATGGTGAAAGTTCATAAAAGCCATCAAAGGATGATGAAAGCTCATAAAAGCCATCAAAGGATGATGAAAGCTCATAAAAGCCATCAAAGGATAATGAAAGCTCATAAAAGCCATCAAAGGATGATGAAAACTCATAAAAGCCGTCAAAGCACTGTTAAATTTTATTTTCAAATTTTACTATTTTACTCTATATCAAAATAAAAATTAATTACTTTTATCTCTCGCAATTTTTGGTTCTTTAATTTACATTAACGTTCACACAGTTCGTGCATCACTTTTATAATCCTTCTTACTTATATTATATCCCTTTTGCATAAATTGTACTCACTTTTATAATATAAGTAAAACAATGTATGGACTTAAATATAGAAACCAAGTCTAAAATTATTATATATTCCTACAAAAATATACCGTTATATAAATGCTAAGATAAAAAATTAACTGGAATTATGGCTCAATTCGACTGTTTCATACCAGAATTCATTTTTTGTTTTCAAATTTTATAAGAAAAATAATTGAAATATTGGTATCGAGGATCCAAATGATTACAACTATAATGTGTTACCCTTCACTTTAAAGGGCTTGAAAAAATAGGTACATTTATTATAGGTACAGTATTCGCTTTTAAGGGCTTGATACCATGATAATGTACCCCTCGGGGGTGGGTGGGGGTGGGGTTAACTTGCTCTCAAAAGGAGGCTAATGACGTCATGAACAACAAAATAATAATCCCTTTAATAAAAATATAATTAAACAAATAATATAATTAAAATAATATAATAAAAATATAATTAAAAAATAATAGTCACTATAAATAATCCCTTTTATGCATGATTATGTCAAATTTTATCCTATGATGTCAAGTTAAAAAAATATAAAATTTCGAAAAAAATTCAAAAATTTTTGCTTAAATTTAAAAGAAAATTCTATTTAGCTCTAGATTTTTTGATAACAGAGCTTGATATACAGTTTCGTGAAAATCCATTATTACTTCTGGTTGCTATAGTGTACACAAAATATCGACAACGGACATCAGACAGACAGACGGACATCACTCCAAAAATAGGCAAAACGTATTTAGGAGATCTTAAAACATATATTGTTATCAAAATATCGAAATCGAAAATTCGCGTGAAAACATTACTTTCTGTATACTACGTATATGTAAAAATATTCTCAGTTTTTAATTTACTTATTTAAATACTTCTCATTACATTTTTCAGAGTTTGCAGTTTTGTATACTTTTCTATGATACTAACTACCAATAAAACAAACAATCAATGCAATTTTAATTACATACTCGTTACACAAAATTATATGCGCAATTACATCAGAGGAATAAAACACCCTAGTCCAGTTTGTAAACCAATTTCCAAAAATATGTTTAGCAAACTTACTCCAAAAGGAAGATGCTGAAATGGTAGCAAAAGTTATTTTCCTACCATTTCTACCCCGTCGTATCACATTTAAATACGTCCTAAATTAAAAATATTTTGTCAATATAAAATAAAAGGATTGAAAATATCAATAATTGCCGTCATCTCATATCCTATGTCCGTAATTGGCATGACCCTCAAAATATAATACAGTTAATTCATCATAAAATTAATTTTTCTAACAATGTTTTCATTATTTATTTCGGATAAATTGAATGAAAATCCTCTGCCCAATAAACACGCTTTATAAAACTGCATTGCTAAAAAACATGATATAGTTTTCTTCAAATGAAGTTTAATGATTTTTTTTTGTTTTATTTAACAAATGCCAAGCCATTGACCACTAGGTCATTAGGCCACGAGCTTTCCAATACTTTTCAACAATACAGTCTAAATTATTTAGTACAGAATACTCGTCCAGATTTGCAGCAGTCATCGGTTGTTTAGAGGTACACAAAACGCAGTTAGGCGAAATAGTTAAATTAAAACGATACAAATAGGCACCAAGACAGTCATGTCCGGTCAAAAGTCTAAAAGTGCCACTGCTGCACAGCACGAGGAGAATCGGGAACAAAATAAGATCCGCAAAACACACTCCAATGTTTGTCTCTAGAAGAGTGAGAAGCCACACTACGAAACGATTGTTTGAATATTCTTTCAAACAATCCGGTTTAAAGTTTTGAAGTTTAGGGAAAAAATAGTCTTCTCAGAACAATTTTTATCGAGTTTTCATTTTTTTATCGTGTTTTCATTAATATTTTGACAGCTCATGGGTTTAAAAACTTGAAATATGGAAGGGATTACCTGTATTTAAGTAGAGAACGATGATACCAAATTTGACAATAAAGAAAATAATCAGTTGAAACTGGATTTGCGTACGAAACGGAAAACTTTCAACTATATATATATATATATATATATATATATATATATATATATATATATATATATATATATATATATATATATATATATATATATATATAAACTACAAACATGCATCTCATTTGGACCAACCAAAAACCTTTCACCGACTTCGTCCGCTTCTACCGAAAGTGTATAATAAACGATTTCGCCCAAAATGGGAGTGGGCGGAGTTTTAAAACCTTTATGCCCCAAATAATCTACTTCCAGTCTCTAAAGATTGAAATATTTTACTTTATAAATAGAGATATGCGAATTTATAGATAATTTATAAATATATCTTATTTTATTCCTATGTTTCAATCGCGCATTTAACATATATTTATATCAAAGTTTGTTGAAAATATCACAACAAAAGATAAACAAAACATTTTGAATTATAATACACACAAATTATCCACTATTATATCATATAGAATTCGCGTATTGAACATTCATTTTCATAAAAAGTATAAAATATTACAAATATAAATACCACTTTTCACTGATAAATGTTACGAATAAGTAAATGGCATATCAATATTCTTATTATAAAATATACCAGTACCACAAATGCAATTATAAACTCTGAAAAAACATCTTTATAGATACAAATATATGCTACATTTACCTACATTACAATATTTTTTCCCGTAAGAAACATTTTTATATTTATTGAGGAATATGAGAATAAGACCGCGACTAAATGTATATATAAACTCTCAATTACAACTATTACACTATCATAAAGAAATCATGTTTCGAAATATAACTTCATATATGCATTTTACAATAAAGTAAAATATTCGGCTTTCGTAAATTGAAATATATTTCTCTTCAAATATTTCATGTGGAAATGATGATCATAATGAAATCAGCCCGAATATTTTGAACTGTCACCGGCCGAATTTTCTATTAAACATTGTCTATGAAGCGAAATTAAAATGAATAGTTTTCAACAAATTCTAACAGGCAAGCTTTATGATTTCACAGGACAGCTAATCAGCATTTGGGTAAAGAAATATATCAATTGTTGTTGTTGAAGAAGTTGGTAAAAGTTTTAGTTATACTGACTGTAATTCTGATGCTGCAACTATATTCTGTTATGGATGAAAACATCCCATTGCATACATGAAAATATAATATAATTCTTTTCGATATATTTTAGTTTTAGGATCAGAGATGTTATTTTAAATGATTAATGCGCAAAAAAGTATTCCAATGAAAATGCCAACTACATTAATTTTACCAAGGAATCCTACAGGCGAGAAATAATGAATTCCATGTGATAGGTAACAGAGGTTTGACTTCATAAAGACAAATTTCGAAGATTTAGTTTCCAATAACTTTCATATTTACAGTGATTGGGAATATTAGTGATCATTAATAAATAGTAGAGCGATTAAGATTCTAAAAATTAAAATATACGCTATAATTTTATACAGATATTATAGACCAAAGGTCCTTTTTTTTCATTTATTATTTAGTAACATATCTTGTAAGTATAAAAACATGGAATTTAACAAGTTAAAGAAATTTTCATTAATGGTCATAAAGGAAATTTTCGGGAATACGACTGTAATTAGGCTTCTTAGCATAATGATTAAAATAATATACTTTAAATATATTACACACCAAATACCAATCTCATTCATTTTATATTAAAATATATTATATTTGTTATAAATACACATACATTGATTATTTTTCAGCATTTAATTTAAGTTCTCAAATAAGGGAGAAAATAGTTCATCGATAAAATAATACCTTATAAAGTATAAATATTACATACTACATGAAAAATCACTTTAAAAAATATTTATAAACCATATAAAGCAATGTAATTTAACTATATACATATTGTACACTGTGTAACTGTGTGCATTGGTTTCAGTTTACTTGTGTGGAAACATTTCAATTAAATTTGCTGTTGTAAAATAATACATTTTATGAATGAAAAATTCTTTGACTTTATAAAAACTGGCATGTGACATCTACATTCAATAATTTTGATTTTATGAGTAAAAAATTGTTTAAAAAGCTCATAAAGAATTCATGCAGTGTGAATTATTGGGGGGGGGGGGAAGGAATTGGGTAATTATTGAATATAGAAAATCTGAGTGATTATTAGACAATAATTTTAACCCAGTTCGTACACGTTTTTTTTCTAGTAATATCTTATCAGAGTACATTTGGAATATTCTAAATTATGTGCAGTCGAATTTCTGAAATACTACAATCATCCCAGGTAGAATTTGGGAAGCAAATTCTGTGAGAGAAAGGCCTGTATAAAATTTTGTCAGAAGAATATTTCCAATACCTGTGAAAAAGTATTTATATAAAATCTCAGAATATATTTTTAAGGACTTCAACTGTGTGCAGCTAAATGTCAAATGCTACATACATCATAGTAGAAGTTGGGGTGCAAATCCTGTGAGAAGGCATGGCTTGTCCAAAAATCAAAAATTTCCCCAAGTGTCTGAAGATATCCCCAAGATCTGAGCAAACATTTTTCTAGGAAAATCTTATTAGGATATATTTGCATAGTCTTCAACTGTGCGCAGTCAAATTTCATAGACTTGCTACATTCAACAAGCAGAAGAGAGGGGGCAAATTCAGTAACGAGATAAATCCTCAGAGTAGATAAATCGTCCGAAAATCTCCTCCAAATGTCCAACACCACTCCATGTTCTGGCCAAATGTTGGAACCTCATAAATTTACTATAAAACTTATAATTTTATCATAAATGATAGTTGTTAAGATAGTAAATTAACTTTTACTTAGAAAAAAAAAAATCACAAATTTATAAATACCTAAATAATATCAAAAGCTTAATTTTTGTCCAATATCCCCACGGTAAATGCGATCGATCGTTACAGTGCGGAATTTCGTTCCACGCCGCTATAGACCTTATTAAGATGTAATATAATGTTACCGTCACTCGAAATGGAAAAAGGGGGTTATCAAGATTAATAGAGCATTAGAGACTTTGGGGGTTAACTCTTACCCCCATTTACAGAGGCATATGGAAGGTCCTATTACGTCTCTGCTACACAACGTAATACCTACTATATACAATAAGATACATAGATTATGAAAATTCTCTGTATGCTAGATTAGGAAATATACATTCCATTATATAATTCATTTGTTCTTTATTTTTTATTGAAGTTTGTTTTAAATTGTAGTAATATGAAATGTTGTCGGTTTTTGAAAATCAATTCAGATCTATTAATCTGCATTAAGAACTAACTGACCTGTGGAAAACATACGGGTCTAACTGTGGAAAACATACGATGAATCTATTATAATTCTTCCGGAAGAACTTGATAAATAAATCTTGTGTAAATGTTGCCTTCTTGAGCGAGATATAGTTGTAAATGTCCATATAGAAATATTCCAATAGGCGAGTTACCATAAAACTCACAACAATTTCAAAATATAAGCAATATGATACAGAAATACTACATCAAAAATCCACTTTGTTAGATTTAAAAAAAATCCTATTATACAAATAGAATTATACTTTCATTTCAAAAACTAAAAATAAATTTAATGCTTTTTGATGAATCAATTCAGATCTAACAATACTCATTCAGAACTAATTATATTTCATTTAAAAAAGATTACAACGAAAAGATTACCAACATTCCAGTACATAAGGCTGAAATCATATAACGTCAATTCACCTCAGTCTATATATTAGAAAATGTATCCATTTTATAAATACAATGTAAAAGTTTTTCGTTCATAATTTGGATTTTCAAGATGAAATGCTATCATTCACACTACGAATCATATTAAAAGAAAAGCACTCCTCTGGATTATCCAGAAAAAGTGCATCAAAAATTCACCTTTTTTTTCGGCCTTATTTACCGAAATAAAAGTTACTCACAGTTATTTAAAAATCAAAACAATTCTAGTACATAATATAGAAGTCAAACTTCTAAATCATACTTTGAGTCACATTACTCAAAAGCAAGACTTCCTTAAATTATCTGGAAACAGTACATTGGACATTCACATTATTTTGGGCGAATATCCAGATTTAAAATATTTACACCACTATTTTAAAAATCAAAGTTGCTCCATTATTGCAATTTGATACAGAAATCCTACATCGAAGCTTGCCTTACTACATACAAGATAATCACACTAGATAACATCTCATTTCTAAAATTGATACATTTTCTTATCTCTTTATTAAATTATTTTGAATTCTTAAGACGCAATATTATTATTCCTTCAGAATCATTGAATTCCCCCGATGTCCAAATTACATCCCAATCGTTATTTAAAAAGGAATTTCTTCCTAGATTATCTAATTACAGCCCACCGAAAATTTAATTTATGTCGGACGCATTCATTGATTTATATGCATTTCATCACTGTATTTTCTTTTATAATTTGCTTTAAATTTTCAAGTGCGATTAAATATTACAGCACTTTGATAATCGATCCAGTTAGAGCATTTAATTCAAATCCCGGTTTAAGAAAACCGACTCCTAAATTATCCAGATACAGTGCATCGGAAATTCACTGTGTTTTGAACGTATTAACCGATTTAAAGATCTTTCGTCACTATTTGAAAAATCAAAACAACACTTCTCTCCGTAAGCCTACTTCGGCAGTATCCACCGCTGGATATCTGCAAACACTCTCCGCAGGAACGGATCCATCTCCGCCATTTATCTAATATAACTACCAATAAAATAAAAGCACTTACCTGTCATCGTAGGCAAAATCGGCGCCCAATGTGTTGTAGTAGAGTACAATGGAGACACCGGCGGTGACTAGGGCATAGCAGTATTCCATGATGGTAACGTACGGTGATGGCACGCTGGCGTTGCTACTACGGCCCGCCGGCAGCTTCTGGGAGTAGCTGGGAGCAGAGTCAGGTCTGCGGTGCTGTGGCGCACGCGCAGTTCGACCCGCCATAGCTGGATCGGGCCAATGGGGTACACCTGAGGGATGAAGGGGATCAAGTGAGTGCCGAGAATAGGGGATGCGAATGAAAAATCAGATGGAAGATATAGAGATGCATACCTGCCATGAGAACAGAGATTATTTACATTTCAACCAATCAGGTGCTTTTCGACTTCCCCTGCCGCTACCTGTACCCCCCCTCTCGTGCGTTCTAGCATAGATATGCTGCAGTCGTTTCGTTGGTATGGAAAATAATTACGACACGGAATGGTAAGAATAAAGTAATCATCACGCATTTAATGGGGATTCATGCAAGTTGCAATTGAAATTATCTTTTTAAAAATTCGAATTATTTTTATCAAGTATAAGGATAGCGTTGAAACGTACTTTTTACTCAATACAGGAGGCATTTTAATAATGATAAATTGGTATACAAAATATTGACCACTTAATTGCAATGGATCAATCAATGACATTCCACATTGTAAAGAACAAAATATATACAATATCTACCACCAAATTGGAAATAAATTGATATATGACAAGATAATGTTGCAAGAGACAAGATATATACAATATGTCTCAATACATTAAAAATAAATTATTCTATAACTTTCGATAATGTTATAATAAGGGAATATACAATATGTATATCACTAATTTGAAAATAAATCGATCAATAATTTTTGATAATGGTAAAACGAATAATAATTCAACCAATTGCAAAAGTAAAAAAAAAAATCGTGAAAATTTATATTCTTGTAAAGCAAGCGAGCTTCGTTTATAGTAAATTTCGATTATCAAATGATAAATATTCTAATATTGATGAATAGGTATAAAATATATGAATATATCTATCGCTAAATTGAGAGTAAATCGATCAGCGACTTTTGTTGATACAGTAAGGAAGGTTTTAACGAGCAGCCCCGGATCTGCTTATCAAATTCAGCTGCTCGCTCAATTCGTTTTGTACATCAAAGCATTACAAACTTGAGAAATGATCAGTAAGGGTTTGGCCGAAAAATACGGGGATCATACCTCCAGAGGTATGTAAGAGTAATGAAGCAACAGTGAGTGAAGCAACAGTAGGTGCAGTTCTATATATTTGTTAACTCTTCTCCATTTTAAGCAACCTAGTAGCTCGTTAAATGCCCCCCAGTCAATAACAAATGTTAGTTCAAATAGTTCAGGTATCGCTTCATAAAATATCTTATCTCATTCTTTACTTTGGATATATTCCTTTGCTTAGGAACACGGTTCCCATTTCCTTTTATCAAGATCATTCGCAGAAACTGCATCAATATGTTTGTTTTCAACTCTGCAGATGTTATAGCCCAATACTTGTTATTCACGTACTTTTCGCGATGTGGAAATACCGCATTTTTCAGTGTCTCTATAGATATGACCTTCTGATGTGACTTATTATCCTAAATCAACCTTCCATAAAAGAAATCAAGAAATTTTTTGCTCTGATTATTATCATATTTTTGACGGTTTAATCATTTCATATGCTCTCCAAGATCTGGGATTTAAAATCTTTGCTCCTCTTAAAAGTGATCGCAGCTTTAGGGTTATACCAATTAAAAGTTCATAATTTCCGCATTTTATGCGAAATCACTTTATAATCTGCACTTTATAAAGGTATTCCAATGTATTATGAAGAACATGATATGAAAGCATATAAAAAGTATAATTTCGTCTTTAGAAAACACCAGATTTTTATATAACTCTCCCCGAAAACACTATTGTTGATATGTTTTTCTCGTGCGAACAGAAAGAAATTTTGAATACACAGAGCTTGATTTACACATTTCGGAGCCTATGGCACAAGAATATAGGGTTCTCATTTATATGGAAATGTTTTAAACATATTTGAGTCTTCCCTCATAATTGAAAATTCGAAGAAAACACTTTGAAATTTTAAACATTTTAAAATTTTCATATTTTTCCACACACGTTAACTTGGGTTTAAAGTAATTTACAAGCAATTATTACTAATCAATTATAGTTCTAAAAGTTTGTCAAATTCGACTCGTCAAAAGAAAGTTCAAATTTAATCATAATTTATTTAAAATAACCGATTTCAGATATCAGATATATGTATACACTCCTGATATAAATAATTTTCATCAAAATTACTTCAGTGCATTATTAAATACGACCGCCGTTATGCTACAGCCCGCACTTTACATATGTATAAAGTGTATGTAAATCTACTAGTAAATAAAAAACCTAAACAAATTGCTTTTGATAATATCATGAAGAACATAACTTTGGCAAGTACAAAATATTTGATAACTTTCTTTTTTCAAATCATCCAAAACATCTACAATACTGTAAACAACTAGTAGCATGCCGATATAGACCCGATATTGGGTCAATTTGAAAATGTGCACATTTTGACGATGTTGGGCCAATATTTGCTTCCGATATTGAACCAATATTGGTTGAACATCTATAGCCAGTTTTTACAGGCCAATATGTACTCAATATTTGATTATTAATATCTACCAATATATCCCAAATATTGGAAACATGACTTCAATATTGGGGAATAGTAGCATTATTGGGGAATAGTGGCTCAATGGTGGCGTTATATTGGTAATATTACGAATGAAACGCCAAGATATGAAATATTTGCCCGATAATAGACTAATATTGGCAAGCTACTAAGGTACATTTTTAATTTGCATGTAAGCTTTGTCATTAACATATTTTCCTACATATTTCTTCCAAATTACTGCATAGGAAATTTCTTCATAAGGACCAAATTGCATACAGTCATACTGCCATAAAAAATGTCTTTGTGAAATAATTTTCAGAGAAACTGTGTTTTATATGTCACATGGTAAGATGACCACTGAAATCTAGATGACATAGATTTTGACGAGAGTACAAATTTCAAACAAAACTTTCGATTTGCGGTTTAACTTTCCAAGTATCACTTGATAAATGGTTGCCAAACATTTATCACTTGAAAAATGGTTGACACACATGAAAGAAGAAAGTGCCGATGTTGATGAGTAAGTGTAAATACATAAGAAGTATATACGACTAAATAATAAGAAAATACAGCTAAAATATATATACTATTTAACTGCAGTCAAACTCCGTTTTAACAAAATACGATAGGATGCCATATCCGACGCCATTGATCTGCATGTAAAAAGACGCCATAAATCTGCATGTAAGCGCGCGACGTCATAGATCTGCATGTAAAAAGAAATAATTTCGAAGCTTTAAAACGGAATTTTTATAGCTGAAAACCACCGAAAGGAATGTCTTATGTAAAAATATAATACAATATATATATATATAAAAAAAAAAAATCAGATATTTTAATTTCACTTTCCATGCTGAAGAAAAATATTGTTTTCGTACACTTTTCGACTCAAATGAAAATAAGGACATTTTGAGTAGTGCTGATTGCGTTAACACCTTTTAGTATTCAGGTGTCTTTCGGTCGGTCAGTCCAACAAATTATGTAACTGGGTTTACAAACGGATTGTAACTACATTTGGCACACAGACAAGTTGTTACAAGATGGGGAGAAAAACTTCGTTATTAATTTTGGAATCTTGCCCGATTCATACATTTGATTGAAACTAATTGTGATACACATATAGGTGTTGCATAGAGTTGCAAAACACTCGGAAACTTTGAGAAGAGGAGATAAACACGAGAATTTGACGGAAATAAACCAGGGATATCAAAAATTTTATGGAAAAAAAACTAAATAATTTAAGACTTTTATACGCGTTCCTAATAATTTGGCATGTAAAATATCTCTGCAACAAGTATTTAAAGCTAATGTTCTTTCATTTCTAGAGCAGATTGATCAATATTGATATTAGTATGTAAATATAATCTGTAAAACTGGAAATTTATATTTCGAATTTTGAAACTCCTTGAACAAAATGTTCAAGTTATAATCATTTATATACATTTCTTTCTAATATTTTATATTCAATAAATGCGACTGAATTATTAATTTGAAACAAATATTTTAAAGTTCAAAGCTTTTTCTTCTCCTTCTTTTTTTTTCTTTGTATGTGCGCGATAACAAATGGAAATTTATCTTTCCAGTGTAGAAGTATTTTTTGCTTTATATTCAGAAAATCAAATTCCAACAAACCCGCCGAATTTCTTTATATATATATATATATATATATATATATATATATATATATATATATATATATATATATATATATATATATATATATATATATATATATATATATATATATATATATATATATATATATATATATATATATAGGTAGAAAAAACAATGAACCCCTAAAGTTTATTTTACTGCAACAGACTCTTATAAGAAAATACAGCTAAAATATATATACTATTTAACTGCAGTCAAACTTCGTTTTAACAAAATACGATATGATGCCATATTCGAAGCCATTCCTGTAGATCTGCATGTAAAAAGAAGTAATTTTGAAGCTTTAAAACAGAATCTTTATACCTAGAAACCACCGAATGCAATATCTGATGTAAAAATATAATACAATATAAAAAAAAAATCAGATATTTTAATTTTACTTTCCATGCTGAAGAAAAATATTGTTTTCGTACACTTTTCGACTCAAATGAAAATAAAGACATTTTGAGTAGTGCTGCTTGCGCTAACACTTTTTAGTATACAGGTCGTCTTTCGGTCGGTCAGTCTAACATGTAACTGGGCTTACAAAATTATATAACGGATTGTAATACATTTGGCACACAGACAAGTTGTTACAAGATAGGGAGAAAAACTTTCATTAATTTTGGAATCTTGCCCGATTCATACACGTTAAGTTATAATCATTATATTCAAGTTATAATCATTTATATACATTTCTTTCTAATATTTTATATTCAATAAATGCGACTGAATTATTAATTTGAAACAAATATTTTAAAGTTCAAAGCTTTTTCTTCTTCTTCGTTTTTTTTTCTTTGTATGTGCACGATAACAAATGGAAATTTATCTTTCCAGTGTAGAAGTATTATTTGCTTTATATTCAGAAAATCAAATTCCAACAAACCCACCGAATTTCTTATAGGTAGACAAAAACAATAAACCCCTAAAGTTTATTTTACTGCAACAGACTCTTATAAAATAATTTATAATTTTCATCTACAAAGCCTACTTACATTTATCTTACAGTAAAAATCGCAGCAAATTTCAGCATATATAATGTTGAAATTTCCAACTTTTTGGAAACTTTCTCTCTCTCTCTCTCTTTGGAAAGTTCCCAATCTTTACAAATTACCCCCCCCCCCTTTTTAAAAAAAATCGGTTTTAATCCAGGAAAATTTTGGGGTTTTTTGGTCATTGAAACTATGTTAATGAATGTCAGTCAATAAATGCAACAACTCCTGGGTGTTACTTGGAGTTTTTGAGCATTTCATTTGAAGTTTTGCAACGCAGTGTGTACAGCCGCGGAATAAAAAAAACGCAACACCCTCTGTTAATCGAGCATCGTTTATCGTAGATAAAATTGAATGATTCCATTCGATTAGGAATAACATCCTCTACAAATTTATGTGCGTAAAATTTGCATAAGGGGCCGTCTTCATATCTAAACGCGCACGAACTTTGAATATTTTAATGGCAACACCCAAGTTTGACAACATAGTTCGAAACTAAAGCAGATTTCAACCTGTGATACCAAATTTCAAGTCATTTGGGTAAAGCGTTTTTGAGTTGTGAGTATGTAAAATTTTGAGCTCCTAATATTAAATTAGTTTCCAAGACTTCCATTCATATATTCTGTAATAATTATCTACTCACGCTGATTATTTGCATGACGTTACTACTAAACAACCCAAACACATTTATGTGATTTTTATTTTTGTAGAATAAATTGTTTGTATGACATATTAATTATGAAATCAATAATCGAAAAAATATGAATACAAACCTGGACACGTTTTGATAAAAATCGATTCACAAAGAGCTTTTATATGTTTATATAAAATTCCAGGTGTTTCCTCCCACTAGTTCATTCGAAATGTTTAAATATTCAGCATTACGATGACTTTAGGGGTAGTATATTAGTTCAAAAAATGACTAATTTGAAAAAGTTATATTAATTGTAAGTTAATCCTTATTTAAGAAAACGGGCATTTATTTTTACCCAGTTTTAATAAAAACTTTGTATAAACAGTGTTGTATAGACGCAACCTAATCAACGTAATTCTGCTACTGTATTGAAGGGTGCAAACTTGTATTGTTATAAATGGGATCTACTTATGTTACTGCCGATTAATAATTCCCGAGCTACTGTGAGTTGAAATCGCCCACAAAATGTAATAATTTATAATAAAAAATATTTATATAAAACAATAACAAATTATAAAATTATGTGATACTAAACACCAACAAGATTTCAAAGGGTGATTGATAAAGACGGATTGATACTTTTAAGTTCGTCACCGAGTTGCAAGTCCCAAGGAGTTGTTTTGTCGCGTCATCTGCAGATAGTCTCGCGTTATCTGCAGTTAGTCTCATAAATTGATTTTGAAACAGCATTATAAAAGGACATTTGAAAATAAACATTTCATTCTTCTTTATTTCTTCTTCCTTTTATTGACACTGGTACGAATGCCCCATTAGTTTTTAGCAACGTACCCAGTACGACATTTTACCCCTAATAATCGTGCCCTATTTGAGGCTCACATAATCCTACCCATTACAGGCACACAGCCTTAGTAACACACACACAATCACAAGACAACACCACACTCAGTCATGAAAATGTTCACCCTCTCATGCAGGAATCAAACCTGCGACCCTTTGCCTGTGAGGGAAGTGTATAATGCTGAATGTCAAGAGAATGTTCAATAACTTACAACAGTGCTGTTGTCAATCAACAAAACATCGCCCTTCAAATTGCGGTTTTCAATATGGAGCTGATCCCCGAAAATTGCACATATCGGAATATAAAATATCTTCAGATATAAAGATAGAAACGTCGTGAAAATTTGAATTGGGACTAATTATGGGGGTCTAAAACTTGTGGGTGACGTCAAAATTGGGTGTTGCCATTGAAAATTTCAAAGTTTGTGCGCGTTTAGATATGAAGACGGCCCCTTATGCAAATTTTACGCACATTAATTTGTAGAGGATGTTATTCCTTATCTAATGGTATCATTCAATTTTCGCTACGATGGACAATGCTCGATTAACAGAGGGTGGGGCGTTTTTTTCCGAGGCTGTACATGCGAATTTTGCCCTATATTTCTACTATCTAAGATCCATGCACAACTACTGCATATCCACTAAATCTTAATCGATCGAAATCGCAGCTTCAACAGATTTAAACCACATTTAGAATCATAAAATAATTATCACAGATCCACAAATACTTTATATTATTAAAATCATAAAGGTCGTTTAAAGAGCACAGATTACACGGATATCATCGAGACATTATCGACGATACGCCATATTTGAAGGTACATTCAAATATGGCGTGTCTTAGCAGTTTTGCACAATGATCCAATTCAATCGTGATCAGTGCTAATAGCAAAATGATAGGAAAATTACGATATACATAATAAAATATACACTTTTAAAATTATTTATAAAATTTAATGTATAACAAATATCCATAGTTTAAACTTATCAAAAGTGGGCAAAACATTTTAATTTTAATATTTAAACTATTAAATGAAAAAAAAATCATATTACGAAATTTAAAATATTTCAAAAGTTAACATAATGATTTAAAACGTAAATACTTAAATGTTGAAAAATTAAGATATTGTTCAATTTAATTTATTTAAATTAATTAAATGTTAATAAATTTAAATTAATTAAAAGGAATAAAAATCATAAATGTTTAAATGCTCAAATTATATACAAAAAACAAAAATAATTGTGCGTTTTGGAGATTAAAGAAAATATCATGCCTACACAACGTCTTGATGCAGTACAAATTTATAACATGAAACAGAAAATATTTAGAAACAAAATGGGGAACGTATGTTTTTCTTGACAAAAAGATCACTAATTCGATTTAAAAGCAATATAGGCTTAGTCCAACTGCATTTCAACCAAGTACAGTTATTGGTTTAGAAATTCGATGTGAATTATTTGGAAATAATAATGGTGACGTAATAAATCGAAAATATCAATAACCCCAGTAAAATTTAACCGTACTACCACATATGAGTTTCTAAAATCTTTGTCACAATAAAATAGATGACTTATAACAAATGACGCCAATATATGTCAAAATATATGCCAATATACCTATGCTACTTATTCTTTTCGTAGATTAGAAGATATACCCGCGCATTTGTAGAAGATTACACATGCTACGTACAATGTATGAGTTTCAACAATTTTTGCTAAAATAAAACAATGACGTAATACATTGAAAATATCAATAATCCCTGAAAATATCAATAATAATGTGTATACCTGAAGACCGTAATTGATATAATTCGGTCAAATATGCAATATCGATTAAAGTTATTGTATATACATATCTTTATTATTTAAATCGGAAATAATTTCTGTTGCATAAACACATTGTCTGCTGCATAAACACATTGGATTTAAATCCGTTGCTAAGTGACATGATTTAATTTTTTTCAAATAAATTGGTGGAAAAATATCGTCTGCATAATGCTCTGTGGAAAGTATAATTATGCGTTTTTAATTAATATCTAGCCAACCCCTGGTCCTAGAAACTCGATACATGAACTAAATTTTAAGGGGGCTATTCCAAATCTACCCCGAACATCCGCGCAGCCGGTCTTCCGTGATGATGTAACAAATAAACACACAGACAGATTTTCAATTTTATTTATTTAGATTACTTTAATTTGAATACAAGCAAAAATGCATATGCTAAATATTAGGCTTTCCTGTTATATTAAATTGATAGAGATGGAACTTTTCCAATACTAGCGGCATCTAGATACAATTTTTAAAGAATTACAGCATTTTCAAACTTTTCATCCAAAGAAGTTTTATCTTCTTCTCGCGTACTCCTTGGTGTTGTTATTGACATTGTATTAAACTATGACAAAAGATTTAAATAATTAACAGAAATTCATAAGTAAATGAATATAATATATTAATTATGAAACTGTTTTATTGGTTGCACACATATTAAATATATTTTTCCGCAGCAATTTTATACGTAATTACGTTTTCATATAGCATTTTTATTTTTCATTTTTGAAAAAAAAATATTCTAAATATTGAGGGTCTTTCCCTAGTCAGTTCATCCCGAAAATCTATATGTCTCTGACGTTCAACAAATGATATAATATCAAATATCATTCTATTTTATCAACTTACTTCGAATATTATATCATTCCCACAGACAAGCAGATATGATTGAAAAATAAAGTGATTGATTTGTATTCAAGGACACTCAAAACATGTAGACCCATCAAACTTCAAAGTTTTTTTTTTTTTTTTGGCCAGGCACTTGACTTTCGTCATTCGCCTTTCGTCAGCGGCCAGAACGTGAACCATTTAGCCGTCTTGAGACGTTGCCCCAGGCGCAGCAGAGGGGGGCGGAACACAGTACGCCCACAACACAAACATCCATGCCTAACATGGGACTCGAACCCATAACACGGCGGTCGAGCGATTCAAACTTCAAAGTCAGATTGCAAACCTGCCCTTTATTTATATCTTACGTACTGTCCTTATATATTATTACTGCATTCTTATATACTATGCATTGCCGGAAAGGAGCAAAAATAGAACTAGAATTAATTAGCATTTTTGTTTTCTTTAACAATAAATTTCAGTCAAAAAAATTACATTTTTTCCATTTCTAAAATCTTCTAAACAGTTATAGTCGGAATTTGATACATGTTTTCAACCAGAAGAATATTTAATTATAACAAAATGTAAAAAAAAAAAAGTAGCAAACCTCATTACGAAGGTCTTCATCTGGTTTTCAGCGCATCTTTTAACAAATTCAATTTTCAATACAAAAAATTGAAATAGTATGCCAAAGCAAAAAAATGAAATGAAGAAATAATTATAAAGCACATACAAACACATATTTTTTTATTTAAAAAATTATAAAATTAAAAGCGGTATTGAAATAAGATGAATTTCCTTCAATCAATACATTTTTTTTACATATATTTTATCATTTTCTCCTTATCTTATTCTGTCATTTTCAAAACATTTTTTACATGTTATCATAAAGAAAATAAGCAAGCGGTTAGAATTAACAACGCATAAAAAATGTTGATTTTCTATTAAAAAAATAATTAGCAAATTTCTATAATGATAATTACTTTAGTCATCTTTAATAATTTTTTTTTCAATGTTCCAGTTTTTTTAATTTAATGGGGAGTTTTTCTAATTTGTTTTATGCTTTTTTGTTCAATTATGAACAAAAGCTAAAGGTAAAACGCTGAAGGTAAAATATAATAACACTTAAAGGGCGAGCCATGATGATCATATGTCCTATATTTAAGTTGCACTAATAATGTAGAAACATAAATCTTAAAATATTTTGCAACGAATAATATATGGGGCGCTAAAAAATGCGTCTAAATCCATTTCAAACGACTATCATTGGCTGTAAAATCTGTACTATCTGTAAAGAAAAACCCTGCCCAAATTGTCACTTTAAAGATTAGTTAAAGGGAGATACTTTAGATTATAAGCTTGCGATAAGTATAGCATTCGCTTCTATCAGCCTGTCTTCAAAACTTGTGCTACTAAAATCTTCGGTTCCAGGCAAACCTATGCACCTCTCTCGACCAATACAAATTATTTACTGCATGACCCCGCGACAAAACATAATTACTATACGATCCCTAACAAAATACAAATGATTTACGAACTTTTAGATCCTTCTAACAAAACGGACCTGATCCAAGAGCGTTGAAATTCTCTAAATTTTGAATCAACAATATTAAATTAACTATTTTTGACAGGGGTTACCAAGGAAACTAAATTTAATTTTCAAAGATACGGAATTATAGTTAATTTGGCGATATTTTTTCAAAGTTAACGAGTTGGCGATATGCGGTCTAGATTTGTCTCCAAGATCACCAAATTAAAGTAGATAGACAGAGTAGTGATTTAACCGTGAATGTGCCAAATTTTCGTCACCTTTTCTTTAGGATCGTGATTTTAAATCGTACAAGTCAAATGTTGAAACATACATTATAGTAGATAATTTATCAACTTTTTAACAAAACATCTCCCATTTAAAAATGATAAGGTTGATCTTTTGATTTTTTATCGGCAAAAACACATTATTCGAGGTATGAGAAACATAAAGTTATTCAAATAAAATCTTTGTATATACATAGAAAAATATATTGGCTGTACTCTAGATTTACGCATGAGAATGCTGTTATGTATCCATTGAAATAGTGGGTGTGCCAGCAGAATTCAAGAATGAATCCACATTTTTGGACAATTAACACGTTTATTCACAAGCACAACGCAAACAGGAACAATGTACAGCACTTAAAGGCTCCACCAATCAAAAAATATAACCGATATTATTTTCAATATATTGATGAAAATCATTTCACAAAACAGCAGCTACTATTCTCAAAACATTGACAAAAATCACAATTCAATGAATCACGTCAACTACTCTCTGACTGAGTAAGAGTCCTTTTATAGACTCTGAAGAGAAACTTCTGGAAATCTCTCGTATCACGTAGAATAATATTTGTTTCACGGCTCTTTTCGAACAGTCGGAAAGTCGCCAAATGCCGCCAAATTGGTGATAACTCGCCAAATATGGAAATTCATCTTCGTCCTTCGGCGTATGGAAACCCTAGGTTTACGCCACGGGAATGCTAGCACGGGTGGTTTCTCCATCTGGTCTTCGAAAAGATCGAAAGACTCATATAAAGGAATATAACTCATTCGCGACAATATCTTTCGACCAAAACTATTGTATATGGAAATCTTAATGATCATTTGCATTACATGCATAGCCAACTTATGGGATGTAGCATAAATTTAAGTGGGGAGCCGAAGAGCATGGACCCGTTACCCCTTGCGTATACCATAGACTGTCGCCAAGAATTCAGCCGAGAATATGTTTGAAAAAAGGAACTTTAAATCTTCACGTACCTGCTCTTTCAAATTAAAATTTTCAACAGCCGTTCCGGAATCAAGAATAAGAGCCAAGCATCTTGGATTGCGTCCAAACATGCTACCAGCACACCATTCAATCATGTAAAATATTACCTTGGATTTCATTTAAAACTACATATTACGAACAATGCTCAGAGATTAAAACACTTGATTCCTCAATCTCAAAACCAGAGTTCCACCACCTAAATTCAGAAGGGAACCTCATACTATCTTTCCCTATAATTTGAGACCGATACTCTTTGACTTCAAAATATCATAATCTTAATTACCTTAATATCATAATCTTAATTACCTTAATATCATAATCTTAATTACCTTAATATCATAATCTTAATTACCTTAATATCATAATCATAATTACCAAGGAATGGTTTGACAAGTTAGTTGATCTCTATATCCCAAAAATATATTTATTTAAATTTTAGAAATTGTTACATATAGGGGTAGGTATTGTATTTTGAACCTATATGTACCTTGACCCCACACATCTTATGAACGCGCGAAGTGAAGTCTATTTTCCATTCCTAGTGAAGCGAAATCAACATTTGTCTGAATTTTGTTATCTCATTTACTCGAAAACTACAATAGGTAATAAGATGGGATTTTGCATGCGTACTTGAAATTGCAAGCATATTTTCTGAATCACAATTCCAAATTTCAAAACGAAATAAAATACATACCATGGAGTTAAAGAGTTACTTTTTACTTCGACGATAAATGCAATAATAAAACGCAAGACTATGGAAATTCGTTTTGGTGATTTAAATGTGTTATTTTAATTCCATTGTTTTCTTGTATTTTAATTTGTTTAGGTAACAATTCTAAAAAAATATGCTCTTTTGTATTAGGATTCTCAAATGTTGAAATTATTTTTTTTACACTTCTAATTTTATAGTTATTTGTTAAATTAAGACTAATTTGGAAATTTTCACAACTAGTGTACTTCCTGTCCGTTCAAAGTCCGGATTTTGCTAGTTCTCGCCCTATCATCTCTAGGGTTGTGCAGAAACTAATGAGTGTATTCTATAAAAAACTAATAAGTGTATTTTATAAAAAACTAATGAGTGTTCTCTGTGCACTTGTAGGGGTTTCAAACAGCTACAAATTCTTGTTTATTGTTCATAGTTACCTTTCTTAGTTTTTTGAGATTTTTTTTTTTTTTTTTCCAAATGGTCAGGCACTTTGACCTTCGTCATTCGCCTTTATTACAGAGGCCAGAGTGTGAACCATTTAGCCGTCCATTGACGTTGCCCCAGGCGCACCAGAGGGGGGCGGATCACATTGCGCCCACAATACAAACATCCATGCCTTACGTGGGGCTCGAACTCACAACGTGGCGGTCGAGCGATTGCTACGGAAACGCTTGCCTTGACCACTAGACAACCACGTCGGCAGTTTTTTGAGATATAAGCATTACATGCCATATCTCAAGCCAGATTGAAATATAAGCATTATAAAGTGAAAAAAAGGAAAATTTTCAATCTTCTTCAAATTTACAAGACGATTACTCGAAAACTATAAGAGCTTTTTAGAAACAAATTATAGGTCTAGAAACTTGATTTTTAGTAATGCATATTTTTATTGCTTGCTATTTATATCTGTTTTTGTATAGTTTCGAAGATATTTCAAGTGAAAGTAAGCAAAATGAAAAAAAGAAAATATCGTTCAAACGGACACTTTTTAAAGATTACAAAAGAGTTTAAAATATTAAAATTTTGCAAATTTTTATATATGTCCATAAACTGTACCATATTTCCGTCAAAACAAGTAAAAATTGTTTGCATTTTTATCAATTACATTAGGAGATATAAGCGCCCAAATTGTTTACATGTTTCGTAAATCTCAGCTTTCGCCACATATACCCCAAGAATATATGTTATTCACATCAACATGTATTAGCCCATCAACAAAATTCGAGAAAATTCCAGATCGCTCCAAAATTTTTGCCAAAACTGTGATATTTTGGTAAATTTGTTGCCAAGGTCAAGCGACTCAAACTTTCAAATTGCAACAATGATTTTCTGCTACGTCTTCCATAGCCTAGACCGGGGGGTTCACCGGAAGAATTTAGAGTATCAAAATCTTCTGTTACGTCTTTGTAACAATATGATGTCACTTCCGTTACATACATTCACTTCCGTTTCATCTAATTCACATTTATTTCAAGATTGCCCCTAAGATGTTTTCAAAAAATGTTTCATTACATAACCACATGTACATCTTTAAAACAACATTTATGAAAACAACCTAAAAGAAACTTCATTAAACAAAGATAACAAAAGGCCATCTCATATCGTTGTCTTTGTGTAAGGTTATTTAAATACCATACACAAAAGGTTTCGCCAGACTCCCTTTAGGCTCTTGTAATAAAATGGCTCTCAAATATTTTTTTTAACTTGCCCCAAATTGTTGACACTTATGACGTAAAGTAAGCAACTTTAAAATTAAGAACATAAACTGCTTAAACAAAACTTACAATAGCTTTACTTCAAAACATAAAAATGATTGGCAGGCATTCTTCGCCAGGCTAAATTTAAACTTTAATTAAGCGGTATTAAAATAATGACCCCAAGCTGCGTAATTATTCCACGCAGAGTTTTTAGCTGACATGATTTAAAAGAATTTCACAAAATTTTATATGGTTGAAAGCGGATGTCATGATCGTTCGTCAGTTTTAAAATATTAGTAATTATAATAATTTTTTGTCAGGAATATATTGATGCAGATAAATTACTCCTTCTTATGAGATTTAAATAGGTATTTTTTTTCAGACTTTTTATGTAATATCGTTTCATTATTATTGAGTATGTTTCGAATGAATATGAAACAGAAATTGAACATGTACAGCTGTGGAAAAAAAGAAAAACAAACAAAAAGCAAAAAAAAAAAAAAAAAAAAACGACCTATCTTCCTTTATTCGTGCCTTGTTCATGGAACCAATTAAAATATGCCATCCAATGGGGAATAGCGTCCTCTACAAATTCATATGCATAAAAATTGCATAAAGAGTCATCTTTATACCTAAAATCGCAGAAAATTCATAGTCCAAGTCCAGCTGTTTCTGGAGTGAGAGTATGAGAAGTTTTATGTTTCTAACGATAAATCGGTATCCCAGACTTTTATTCATGTCCTCCGAAACAATCTCCTCACCACTCTAATTTTTTTTACGTTACTTTTAAGCGACCCTAAAAATCTACATAATTTATCTTTCTTTTAAATAATTTTTGTGTGCAATATGATTTATGAAATTAATATTCGAAAAAAAACATATAAACAGTAACCTTGTTAAACTATGATGGAAATTGACTCAGAAGACCTTTTTATATGACTAAGCAAAATTTCACCTCATTCTTCTCGGTAGTATTTTTTTCGCTATATTTAAATTCTCATTATTATGATAATATCAGGGGGCATCCATTAATTGCATAAAGAAATGACCAACTTGAAAAATTGTTTTTCAAAGAGAAGTTTGAAAACTTACTTTTTATTTTAATATAAAGGATATTGCTTTTTACCTATTTAGTATGATAAGCAGAAAAGTGTAGCATAGACACACCCTAATAGTCAACGTAATTCTGCGACTTTGTGAAATATTCACTTTAGTCTGCGACTTTGTGAAACATTCAACGTAACTGTGCGACTTTGTGAAATATTAGCTTGAATTGATTAAGGTACAGAGAAGAAAGAGTTGACATTTTACTTATAAAATGCCCTTCTGAAACTATTGACATAAAAATATATCAAAGTTTCTATTCATATTTTTTTCGGATATTAATTTCATAACCAATATTGTACACGAAAATTGATATTGAAAATGATAAAAATATGTTGATTTTCTATTAATCGTTTAGTTCTAATGCATTCAAAAGTAATCGATGTAAAGAAAATTTTGACTGAATAAAAGTCTAGGAATGGGATTTAACATTAAAAGTTAAAAAATTTATATGCTCACATTTCATGAACAATTTACCGAAAACAATTTCTTAATCATTTTGGAAGAAATAACTTTTTTGACCCACTTTATTACGTAAATGCTCGAAAAACAGTTCTGATCAAGCAACTAAAATCTCGTTCTTCAAGTTGAGGTTTTAAATACGGAAATAATCCCCAAATCATCTCCATATTTAAAACCACAATCTCCGGATTTAACAAGAACTTTATAAACATTTACATTTAGACTAATTTGAGGATGTAGAATTTGTTTGGTGCATCAAAACTGGGTGTTGTCATTGGAAATTTTAAAAATTTTTCACAATTTGGTATGAAGACGGCCACGTATGCAATTATTTTTCATATGAATTTGTATATGATGTTATTCTTTATCTAATTATATCTTTACATTTGCTCTACGATGGATGATAGAAGAATAAGGAGAGGTGATCCATTGCTTTTTTACAGCTGCACAACAACCGAGGGGGGGGGGGGGGGGGGGAGGTAGATCCACATTTTGTAATCGTGCATTGTTCATACTGGTAGAGCCAATTCAAATAAACCATTCAATAAGGGATAACATCCACTACAAGTTCATACCCACAAAAATTTCATAACGGACTGTCTTCAAATCTAAATGCGGACCAAATTCATAATTTCCAAGGATAACCCTCAATTTCGAATCTATATTGAAATTTAACCCCAAGTTACAAATCATTTGGTTCAGCCATTTTTGACTCGTGAGTATATAGAGTTTTATGCCCCTAATGATAAATCAGTTTTTTAGACTTTATCACATTCCCAGGAATAATATTGTTTTTTACGTCTTCCTTTTTTTCTGTTTTTTCTTATTATTAAATCCAATGAATTATTAGATCCAAAGAAAATCTACGTAATTTTTCTTTATTTAAATACTTTTTACTAAGCATTATGAATTATGAAATAAATACTCGATAGATATTTGAATAGCAATCTTGATATATTTTGAAAGACATCGATTTAAATAAGCAATTAATACGGCTATACAAAATCTGAACTTTTTCTTTGTAGTTCTTTTACTATATTTAAATTCAACGATAGGTACAGATAAATATTTCTTCCTTTCTTTCTATCTAAACTGTCCGATCCACTCGAAGGCATAAGGTAAACTGTTTGAACGGCTGGATAGTGCGACTAAATACAGACCGGAATTCAGTAAAGGAGGCATCCAAGGGACCGTACACCCTTCCCCTACCACCAACTTCTCGGATAGCCTTACGGATCCACATATTTAACATGCACGTACTCCGCGTGAACACGGCGACATTTTGGGAAAGGCCGGGAATCGAACTCGGGTTGTCCGAGTGCAATCTTCACTCGTTAGCCTCTGAGATGTCGCTCTCAAGGTCTGTACCTCCTGCCAACACCCTCTCGGAAGGACTTTTGGTTCCACAGGTTTAACATGCCCAGACTCCGCGCAGACACAGCGATAGTTTGAACAGCGCCGGGAATTCATCTCGGATCCTCCATGTGCAATCACCGTGCCTTAACCACTGGACTACCCCGCCTCCAGATAAATATCTCTAAAATAACTATTCATTTAACTTCCATTATATGTAACAATTATGTCATTACTCAAAGCTGAAAAGAGATATTGATGAAAAGAGTGCTTATATGTAGTAACTTATTTTGCCTAACACTCTAACCTAGACAGAGAAGAGAAATGTTTGTATATCTCCATTGATTCATAAAAGCACTCAAACACATTAATAATTGAAAATAAAACGTTTCAGTTATGTTTTTCTTCTATACATTGTAATTATAATTAAAATGTAATTATACAGTTACTAAGTAAAATTGTATAATTATATAACTGAACTTCCAAAAGGCTTCTTCAAAAATAGTGGAGGGTGAATGTCAATCAAACTTATTAGTAGGTATATCCTTCAAAATATACGAAAACTATAAAAATTTGCAAAACTTCCTTGAATGAAGCAAGTATATATATATGTCTTAAAGTTTTGCAAGTCTTTATCTTACATGAGGCAGTTTGATTTATTGTAATACGAAAATTGCATCACAAAAGTGCAGTATTAATATACGCCACTGGGGAAAATTAGGTGCTGAAAATGGCAAAATGCTCAAAAGTATGTGATATCTAAGAGCGCAATTGATTTCGAGGTGATTCTATCAAAAAGTTTGATTGTGATTAACAAATTTTCTTCATTTATTTATTTTTTATGGAGGGGATGATTCGTCAAGCACAGTGACATTATCACATTGATTTTATATAGTTAGCTTTACAAGTAAGCAGTGGTTCCAGTTAACAACGTTCCATTTTTTATGGAGGGGATGATTCGTCAAGCACAGTGACAGAATCACAATTGATTTTATATAGTTAGCTTTACAAGTAAGCATCCCGGAGACAAGGCATAAAATTGGCGCTTTCCTCCCCCAGTTTTTTCGGCATCATTTATGATAATTAAGTTTCTTGCATGCAAGTTGGAACAAAATATTGTGCTATTTTTATATAAATGTTAAATTCTCAAAGTTAGCGTGCCCTTATTTTTATAAAGCTGGTTCTTTAGTCAAAATACCTTTCTCTATTCGATCACCTCTAGTGACATGGCGCAGGTGGGTTGATATCCCTATCTGCCCCCCCCCCCCCCCCTGCTACATCTCTGCAAGTTAGGCGCTTTCAGCTACATTGGAGTTATCAGGTTTTTTATAGTAAAAGTAAAACACTAACGTATCATGTATTTAGTTTTTTTTTATCAATTAACCCTTTGAAAATTTCTATGTATGCCTATTTTACTGTAATTTGCCCATGTCAGTGCTGTCCCCTTGTAGGATCCTAAATTATTTTTGTGGAAATCTCTACCAAATGTTCTGGAGCAGCGTTTTCAAAATATATTCCGTGGAACAATAAGGGTTCCGTGAATTGATAGCTTGGTATACATTTTCTTAAAAAATAAATAAATAAAATATAAAAAAATATAAATACGGGCGAAACTTAAATGCATGATTTTGATCACAAGGGACTTTTATCATTTTGGGGGTTCCGCCATCAAATTAAATTTCGAAAGGGTTCATCAAAAAAGTTAAAAGGACGCCAATGTTTTGCATTTTATTATATACCAGAAATATATTTTATTTGACATCATTTAAGAATAAATTTATAAAACTGTAAATCTAGAACTACGTGGGTGATCAAAAACAACTTTTAAAAATCTTATCAGGAACTCAAAATGCATGGTGTCGACGGTAGGAGAAATTGTGTATATAATGGGTTTATCGGAGTAACGGGGCTATGATTTCTGCTCATTTCTCGTGGTTACACTATTTCTTAGATAAATAAATCCAAAATTCCATTAATTAAAATAAAATTGTTGAATTGTCTGGCAATTTTGCTGATAATCTCAGGAAAATTATTTCATCTGGATAAACTGCAAAAAGGAAAAAAAAAAACGGAACTTGATATACAATGCTAACATGCATGTATACTCTGTTACATGTCTGTTCAGATTAACAAACGCCACACACAAGTCGTTATTAACATGCTGATTCAAATCCACAATTTCCTCAATTTAGAAACTGCAAATGACGTCTTCTCCCCTATCACTAATTAGTCCAACTGCCATGTATACTTTCCGATCCATTCATCCACCGTGATGTCATACACAACATTATTCCACAATGGATATCCATACGTTCAACTCCATCAAAGCCATAAAAGTGGTGTTAAACAAGCTTGTCGTATAATACGGCCGACTATTTCCTAGTGAACCCTGGTTTAATTCGCCATATATATTCTAGAATAAATCCTAAATTTTGCTTCGCCACAACTCCTCGCCGACAAGCCAGACATTGGGACTGGTAGCAGCAATCGCAAACTGATTATTATGTTCCATCGAGAACACAGGGCAGGGGGGAGGGGACGTAATTATTTTATAATGTCCTCACAGGAGGCTCGAGCCCCCCCTTCCTCTCTCTGGGTTTTGTCTCCGCGAGGCATATCGTAATGATAGAGCTGTCGTTGTTATTTATTTATATACGCTGGCTACCTGGCACCGCGGGTAAGTCGAAATGATGACGACGGAATCGTGCTGGAGGTTTATCCGGTTGGCGGTTTCGACTGGAACAGTGATTTTGTTGGATGTCAGTGTTTGTGTGTAATCTGTGCAAGCTGTGATTGTTCATAGCATATTTTCAGGGGACATAACCAGTCGTTTACTGATAGTGATGTAATGTTTGACATGCAGATATCATTACCAATGACAGACCACCAATATTTAAAACAAAAATACAGCTTTCACAGTTGAAATATTTACCCAGTCGTAGTATATCGGGATAAAAAGAAAGCTATTCTGGTGAAATTAGAACAACAGACTCCGGTAAAATTAAAATAGGAGTTTATTGTAGAATGAAAAGACTGGATTATGGAAAAATTAAGATTTTTATTATTCATATTCTATCAAAATTAAAACAATTGTAGACTCAAAAGTCCAGAAATCCGAAAAAGATAAATTCCGAAAAATGAACTCTAAAGAGAAGTTAAAAAAAATAATACTGATGAAGACAATTAAAAAATATGTGTTCTTAATTAAAGCATTTCAACAGCATGCCAGACGTGTGTGATTACGAAATATAATTATAAGGACACTCAAGCAAACAGCAAAATATAACTGCACTACTACCATAAAACTGCCACCAAGGGTTGCTACTTAACTTTTCAAGCAAATAACTATTTTCTGGTTGGCAGAATATGTATGGGATTTTATTTAAAATAGCTCAGTTTATCTGCCTCTGCTCATCTTTTCTGTCTTTGCAAGAAGCAGAATGAATGCTAATAAGTATGTTTAGCACTAAACAGAGAACTTGAGCTATCTAATTTATAGCAGGATAATCAGCAAGTGTAGCAACACAAAAATGAAACTTCCGTTTGCCACGTTAATGAGTTTCACTCATTTTTTTTTGTACGAACCTAAGAAGTCAGTGTAGGTGAATAAGTTTAACTCTAAAATTTTACACAGTAAATTACGTCTACCTGTCTGTTTCTGTGTACCGCGAGTAGTGAAAAATCGCAGCCAATGATAGCCGATAAATTCAGTGCAGTAAAAACTGAGCTCTCTAGATGCTGTACTTTAGTAAGATTAAAGAAAAAAAAATGAATTGGTTTAACAGTTATGAGCGCTTAAATTTGAAATTCAGCCGAAATTTTCGGAGATCACATTTCACGAGCAGACGATTTCGAGTGCCAGTGATACGACACAGAAGATGATTCAACAAGAATGACTACAGCTGTGTTTTAAAATCTAACATGCTATTTTCTTGAATTTTAGAGATATCGTTTAGATTTTTGAAGCATGTCATTAATTTATTATTATAAGTACATCACCATATTTAAGAAAAAAAATGTAGCTACTCCGGCCGCTGTTTGACAAATTTCTGATCCCTCGAACTTTTCTCTGCCTTGTACCGCAAAAACTATAGCTACCAAAATATGAAATTTGGTACATTTAGAGAGGAATATTAGGGACACACTGAATTAAACCGTTTTTCAATTTAAACTTTAGTTTAAGAGAGATTTAATGTCAAAATCAAGGCAAGAGTATTTAAGCTAGTAATTCGTGTCCTGAACAGACTAGCAATAGCAAAACCAATAATTA
>OX578143.1:23389658-23402158 GCA_951213105.1 Amaurobius ferox
GAATATGATTATAGATCAACATATGATCAAACATAATCCGTTAACTTTCCTGAAAATGTAAAAAAGTGATATGCATGATAAAATATAGCTTGATTGAAACCGCGTATTGACGAAATGCATCACTGTTTAAAACGATGTACAAATAATAATAATAAAAAAAAATAACTGAAGTGTTATACTCGACTTTTTTATACCAAAATCCATTTTATTCTAGTATTTTTTCAAATTGTACAAGACAATTTTTGAAAAACCTGTATCATTGTTCCATATGATTACAATTACACCCAAACCTGTTTTTGTGCGGTCTTTTTTTGTGCGATTTTTTATTTGTGCGATTTTTTATTTGTGCGATTTTTTTTGTGCGATTTTTTGTGTGCGGTATATGAAAATTTCAATCAAATTGGAACATAATTAACGAAGTTATCAATTAAAAATAAATTAGTAGGTTTGATCGGCCATTTAGTTTTTTCGATTTTTGATATGTATTTCATCACATTACATAAGTATTGCGTCAGCCAATTACATTACATATGTATTGAATTCTATAATCGCATAATTTAATTGTTGAACGCACAAGAATTTGCATGTAAATAAATGAAATGTGCAATAGCATATTGCAATGGAATTCTTGCGTAGCAAAGCAAAAATGCATTGATCGCAAATAAGCATTGAAGGACATCTGCATCGTGTTAGTTCGGGTTTTCCTGAAACGGACTGCGTGTCTCGTTAGGTCGCTGAGTTGGTTTTTTTGCTAATGAGATAGTTGGCGACTAGTCTCATGCTTTGTTTTGTTTGTTTTAACGAGTAGGTAGAAGAAGTTTACATGAAGGGAGCAAGGAGTTGCTTTTTTTTATTCGTCTCTGATCTACGCAAGTGACAAGTCTGCTAAATAAAGTGATTTAATAAAAAAGAATATTATGTATGTTTTAATTTTTAAATCTAATATTAATTGACGTCCTTCAAAGTGCTTTCACATTCCTATTGTCAGACTACGAAGGATAATGGCTATACGTTTCGAAAAATTTTGTATGTGTAAAATAAGTACATATGTAAATACACGGTTCCGGACATAATCCCGACAGCCGAAATCCCGACAAGCCAGAATCCCGACAGCCGAAATCCCGACATGCCAAAATCCCGACAGGGTCGAAATCCCGACAAGTCAAAATCCCGACAAGGTCGAAATCCCGACAAGCCAAAATCCCGACAAGGTCGAAATCCCGACAAGCCAAAATCCCGACAGCCGAAACCCACTCTTGCACAGACTAATACAACACTAAGGCGGTCATCGCAGTGACGTCACTAGGGTTAGAATTTACTAATCAGCACCCCCACCCCCCACATACACACACACATGCGTTGGACTCACGCTGGGCATACGCACATGGCTGTCTACGCCTATATGTATAGCTTGATCAAAATTATCGGCGTTTTTACATCTCTACATTTTACAAATTAATAGTTTTAATCACTAAATCATAACAATTATGCCATGACTGAAATAAATTTTGACAAATTGAAATGACAAGGATTAAAATGATATAACATGTCGGTATAAGATTTAGGAAATTCATTTTATTGAAAAAGAAAAAAACACTTACATATTCTGTATACGTTCAAATAGCATATGCAATTAGCATATGGTCATTGTCGTAGCAAGCGGATGGAGACAAGAGGGAACGTGAGTCCAGTGCTGGGGGAGGGGTGCGCGATTAGTAAATTCTAACCCTAGTGACGTCACTGCGATGACCGCCTTAGTGTTGTATTAGTCTGTGCAAGACTGGGTTACGGTTGTCGGGATTTTGGCTTGTCGGGATTTCGACCTTGTCGGGATTTTGGCTTGTCGGGATTTCGACCTAGTCGGGATTTCGACCTTGTCGGGATTTTGGCTTGTCGGGATTTCGATCCTGTCGGGATTTTGGCATGTCGGGATTTCGGCTGTCGGGATTCTGGCTTGTCGGGATTTCGGCTGTCGGAATTACGACCCAGACCCGTAAATACAATATTTAAAAATGTTCGCATGTGTATTTTCTAAATCAGATTCCAAAAGGTTTGGCGAGATTCCAAGTAGCTGCCAAGCCTCGTGTCTTGATTTCGTTCAAAAAAGCAATTCCTAGTTATTTCGTAAGGTTTTGAGTTATTTTCTACGTGAGACTTTTTTTATGCATGTCCCTATTCACAGCATAAAAAAAATACTTTTTAATTGTGTTGCGAAAACTATTTTTTGTAGCTACTCGTGAAGTTTTGTGAGATTTTTTTTTATGCGTTTTCTTTTATGCGGCCCCTATCCACCGCACAAAAATAGGTTTCAGTGTATATAGTGTGATCTCCGTCATTCCAGAGGCTCCTCGACGAGAAGAAGTTGCCAGGTTTAGCCTTCTGGTCATGACTGTCTCAGGGTTGATCTCCATCGAACTGGACTTGCTGCTTCCCCGGATCGTATTTTATGTGACCTGGGACAGCCTAAGTCTGGAAAACATTAAGACGAGAGGCTGCCACTAGTGACTTTTAATTCACCAATAGAGAAGTACTGAAGATCTCGTTGTCTAATGGCCTAGCGGCCAAACGACACGGAATTTGTCAACAACACAACACAATTATAGCTTGTTACCCATCATATTAAAGAGCTTGAAACAATATTTTGATTGATGCCATGCTTAACAAGGGGATCAGGTAACTTTGCTTGACATGCTTGTAACATGCTTGACAAGTGACCAGGTACCTTTCCTCCTGAGAGAGGGGGGGGGGGGGCTAATGAGATCACGAACAAAAGTGCTATTTTTCTCTACAGTGATTGAAACTATTAAGTCTCACGATTACTGAGCCACAAATAAACACTTTTATGCACGATTATATTATGTCAAATTTTATCCTATGACGCCATGTTAAGAAAAACCTAAAATTTCGAATAAATTTCGAAGTTTTCGTTCGAATTAAAAAAAATATATAACTGCAGATATAACCGCATTGGCTTCCATGGACGCCAATGCCTGCAAAGGGGGATCGCACTGTTTGGGATAGGGTATGTTAAATAATTGGCTTTTGTAGAGGTTCTTCGGTTGGGATTGACGCTGTCCCATACGCAACCAAAAGGTGAAGACGATCAATTACGAAATTTATTGATCATTTTGAAACACGTTGCAAAATTTTCACAATTCTTGAAAATATATTTTCAGGGGTGCAGGTTACGAAAAATAACTTTTCAAACATTTTGTCGTAATGTCTGTTTAAGAATTTATGTAACCGGTTTTCCTCAAAAACTGCGAAATCGATTGAAATTAAATTTGGTACATAGGTAGGTTGTTACATATAATAAAAAAAAAACTGGACATGTTTCAAATTTTGATAAGGATATCCGCAATGCGCGCATACGCATGTTTCATTATATTGCGATATCTAAAACTACTCAATCGATTGAAAACCAAATTTGTGTCAGAGAAAATATGTTACGTTTATGTAAAAAAAGTTTTGACTTTTTTACTTTCTTTATATACATAATGTATAAAGAAAGTATTGTGAAGGGGACGAAAATTCGAATTTGAGTTTTCGACGGGGGAGCACGTTTCAAGCATCCCTGATCACGAATCGAACATTTTTGAAGTTATGTCTGTGTGTGTGTGTGTGTGTGTGTGTCAGTGAGTCTGTGGAGACGATATCTTACGAACGAATGGAGCGATTCGAACGAAATTTGGTACAAAAATCACAATCCGTGAATACTGGAAGCCTGTTGTTTTAAAACACAATCGAATGTTCAGAACCCCCCTAAATTTTCGAGTGAAATTTTGAAAAAATCATCAAAAAATTAAAACCTTTAATAACGCTACGCAAATAGACATTTCTTATGTAATTTTTCGTTAGAAAATGATTGACATAAACTTTAGAACGCTAGCATGAACCGTTCTCGAGATATTAAGCATTTTTTCAAATAAATTTATCAAAAAATCCCATAAATTAAAAAAAATAGTAACTGTTAAAAAACATGTTCACTTTTCATATGTAATATTATGCGATAAATTTGGTGACATCATCCTCATTTATCTAACTCATGCCATTTACGAGAAAAGATACTTTGAGTAATACTTTTGTATTTGAACGCCAATAGTCATTTATCCGCTGTAAGAATAACTTATTTCTCCGTCCATAACGCTTGGCGAGATTTTGGCGACAAATGTAGCGGAATGTCGCCAAAATGGCGACATTTTTAAATGTTGCCAAATTAACACTAAGATCTTGCCAAATTAAATTAACAATTAAGATCTTGCCAAATGGATAAAAATGACGCTAAATCAATGGAAATGACGCCTCATCGAAGAAAATTCAATACCTTGGAAATAATGTAAGTATCTACTATAAGAATAACATTATTTTTAACTGTAAAAGTTGTAAATTCATTGCATTATATAAGGAATGTCATGTGCTGTCCACATCAGATTTTTTTATTTGCAAGTTTCGTTCTTAGTATGTGCGAGCGCATTTCGCAATCCAATTTGAATTATATTTCTTATTATGCGATTTACACCCAATTAACCATATTGACTTAACTTAGCTAATATGAGCAATTAATGAATGAAGTTTGATTTTAGAATAATGTGTATATTGAATAATCTAACTGACAATTATTTGGTCATTCTTGTAGTATATTTAGTGATGATTCTAATCTACACCACAAACACTCGAGACATTCTAGAAAACTTTCTGGAAAGATTGGTACAATTTTTTGAAAGCAAAAGCACGTATTTTACAGCTAAATTACGTATCAAATATCAACCATGTAATACGCGCAATGTAAATAGCACAGATACTATTTAAATAGAACAGCAAATGATAACTGACTGGACCTGCTGGGGGTCAAAATGGCAATTGCGTCAGCCTGTATATTCAGGCGCTTTAGTGTAAGATAGAGATAGTGATAGAAAACATGACCAAGCAATATTTACTTATGTACGTGACTCTACAAAAAATTATCCATTGGAAAAGCCTAGAGTACGTTTAACGATTATGAAGTCAGTTCTAAACCAAGACATGCACTCACATTCCACTTTCATTGAAATACCCACAGATTAAATCCTTATTATTAAACTACAGGTGCGTATGCAAAAAATGCTACAAAAAGTCTCATTAACCCCTAAATAAGTATACGTGTGTACTCTAGCCTTATGCCCCATCTTGACCTACTAAACACCGTCATTTGCAATATTGGAAGGAGGGGAGACCCCTTACAAGGGCTCGCGGATGGCAATATGCACATTAGTCAATCGGTTTTTAATTGACGCATTAAGAAAGTCGTGCTTTTTTATGTCCGAGAACAACGCCATCAAAAACTCCACCATCAGTTTGTTGCTGTCTCCAGTAACGCAGCTTTGGTGTCAATAGTGGGAAAAAGCCAGCAAAGTGAATTTCTTTCTTGTCCTGGAACGCAATTATGTACTTTGAAATTAAAGGGTTTGTTACTTTGAATTGGTGATCCATCTCAATTACAGACATCTATATAACGTTCCATTATTGAACTATCTACCAGAAAAATATGTTTTATGAGTAAAATTTGAAAAAAAAAATATTGAAGGTCATGTTAAAATGGCATGGATTTTCTCCTCTTTCTCCCTTGTAGGATCAGAACTCAAACGGTTAAACGAATGTAATATTAAAGAGGAGTAGATTTCAAATAAAATTCATAATCAGAGCTACCGAATTGGCTATTTTATGGTTAGGTTTAGTCATTTTTTAAAACAATTAGCACCTGAATATGGCTGCATCTAACCAGAAAATGGTTAAGTTTGCAACTCTGTTTAGAAAGGCTATCTATAAGAATTGGAAATATAACCATTTTTGGTAGGATTACAGCCATACGATTCATTCAAGTGTTAGTGACGCTGGATGTAGCCATTCGATTTTACTTTCAGCGATTTAGCAATATGAATATAGCTAATGCCAAAGTGAGTACTAAAAAATGTTTAGAACCAGGAAGTTAATTATATAAAATGCAATTTATTTTTAGGTTTCACTATACATGTCTTAATTATTTGCTTAGATTAATTAGCAGCATCTAAAATTAATAGTGAAACCCACTTACAAGTAGATGGAGTAAACTTATTCTCCCCCAATAGCTTTTTATTTTCCTAATATATATAATGTATAAGGAAAGTATTGTGACGGGGTCGAAAATTCGAATTCGAATTTTCAACGGGAGAGCACGCTTCAAGCATCCCTGATCACGAATCAAACATTTTTGAAGTGATGTGTGCGTGTGTGTGTGTGTGTGTCAGTGAGTCTGTGGAGACGATAACTGACGAACGCATGGACCGATTCGAACGAAATTTGGTACAAAAATCACAATTCATAAACACTAGAAGCCTATTGTTTTTAAACGTAATCGAATGTTCAGAACCCCCCTACATTTTCGAGTGAAATTTTGAAAAAATCGTCAAAAAATCAAAACCGCTAATAAAGTTACGCAAATAGACATTTCTTATGTAATTTTTCATTAGAAAACAATGAACATAAATTTTAGAACTCTAGCATGAACCGTTCTCGAGATATTGCACATTTTTCAAATAAATTATCAAAAAGTCATATAAAATAAAAAAGTATATTTCCTATTGACAAACATGTTCATTTTTCATATGTAATACCATACGATAAATTGGGTAACATCATTCTCGTGGATCTAGCTCGTTCCATTCATGAAAAAAGATACTTTGAGTAATACTTTTGTATTTGAACGCCAATAGTCATTTATCTGCTGTAAGAATAACTTATTTCTCCGTCCATAACGCTTGGCGAGATTTTAGCGACGAATTTGCGGAATGTCGCCAACTTGGCGATATTTTTAATTGTTGCCAAATTAACAAAAATCTCGCCAAATTGATAAAAATGAAGCTAAATCAATGACGACTAATTGAAGAAAATTCAATATAATGAAAAGAAAACTATAAGAATAACGTTTTTCTTAGCTGTAAAAGTAGGAAATTCAGTGCATTATATAAGGAAAGTCATGTGTTGCCCACATCAGATTTTTTTTATTTTGTTTTTCATATTATAACTCAAAACTGTTTCTCCTGTTTTCCTGAAATAACCAGTAATCCATGCATTACTTTGGTATCGAATGGATTTTGGTGTAAATCAGACACGTGGAACAGGACTTTTTTTCAAAGTAGCTACTAATAACCTAAAATAGGAGCAAAATAGGAGAACGGAAGTAAGTATAAAGTTAAGTATAAGCCTAGAACAAATGATAATGTGCAGAAAAGTATTGAAACGAAGCTGAAAACTTAAATTCGAATTTTTGACAGATCTACAGGTTTTAGCCCTCCAGAATACGAATCCACTATATATTTAGCGTAGCGTTTGTGTGTGCATGTGCGTGTCTGTTTGTCTATGCAATCTATGTATCCTTTCTTATTCGAAAACTATTCAATGACAGTTCATGAAACTCAGCAGTTAAGTAACTTACTGGTCATCCAGGTGCTAATTAGAATTTGGTACAATTTGAGAAAAATAGAAAGCAGCTATTTTAACATGACCCTCAAAAATTGTCCAGATATGAAATAAATTTCTAAATAGACCTAGATGTGTTGATTATATGCTTGTTTCATAAGTAAATTTTGAATAAACCTGCGAATAAATCCAATTCCAATATACCTGTAAAAACCGTTCGCGAGATGTTTTAATTTTTCGAAATTTATTCGACGGTGCCATTTTTTTAAATACGCTGTCGCCAAATGAAAAGGGAATTATTTCAGAAAAAATTAGATATAATTTCAAATAAGTATCCATTTTATGAGTTATTTCTTTCGATAAGATTAAATGCATGCATTACTGGATATATGAAAAAAAATATGATGTGAGCAAGCAACACATGACTTTCCTTATATAATGCAATGAATTTACTACTTTTACAGTAAAAAAATAGGTTTTTCTTATAGCAGATACTTATATTCTTCCCAAGATATTGAATTTTCGACAATTAGTCGTCATTTTCAGTGATTTAGCGTCATTTTTATCCATTTGGCGAGATTTTCGTTAATTTGGCAACATTTAAAAAAGTCACCAAGTTGGCGACATTCCGCCAAATTCGTCACCAAAATCTCGCCTAGCGTTATGGACAGAGAAACAAGTTATTCTTATAGCAAATAAATGACTCTTGGCTTTCAAATACAAAAGTATTACTCAAAGCATCTTTTCTCATGAATGGAACAAGCTTGATCCATGAGAATGATGTCACCAAATTTATTGCATGATATTACATATGAAAAGTGAACATGTTTCTCAACAGTTAATATTTCTTTTTAATTTATGGGATTTATTGATAAATTTATTTGGAAAATGTGCAATATCTCGAGAACGGCTCATGCTAGCGTTCTAAAGTTAATGACAATCGTTTTCTTAGGAAACATTACATACGGAATGTCTATTTGCGTAACTTTATTAAAGGTTTTGATTTTTTGATGATTTTTTCAAAATTTCACTCGAAAATTTAGTGGGGTTCTGAACATTCGATTACGTTTAAAAACAATAGACTTCCAGTATTCACGAATTGTGATTTTTGTTCCAAATTTCATTCGAATCACTCTATTCGTTCGTGAGATATCGTCTCCACAGACTCACTGACACACACACACATACTTTCTCACACACACACACAGACACCACCTCAAACGTGTTTGATTCGTGATCAGGGATGCTTGAAACGTGCTCTCCCGTCGAAAACTCGAATTCGAATTTTCGACCCCATTACAATACGTTCCTTATACATTATGTATATAAATAAAGTAAAAATTAATATCAGAGTGGCGAGAAAGTTGCTGCCCACATCCTATTTTTATCGAAAGACCAGCAAAATAACAATTCCATTCACTTAAGCTTTCGCGACGCTCTTGTAACCACTTTATATTCCATTCACCATACACTCCCCCCAAACTTCAATTCCACATTACCATTGCATCACTATTCATCTGAGTATTGAAAAATCAGTAGACGGAAAATACCATCCACATTTAAAACCCGCCATGCATATGCATGCAGAAGGATACAAATATGTCGATTTCATGTACAGGATAAAGTTTCCCGGCTGAAGATAATAATGCTCCATGTAGTTTCCAGAAACACGCTAAACATATTCCGAAAATAGCCACTTACATCAACCCCTGGGTAATAAAAAATCCATTAAAATAATCTGCGCTAGATGTAAAAGGCCCTAAAATCGATATTATGCATAGGTATTGAATTAATGAGAATTTAAATTCCATTTTAATGTGGTAAATTTTGGGAAACTTCGTGTCCCTTAAGACCTGATCCGTTCGCGGCCAAGGTAATATGTAAGTGTCTTGGTGGATTTTTGCGACCCAAAAAATGAGTTTTGAAAGTTGGAGTTAGGAATGTAGATAATGAAATTTGGGTCGTTTGTGAAACTTTGAAAAGTAAGGAAAGTTGAGAATTTTCAGTTTTTATCGCATTTTGTCAGGATAGTGTAAAATTAATAGCGGACTTTGTAATATTGAATTTTGCTCGGTTATTAATTGTAGCACTAGAAAGAGATGATAAATAAATTAAAAACAATTTAGCTCCGGTAATGTTGCGTAATTGAAGGTTGAAGTTGATTCTGTAAGTAAATACAGAAAGAGACTTTGCGAATGATCTGAAAGAAATCGCAAAGTTAATTGTTGCAGAAATAAAATGATTAAAGCAGATAAATGTATCGGAATCGCGTGAGTTTTCTTCTTCACTGCGAATAGGCCTATAGATTAGCTCCAAACGAAAATTGAACCATGTGCTAGGAATTAAATATAGCTGTAGAAAGTTCATGAAAAAATGCAGAAATAAAAACTGCGATAAGGCTGTGCAGTGATGATAAATAAATGCAGAAATGTTACCTGATGTAAGGCCATATAGAAATAGTAAATAATGCAGTAATGTAAACTGCGGGAAGGTTAGGTAGAGAAATATATAAACTGTGGTAAGATTGCGTTGAAATGATAAATAAATTTTATTTTCTGTGTACATTATTTTTTATTAATTATAATTTCAACCTTTTACTATTATTATGAGTTTTGTTAATGATTTAAATGTAATTGAACGTATTGATCTTCACACCAATTTATAACATCTACCAGAAAAAATACAATATATGATTATTAATAAAATTTCATAACAGTACCTAACCGGCTGGGCTACAGTTAAAATACCTATTAATTTTCTTTCAAACACGTGGCTACTTAATTTGCAGATCATGTAATATGATAATGCTTTACATATAACGTACGAAATTGGTGAGACGAAAAGGTACCTAGATGTCAGTATTATCAATTTATTTATTAATGAAAGTAATAGATTTATAGATTTAGACATTTGTTTGCAGATTTGCTAATACATTTTTGCAAAATTATAGAAAACTGCTGAATTTTCTTACCGTTAACACAGTCTATAGAATGTTTCTACTAATATTATAGATTTTCCAGTTTTCTGACCAATGACATATATATTTTTTTGTTAAACTGTGATTGTTGTCTTGAATAACATATTGAATCTTGCTAATGTTTCAAATGCATACAATTATAGAATCATACAGCTATGCGTACAGTCACAGAAATTAGAAAACATTGCTCAGCTTGCTTAGAGGGTGCCTTAACTGGAATTATATGCCCGATCGTGCTAACATGAAACATTTCTATTAAACAGTATCCACACCCCTCCTTTAGAAAATAGGTAGCAATGGAAGTTAAAGTAATTGTAGATACACTAAAGAAATACTACACCTCTTTCTTATCCGGTTTCGGTTTAACTGATCGAATATGCTAGCTGAGCGACAATATTTTTCACATTTGATACATGCAAATGTTTACGTTTACGTTTTCATTTTCAGAATTTCACATGTAAAACATATTGTATGAGAAATAAAAAGAAGTGTTTCTGAAATATATTATTTACAGTATTGCCAGCACTTTATCGCAGTTTTGTGATATGAAACATAACAAAAGAAATGGTTATATTGCCCCTTTAATGGCAATATATGGATTTTGGTTAGAAATAATTAAAAAATCTGATGTGGGCAACACATGACTTTCCTTATATAATGCAATAAATTTACTACTTTTACAGTAAAAAATAGGTTTTCCTTATAGTAGATACTTATATTCTTTCCAAGATATTGAATTTTCGACAATTAGTCGTCATTTTCATTGATTTAGCGTCATTTTAATCCATTTGGCGAGATTTTCGTTAATTTGACAACATGACGTTAATTCGTTAATTTGACAAAATCTCGCCAAGCTTTACTGACGAAGAAATAAGTTATTCTTATATGTTTTTTAACAGTTATATTTAACAGTTTTATATATGTTTTTTAACAGTTACTATTTTTTTATGTTTCTCAATAGGAAATGTTTTATTTTTTATTTTATATAACTTTTTGATAATTTTTTTGAAAAATGTGCAATATCTCGAGAACAGTTCATGTTAGCGTTCTAAAATTTATGCCAATCATTTTCTAATGAAAAATTACATACGAAATGTCTATTTGCGTAACTTTATTAGCAGTTTTGATTTTTTGACGATTTTTTCAAAATTTCATTCGAAAATTAGGGGGGGGGGGGGTTCTGAACATTCGACTGCGTATAAAAACAATAGGCTTCCAGTGTTTACGGATTGTGATTTTTGTACCAAATTTCGTTCGAATCGGTCCATTCGTTCGTCAGTTATCGTCTCCACAGACTCACTGATACACACACACACACACACACATACTTTCACACACACACACACACTCAGACATCACTTCAAAAATGTTTGATTCGTGATCAGGGATGCTTGAAACGTGCTCTCCCGTCGAAAACTCGAATTCGAATTTTCGACCCCGTCACAATACTTTCCTTATGCATTATGTATATAAGGAAAGTAATAGGATATTGGCGTATTCCGTGATAATGTTCTTCAAATGCGTAGCTGGTTCATAGCTATGAATTACATCTGATACCATGGAATTCCAGGGGACGTTTGAAAAGTCACAGCGGTTATGACAGCCGCGTTTGTAGAAACTAAATTGTAACCACTCGGTCATAATCGTTGCCGTTTGAAAACTCGTTTCTGTCACTGCCCGGTTATAACCAGGATGGTCGAGTATTTTCTACGGTCATCGCGGTTATGTGGTCACGTGATGCGCAGAAAATTTGTTTTGCTTGAAATATTGCCTAGAACCGCGCAAAATAAACCGTGGCTAACGGCTCTACGTTTTTCTTTTCTGTTCTGAGTAATCAGACAAACGATAGGCAATTGTCATATATCTGGTTATGGGTTTACTTATTCCCCCGTGGTGAAGGGGCGCCTACGCACCACGTCCACAAGACCCCCCCCCCCCCCAGGGTGTCCCATGGCGAAGGGGAGAAGATTTGCAGCTTCACTTTTATAGAAGCCACCCGAAGGGTAGAAGTCTGATTTGGCTTCGACATGACAACATCCATGCCCGCTGGCGGGATTCGAACCCGCAACCCGGCAATCCAGCAATCAGA
>OX578143.1:23407158-23637158 GCA_951213105.1 Amaurobius ferox
CAAGGCAGAAAAGCAGCTGTTTATATAATGAAGTGAATTTCATGTCTGTCTTTTAACTTTAAGAATTTAAAATATGTTCCGCTCTAATTTTTTAATATGGTATTATATTATCATTATTATTGTGTCAAAAATGAAAGTTATGATGAAGACCCGCTGAGATAACACATTCTTTTAATACAGTGTCAATGGCGAGATAACGCCATTTGAAAAAATCGAATCAATGAGTTTAATTAATCCCTGCTTTAAATTTTTATAATTAATGGCAATGGCGTCACAAAGAGGGAGAGGGGAGATTTGAGGGTCATAACCCCCAAGGAAATGATACATGGAGAAATAGAACACAAAATATTTGGTTGCCCACCCCCTCGCTTCAGATGTTTTTTCGGGAAACGATACTGATGATTGAAATCTCCATGAGTAAAGAAGCAGTGATGATTGAAATCTCCATGAGTAAAGAAGCAGTGATGATTGAAATCTCCATGTGTAAAGAAGTAGTGATGATTGAAATCTCCATGAGTAAAGAAGCACCAAGAAGCAGTTTATAATACCAATCATAATTGAAATATCAACAATCATGAGAGTAGGAAGAAGATGGATTAATATCATGAGCTAGATGCGTTTATAATCTCAAAGGGAAGAACACATTTCTGTAAAATATTCTACGAGACATTGCACAGTACTTACGTTGCGCATTAAAAACTTTTTGAAACATCAACACGTTTAATATATTAATCAAACGGGATTTTACTCTTTAGATTGACTCCCTATGTTCATAGACTTGCGTTACAACTACTCATCTTTAACTGTAGTTACAATTATATGATAAAGATAAAAATTCACAATTTTTACCGGTAGTTGTTTTCTTAAAAAAAGTCTAACGTGTTCGGATTGTATGTATATTAGGTCATTTATGCCTGCTTCATTTATTTTAAAATGATAAAAATTAACAAAATTGAACCAGATACTAACAATTAAACTTTAGAATTTTTTCTTTCCCGATAGCACATAGTATGCATAAAAGAAAATATATTATGCTGTGATACAGCAGTCCTGAACGATGAATGCATTTTTTGAATATATCTGCGTCTATTTGTCTGCGCGTCCGTGATCAAGTTATGCTTTGATCAAATATAGCAAATTAATAAAATTTGCTAAGATTATTTTAAACTCGGAATACAGATAAATTGATTTTCGGAGTTAACCGACTAGAAAAAAGCCCTCCAATGTTTCCAAAATGCTTTTTATTTCGAAAACCCAAAAATCGATTTATATGTTTATAGGAAAATATACTAGTAAAATAGCTATTTTATTAGTCATGTTGATTTTTAACACTTTACACTATTGTTCAAAAGTGTTTACGACTTTGTTCAATCATTCTGCCTCTCCGTTCGCACGATAACTGCCGTAAAAATGACTTTATCAAAATGAAATTTTAGTATATTGTTGAGACGGTCTGTGAGATATATGGGAATATAAATGAATAATATCACCCAATTAGTTTTAGATTGACCCCGGGTTGAAGACATGAAATACATTGAACAGTTTGGGACCTAATTTTTCAAACATTTTTTAAGCAAATTTAAAATTCACAAATTGTTTCGAAAGTTTTAGAAAATATTCAAATTATCCCATAAAAAATCTGAAAAAAAAATCAGCAAAATAAATTCGGTAGTTTTTTTAATAGAAATAAAAATAATAATTGCACCCATATTATATGAAGAGATGGCGTGACCCACTTCAAATAACATATTGCATCCATCTTGCGTCAAAATCGTGATTTTTAAAGATCTTTATATTTAGTGTTGTATCCTTCCCAAAGCCTCTGTATTTTTGCCTAATGTTTGTGCATCTACATCCTGAAACAACGCAATTACAATATATTTGAGTTTAAATGATCATCAAACATTGATTATTTCTACAACGAAGCTTAATTTTCATTTACTTGGAATATAAACAGATAAAGATGTAGGATGAATTCTATAAGAATTGCTGAATTTCTTTAAATTATTTAGCTCAAAATTATTTAGCTCTGGAGTCTGCCATATAGCTGATATGAATGAAAGATTCACTGACTTTACATAGAGAAGCAGACGATTTTAAAGCAGACTTTTTCGATAAGTTTTAAGCGTAGAGTTGAATTACTTTTACCTGTATGGTTTCGGGATAACGCAATTAAAATATATTTGAATTTAAATGATCAATGCCATCCATCTTCTGTCAAAATCGTGATTTTTGAAGTTCTTTTTAATTTATATTTAGTGTTGTATCCGTCCTAAAACCGCTTTATTTTTGCTTAATTTCTGTGCATCTATATTCTGTAACAACGCAATTACAATATATTTGAGTTTAGATGATCATCAAACTTTGATTATTTCTACAACGAAGCCTAATTTTCACTTATGGAGAATGTAAATACATCAAGCTGTAAGATTAGTTGTATAGGAATTACTGAATTTTTTAACGCAAAATTATTTAGCTCTGGAGTCTGCAATATAGGTGATATGAATGAAACATTCACTGATTTTACATAGAGAAGCAGATGATTTTATAGTAATGCCTGTTTCGATGAAGTTTTAAGCATGGAGTTAGAAAGTACTTTTACCTCCAGGGTTTTAAGTTTTTAAATAAAATTAATTCTTGTAGTATTGTGATGAATGAAAGGAATGGAATAAAAGTGATGAATGAAATATTTACTGCTTTTACATAAAGAGCCAGGCGATTTATATTTCAATGACGCCATTTGAATAAAGTTTCATTTTTTCGATGAAGTTTTAAGTTTTCAAATTTTATTAATTATCGTAGTATTGCGATAATTTTTAAAATATTACCGCTGAATGTGTAGCATTTTAGAGATGTTTAAATAAAATTGTATTGCAGTTGGAAAGTGTTTCATAATCAATGCTTTATGCATGATTGATCTTTCTTTCTTTCTTGTTATTTGATATATGAGTTTCTTGAAGTGAATTTTATGCCAGTTTCTTATCTAAAATGAAAAAAAAAAAATATGCTCACTATCATTAAAATTGTGAATAATTGATAACTAGTTTTAATCGAAACTTAAATGGAAGCCATTTTGATATATAAGAAACTTTGCTTTATATTTCAAAACAGTCAAGTGGCTGTTAAAATTTGGTTAAATTAATACAATTAGGATCAATATGTCTATTATTGATCTGAGAAACCAAGTTAATAGTAAGCTCTAATTTTTGTTTTATGTTTCATCATTGCATATACATTTGTTATTCTGCAAATGTAGCTATGAGAGTATGGAAATTTTTAATTACTTTTATTTTCAACTTGTCGTTGTAATTATATTTATTTATTTTTATTAGATTTAATTTCTGGTACTAACTTTTTTTCCATCATTTATTTATTATATTATTATTCTCACTATTTTTCCAAGTGAACAAAAATAACATATTCCTGTCTGAGCTTTCAAATTTAAAGACAGTCAAAATATTTGCCACTTCAAAATAAATGTTTCAGAAAAGTAAGTTTTTTACTCTATTTCTCAACGTAACAGTTAAAAAAATATGAGCAAATAAAAAAACATACTAATATTCAGCCACACGAAATTGCAAGTTCACATTATAAATTCAAAAATATTTTTCATCATATTCAGTAGGAAAACATTGGGAAAAAATATTTTTAGTCTATACTAGCTGGCTGATACTTTTTAAAACTAGGTTGATTAAAAAAATATTTAATTAAAAATGAACGGTGTACGCTCTTTTACTTAATTAAATTTATTGTAAAACAATAAATATGAGTGGTAGGAAAGTAATATAGAGGGTGTCAAGGAAAATTATGATACATGACAATCACTCGAGAATTATTAAGGATATCGTTCTTTTGTATATAGAGGTAGAGAAAAACCCTATCGCACTACACAGTGAGATAACTTTAAGGGTTATGGTGTCTGTCTCTCATCCTGTTAAGAGATAGGTGGGAAAGTTAATTAGAGAGTTGTAGAGCGCTGCAAAATTAGTACAAAGTACTTTTGTCACACAGCGAAATCTGCAAAACAACTCTCTAAATAATTATTTTAAAAGAAACAATTTTATTATTCTTCATGTAACAGTGTAAACGTAGATAATTGGAAAACACGCGGATTCATCTTTACATCTTATTACACGTTTGCAAGCATGCATTGTTGTTAAAGGTGAACATTTTGTATTTTGTGTTAAAAAATGTGTTAAAAAATTTGTTAATATGTTTTGTATTTTGTATTTTGTGCTATTCATCTGCATTGTCTAAATGTTTGATTTTTTTTCTTTTTTTTTTGGTGGGGGGAGGGTGACGATTATATTGTATACACTAGTGTTTAGGCTTTCTATAATCTTTTGTCAGGGGAGGAGGAAAAATGCTAAGTGCACATTTTTAATGCTCTGCAACTCCGTAATTAAGTTTTTCTTTTATCTTTAACAGGGAGCAAGATAGCCCCTGTATTCCCTAAAGAAAGGTCAGATCCCCTCTCTAAAGTTGCCTTATGCAGTGGCGCCATTGCATTTTTTTTTTCTTTTTAGTAATATGAGATTTCTTCTTTTTTTCAGATTTTTTCTTTTTTTTTAGGTGCGCGCATGTTTCATGGCTGATATTTGATACAAAATTTTAGGTGTAAAATAGGTGTTTTTATTTTCAAATAATTGTGCCAATCATTCAAGAAACTAGTTTAAAATGTTTTGGTATACTGCAGTTACCGAGAAAAGGATAATAAAGTTAACTTCTTTTTGCCATGTGCAACCATCGCTTCAACTGGGAGTCTAGATAGCCACTGTCGCGCCAGCCTGTATATATTCAGGAGCCAGATTATGTTAGGTAATCTAAAAAGTAGCCCTGAAGTTCAAGATTTCCCTCTCTATTTTCCTTTTCACTTCTCGTTAATTTAAATTTCTTAGGGGATGAAAACCGCGTGTTTATTATGCTGTGATAAGTTATATATGGGGGACAGTAAGAAAATGTCTGATGTGGGCAGCACATGACTTTCCCTGCAGACTTATATATACGTTCTCTTTCTTTTAATTAAATTTAATTCACTTTTAATTCAATTTTCGTTCTCATTTGGTAACTGGACTCATTTTCAAAGGTGGCATACGGAAAAAACGAAAAAACTAAAATATCTCGAGAACAGCTTGTCCTAGTGTAATGGGGTTGGTCTTATTCTTTTGTTCGTTAAAATTACGTACCAGGCATTTCCGTTTTGCAAAAAAAGGCAGGTTGTTCTTTTCCGAATCGTACCAAAATCTAATCAGCACGAGAGTATCCCAGTAACTTATCTACCAAATTTTGTGAAATTTGGTCAATTATTATTTTAGCTAGAGTAGATACATGAAAATTTTACGAATCATTCCGCAAAAAAAGGCGGGTTCTGTTTTTACGAATCCTACCAAAAACTAATCAGCACCAGGGTCTCACTCAAGTGACTTACCTACCAAATTTTATGAAACTCGGTCCCTTAGTGTTTTAGTTAGAGTGGATACATACATTGCACAAACACACAGACAGACACACACACAGACGTCACGTTAAAAATAGTTTTTTTGCATTTTAGAGGTCCCGAAACGTGTAGATCCGTCGAAAACTTGAGTTGCGATTTTCAGGATGATTCTAATACTTTCTCTATACATTACCATGTATTGCAGAGAAAGTAAAAATGTAAAATATTAATAAAAATATCGATGCGTTGATTATTTTCTTTGTTTCGATAAAAGTATCGGCCTTAAATATTTCTGTGACATATACTCAAAATTCGCCTATATAGGGGATGTTCCTCAAATTTAAGATTACCCTCGCTGCAGATGGCTGCATCTGTGGACCGTTAGTATGGGATTGGCGATTTAAGCTTAATTAGTCTTATTTCAATATTTTTAATAACTTTGATAAACTACATGATACGAAGGAAGTAGTCGGTTCTTATAGAGGTTCGCAAAATTGTAGCAGGTGGCAAATTTTCTTACAACCATTGTAGATATCGGTTATCCCATGCTGGTGAGCACATAATAAGCATGAAAGAGGCCAATGGATACTGTCACCCCCATTGGGAGCTATTCAATATGAATGACAGTTCTGTGCTTGAAAGTTAAAGAAACAAATTTGACCGCCAATAAACGGATTAGATATGAAGGAAACGGGATGGTTTATTTACTAAAATAAATGGACTAGCTCTTAAGGAAGTGGATTAGAGCATTTACTAGAATTAATGGATTAGCTGTTAAGAACGTGGAATGGGGTATTTATGGATTAGATATTAAGGAACATATGGGATATTATGAGCAAGGGGGATAAGGTATTGTGGACCTTTGCTGGATCTGACCTTGTACAAATATGCATATGTTGAGTAACGGAAAATCATTCTCGTAGAGGACTGTGATGTCATAAGCAGGGAGAAATCTCTTTGAATTTTTCAATCTTAATAATTTTCATCTCAACTTTATGTTTTCATCTCAGAGTGCAGAACATCGTTCGAGTGAGAGTAAAGAAGTAAGGGGTGAAGTTAAAGGAAAGAATAAAAGAGATGCACTAAAGGAGATAATGAAAATGATGAAGTAAAGGGAAGAATAAAATGGATGATGCAAAGGAAATAATAAAATGGATGAAGTAAAGAAAATAATATCAGAGGAGGAATATTAAAAGAGGAATATTAAAGGAGAAATATTAAAGAAGGAATATTAAAGAATGAGCTTAAACCTCCTACCTCTAAATTGGGATACCAGAGTCCTATCGACTCATACCTATATCTACATGGATGAAATGTCACAGAACAATCTAAGCCAAACTGATCCTTACATTTTTGCATGTTGCGAAAATCATAAAAGCCTTACTTGCGCAATGCCTTCTTATGGCGGAATGGAACTCTTGAGATTGAATTTTCTTGACTGATTGTGACGACTGATAAAGTAACCTTGATTTATGCCTCAGAGGTATACGCGTCGTAAATGTAGGTTGGTTTTATACAGTTTTAAAGCAAAATATGTCGTAAAATTTTTTTAAAAAAATGTTACTTTGAGAATTTTATGAGTAGCGGTCTTGTGAATATCTTTGCACTCTCAAATAATTTTTTATAAAGCCAAAAAAAAAAAAAGTTCACAGCTTATGATGTCAATAATGTACTGGAAATAAAGCTAATGTACTGGAAATAGATTAAATTTTTTTTTTATAAGTTTTATATTTATGTTGATAACAAAATTAGATTTATTGTCAACTAGCTGTATATTAGTTCTTTGACTAGCGTAAAGAAACTTCCCCCACAATTAAACTTTTAATATTAGAGTCTTTTTAACACTTTACAACAAAGTTGAAAAGTGTTTATGACTTTGTTCATTCTGTCTGTCTGTCTGTCTGTCTGTCCGTTCGCACGATAACTGCCGTAAAAACGACTTTATCAAAATGAAATTTTAGTATGTTGAGACGGCCTGTAAGATATATGGGAATGCAAATGAATAATATCACCCAATTAGTTTTGGATTGAACCCGTGTTGAAAAAGTGAAATAGATTAGACCTTATGGGATCTAATTTTTCAAACATTTTTTAAGCGAAATTAACATTCACAAATTGCTTCGAAAATTTTAGGAAGTATTCAAGTTATCCCATAAAATATACAAAAAAAAAAAAAAAAACTCAGCAAAATATGTTTGGTAGTTTTTAAAAAAAAAATTCAAATAATAATTACACCAATATTATATGAAGAGATCACTTGATACACTTCTAAGCAAAATATTTTTTTACTAGTGTCAATATCGTGATTTTTAAAGTTCTTTAAATTTATATTTAGTGTTGCATCCGTCATAAAACCTCTTTACTTTTGCGTATTTTCCGTGCATCTATATTTTATACCAGAGCAATTACAATATTTTTGTGTTTAAATGATCATCTGACTTTGATTATTTCTACAACAAAACCTAATTTTTTAATGGATGCAAAATATAAACCTGTGATTGTAAAATGAGTTGTATAAGAATTGTTGAACTTTTCCCCCAAAAAATTATTTATCTCTGGAGTCTGGAGTAAGTGATATGAATGAGATATTCACTGCTTTTACAGACGATTTATATTTTGATGACGTCATTTGAGTTCAATTTTTTTCTGAAGTTTTAAGTTTTCAAGTAAATTAAATTATTGCAGTTCTGTGATAATTACAAAATGTTACCGCTGAATGTATCGCATTTTAGAGATGTTTAAATAAAATTGCATTTCAGTTGGAAAGTGTTTCATAATCAATGCTTTATGCAAGATTGATCTTTCTTGTTTAATTCTAAAATAAGTCTTACACAAAGGAAAAAAAATAGTTTTCCCTTGTTGAGATAATAAACAGACATACAGAAGTACAACTTACAATTTTATTTAGATGGACAATAACAATTTTACATTTAAACAACAGTTTCTTTATAGACTACGCTTTTGGGACTTCTTATTGGAGGAAGAAATAAAGAAAGATCCTGCAGTTACAGCTCTTTAGATCAAAAGGATTACTTTTTATTTCTCTAATTTATAAAACTTCCATAATTTTAAAGATAGGAGCACAAACAACAATTGGTTCACGTTATCGGATTTTGAATTGCATTTATTTTAGAAAGACTCAAAGACAAATTAAGTGACATTAGGACACTCAAGAAACGATTGGGTTACTTTCGTTTAGATGCTCAGATAGCGATTGGATCAAGCTAAAAGTAAGGACATAATCAGAAAGACATGACGACATACATATAAATAGAAGAACAGACGGATGCCTAAATGTAAAATTTGTTCTTACAAAGATTACCGATATAATTTTCTTAAAATTTGTTACAGATGATGAGGTAAATGAACAGACTCTCGTGATGATGAGGTAACCAAACAGACGAACTGACACATTTTCAATTTTATTTATATTTTAAAATCAGCATATATTAAAATCAACATATCTTAAAATCAGCTTCATTTAGCATCATCGGTATGTATGTGATACGCATCAAATATATGTATATATGTGATCCCCGCTTTTTCACCGAATATTTTAACTCCTCTTTTGAAGTTGCTGGCTGACAAGAATACAAAAAATATTTAAAAATATAAAGAAACTTGCCGTCACCGATTTCAGCTCGATAAAACACTCCACTTAAAAAGGAATTTGTAAGGACCCTTGAAACGTAGTTTTCCACATCAGTGCTCAGCGTATGTACTGCAAGACAAACTGAGCAAATAGAAAAAATAAACACTAATTTTTTGCGACACAAAATTTTCCGTCACACTATATATCCCGAGGGGTTACCCTCCTATTCGAAGGGAAAAAAATAATAAAATGAAACAGAAGATATTGGAGAGGGTGAAGGTAGAGTGCCTGCAATCTTCAGTTTCTTTGCTTCAAATGGATTTTCTAAACATTTTTTCATCTATATAAAATCCTAGTACAGCTTTTATAGATTTTTTGTTTTACAAAAACTATATAGACGCGTTGAAAAGAGAAATGTATTTGCTCACAATTGTTTCAGAGCACTGTTTGAGTTGGATGCGATTTTCCCAATTCTAAGAGTATCCAGTTTCTCTATCCGTAGGTTCTGGATATAATGAGAAATCCTGAAAATAGATCAACAGTTTGAAATTTAGTTTTTCTTTTACAAGGGGGCTCTGCCCCCTGCTCACTACGTTTCGATAACCCCCGTAATTCGCTTCGGCTCCTACTCGCTGACCTCTCAGAGTTCGATTCGCGAGTTATTTCAAGGCAAACTTAAAGTTTAAATCGATAAACGGTTTATTTCATCGTATTACTCTATTATTTTTCTATAAATGTACTAGAATGCATACTCTTGCATGCTATAGTCTTTGTGGCACGAGACAGAGAAAATCGATTGAAGATATACGATTATACGAAAGAAGAAAATCGATTATACGAAAGAACATTTTTCACTTCGGATGTACATATAAAGTAAAATATCTCGTAAACAACATAAACATTTTAAAAAGGGTTCCGTTCTGCAAAAATTCAACTATATAGGTACCTGCGGTCAAAAATTCGTGGTCTTGCTATTGTTAGTCTAACCAGGACGCGAACTCGCAGTTGGTTAGACGAACAATATATTGTCTTTAATTTTGACTTAAATATTTCTTAAACTACAATATATATATATATATATAAAACGGTTTAGTCCAGCGTGTTTACCAAACCGTTCTCTCCAAGTGTAGCAAATTTTATATTTTTGTATGCCATATTTTGTGGTACGAAGCGAAGAAGCTTGTCAAACAGCAGCGGCGGGGTCAGCTACCTTTTTTATATAACCTTGTTTCCCTCATCGTTAATTTACAGTTATGCAAACATATATAATTTTTAAGAAAGGAACAAAATATTTTCTTTATAAAATAATGCATTAACATTTCCAAAATATGTACTATTAAATAAATTCTAGAATGGAAATTATTTAATGAAATGATAGCTTTATCTTCAGCTGTACCTTTTTGCTATATATATATATATATATATATATATATATATATATATATATATATATAATCTTGTTTCCCTCATCGTTAATTTAGAGTCCAGTTATGTAAACATATATACTTAAGGAAGGCATAAAATATTTTATTTATAAAATAATTCATTAGCATTTTCAAAATATGTACTATTAAATAATTTCTAGAATGAAAATTCTTTAATGGAATGATAGCTTTATCCTCAGCGGTACTCGCACTGTTACGATGTACGATAATAGAATTAAAAATACCCGCTCCTTTTCCGCGTATTTCCTCCCACACTCTCCCGTAAGAAAACTGAAATAAAATATCCTTTATTTTACAAAGCAATTGACTGCGCCCCTGTGTACGTTCCAGCACGCGGGACTATTGCACGTGGTTAAGATTGTCACAAAATACTTTAACAATACTTATCTCCGCCCATCCTCATACAAAAATCCAACAAAATAAAATTTAAAAAATCGTAGCTCACTCACTTTTATTCCGAATCTCATTATATCTGGACCCCTTGTCATATATCATAAAATGCGATTATATGTATATCCAATTCAAAACATTCCACTGTATGATTGATAAAAGATAATTACGAATTTATAATCCTAGTTCCTTTAACTATATAGGATTTTTCTCCGCCGTTACAGCCATCGAACTATCTAACTCCTTTGTCTTGCCAGTCCGTCATGGTATTTCTGCCTTATCGGCCATATCATAGTATAGTTTTTGTTTTTAACAAAATGGTTTAAGCGGAAGGCCTTTGAGGTCTTTAAATAATTAAAATTATTTAAAAGGCTTGCATGCCTTGAAGACCTTTAAATAGTTTTAGTATTATTTTTAAGTACATAAATGGCATCTCAAGATCTGTACCTCCTATTTAAAACAAACATCTGCTTTTAAATCTCAGATCTATCACTCTGTCACACACACATGTCGGGAACGTTTTAATAGTGTAGATTCTGTTCAGATTGATACTTTCTATTCGACTTAGAATGGTGTAAGATGCATTAAATGTATAGTTTTAAAATTACATTTACATTTTGGTGACTTCGCTCCCCCCCTCACCACTTAAAATTATTGGCCTCATCCTAAAAAAAATTGAGTACATAAATAAATAAATATAACATTAAAGATTCTCCAAAGTAGATTATTTTAAAATAATTCAAAATTTTTAATTATTATAGCAGTAATTTAGAGTAATTTAAGAGAATATTGGAGTGCGATTACGCGCTCTGAATTAATTGGTAGGAAAATTAATTAATAAACGTCAATTTGACACTACGAACTGTCCTACCAAATGAAAAGCATAGAAGGAAAGCCCTTAACTTTTCTTGTCTATCACCGGTGGGGACGATTTGGAAACCTTGGTGAAAATTTTGGCGATATAGGTGACATATTTGGCTTAATATAGCCGTGACGACTTTGGCAAAATGTCATTAAGTTAGCGATAAATCAAAATCATTGTAAATGAAATTTAATGTATTTGAAAATCTTTGTTACTTGATAGGAATTTAATAGTCATTAATTCATAATTCATGAATTTAGAACATTAATTTAAGAGTACAAAAATTGCAAGTAAGAGGATGGAGATACATCCTATACATAACTTTATGTATCTTGTTATGTGACGGGTTTAAAATCTATTTTAAAATATTACTTCACAAACGATATATAAGTATTTATTTTTTCACAATTTCTGCATAAAATGAAATTAATCTTATTTTCAGGCGCATGTTTCAAAATCAGCATTGGTTTTGGCTTTACTTTAATACAGTTTTCATCAGTTTTTGTTTTATGTTTCCTTTACAAAACTCGCATGCGAACACGCATAAAAAAAAAAAAAAACTTCAAATGTAACGAGCAATTCTACAAAATATAAAACGTAAGAATAATTTTTTAGGGACACTTTTATCACTATATAGTTCTCCTTGTAAGTGCTAAAATAGGAAAAACAGTGTCGATAGTAAGAAAAAAAAATTCGTCACAAGATATACTAACACTATATGCCCGGAGAGGTTTTCATACATTTCAAGTACGGAAAGGAAATAATAAAATGAAGAGCCAGAAAATAACGGAGGATGGGGAGTAGTGCGAAAATTCCATATTCTTTGCTTCAAAATCAAGAATTTCTAGAAAATATTTTAGTTCCATTTCTCATCTGTGATGTTTTTCGAAGTTCATATTTCACGACAAATAAACAGACTTATTAAAAAATATTATACAGAAATTCACTACTCCAGGCATTTCCGTTTTAATTTTTTTTTTTTTTTTATTTGCTTTTTTCATAAAAAGGTTTTTTCTTACCGATTGTTTCATAATTTACCCGAACTTAGATGAATTATGTGCAGGAAAAACGGAAATAGAATCAAAATTTTGTATATATGATACAGAAATTTGAAGTTTTCCGCATTAACGTACCTTTTTCTTTCATAATTTTTATTCCAAATTCCTATCTCATGTTAATCGATTTTTGAGACTGTATTAAATTCTATCCCACGCTATTAATATTACCAGAGAATGCACATACTTCTTTTCCTCTACAACAGTATAGTTGGCCATTAATGCTAACCACCACGTAAATTTTCTCGTCTGTACCTGCATCCCCATCACATATTTGAAGAATAAAAAGCGCAAGGACGGCATATTCCCCTCTCCCAACCTTTATGTATGTAACCATCACAGACTGCACTGAGATTTCATATAAGATGGAGGTCGACGTAAATACCGGCCAATGTAAAATGCTGTATCCGAATACTGTAAAATTAATAAATTGGATATTAATATGATTAGAGATTCTCTTCAATAGATGAATTCTACTACCTTGATATATATATTCTATCTCTCTCATTTTTTTACCTTTCCTGCAGTATGTAGTATGTGTCAAGAACAATATTCTGTTGTGTAAACAGTTCCATTCTTATATTTTCATGAATATACATTTTTGAGCATGTTTGAATATGAAACAGCTTTTCCTCAATGATCTCTCTCTCTCTCTCACATTTTCCCCTTGTATGTGCGTATGTGCGTGTGTGTGTGTTCGTGCCTGTGAGTGTATGTTTGTGTTTCGTTGCTTGTGAACATGATAACTCTCTTATTTCAATTGATAATAGTCACAGGCCGACAAAAATATTATACAAGGGAAAAGGTCATCAAGTTTTCAGGAAAAAAAAATTAAATATCGAAAAGTATATAAAATAATTATCTTAAAATTTTTACAAAAAGTAACTATTTTAGATGTAATGTTTTATTTAAAAACGAATAACATTATATGTGGAACGCTGAAGGGCATTGTTCATGAGATAATACACGTTTTTGATTTTAAAGGGGAAAAAATTCAGAATAAATATATATTTTCACGATCATAAATATGTGAATGATTTGTAAGTACATTTATCTAGATATAAATAAACAAAATTACATAAGAGTTATCACAAGCCGTTTTCGAGATATCAATAAATACATTTTACGGAGGAAACGTCATATCTCACAAAATAATCCAGAAATTGCAGATTATTACAAGCTGTTTCTAAATTTCGAATGTTTAATTTAGACGGCAACAGTGACCATTTTTTTTTAAACGATCACATTTTAAGGACGCTATAATGTATGTTATTTCCCTTTCACATTACCTAAATGTATTTATCTGCAGGGAAAGTCATGTTTGAGCCACTATATATTTTTCTCTCTCTGCTCACATTGTGAGAGAGCGATAAAAATGTTAGCAAAAGCAAATGTAAGTAATAAAAATGTAATTAAAAGCCAATATAAGCAGGAGCAGCGAACCCCCATACTAATTGTGAGCCCCTCACGAACAATTACTACGGACCGTCCTTCATATTTGATTTTTCACTTATGAATTTTTCATGTCTTTCCCTTTCTCAAAAAGAAAAAAAAAATCCGGTTGTTGGGCTCCTTCTGACTCTCGAGCTTCCCTACTCCTGTAGTGTTTGTCCCCCTACGGGCGACTGTAGCATAAGCCAACATAAACAAGAAACAATATAAGCAAGATAAACTTTAGTACTTTCAACTGTAGTACTTTTATCTTTCAGCTGTAGTACTTTCAACTTTCAACTTTAGTACTTTCAACTTTCAACTTTAGTACTTTCAACTTTCAACTTTAGTACTTTCAACTTTCAACTTTAGTACTTTCAACTTTAGCATTTTCAACTTAAATTCGTTCAAATTAATTATTTGTGTAATATCTAATAAATTTGTTTGTAGTTCTTATTTACTAATTAAAAAAAATAGTGCTTGGGCTTCCCTTTTGTCTGACATCGTTTGCAATTATTAAGCCTTTTCCATGTATTGATTGAAATACACATACCAAATTGTGGTTGACTAGATTACTTTCTTCAAGAAACATCGTACCATAGATAGAGGCAGTATTGAAAAATACATTGATTCGTATTCGGGGATGTTCAAAACGTGTAAATCCATCTAAATCCGAAAGTTGGATTTCGATACCCCATCATAATACGTTTCCTTTATATGCACTGTTGTTTGCGAAGAATTTAACACTATGAAAAACTGATGGTATCAGTATGAAATTCATAGGATAGGTTCACCAAGTTTGAATATTCAAATTATTATATCGGAGAAAACAGCATTTGCGATTTCTGCAAACAGCCGAGTGTTATTAGCAATCTATTAACAAACTACACGCGTCGCCTTATGAGCTCAAATAACCCTGTACTAAATTTCGGGGCTGACCATAGTTTATATTTTCCACTACGTCAGAGCAGACAAACTCACAGGCAAAACATTCTCCTTTATTAATATTATTACGAACTTGTAAAAAGTTCTGTGTAGTTTCTTACCTCCCTCTCACTTTCGGCTCTTTCGAAGACCAGACGGAGAAAACACACGAAAAAGCATCATTTCCCATTAAATGAATCTAGGGTTGCCATATGCCAAAGTTCGAAGAATTTTTTCCAATTTTGGCTATTTATCGCCAATTTGGCGACATGTGGCTACTTTTTGAAGCTTCGAGAAACATCTCGAAATAACCAGTATTCTACGAGATACGAGAGATTCCAGAAGTTTCTATAGAGAGTCTATAAAATGAGTCATCATTCAGTGAGCAGTTGATGTTTTACGAACTATATTAGACTGATGTTTGTCAATGTTTTGAGAATAATAACGACTGTTTTATGAAATGAAATGTCAATGTTTTGAGAATTGTGAAATCGGTGGGGCCTTTAAGTACTGTTTTAGTATATATTGTTCCTGTTTACGCATTGTCTGTGAATAAACGTGTTAGTTATTCAAAAATTTGGACTTATTGTTGTATCCTGAGCCCACACCCACGATTCCAGAGGATAAGTTACAACAATATTGATATGCTATGTTGGAAAAGTATAAAGAAAATACGGCAAAATACTACTTAAGAAAAGCCAGTATTACTGTCTATTTGCTTGTCTGTTTCCCTGTCTGCCCATATGGCTATAAAAATGAAAAATTGCCAACTTAGTGACTAAGTGAAATGTCGCTGAATTTGCGATATTTCTTTATCTCAAAATATTAAGTCTAACTTCTTTAATACCGGTTGCTTTGAAGTGTTAATTTTATATGCCTAATTCAAATTATGCGTTTCGTTAGAGTTTCTATGTAGACTATTGTAAATTAACTGAGTTTTATTAGGGGGTTAGATGAGTACGTAGGCTTCGCTTGGCATAACAACATTAATTATGTTGATTGAGATAAGTACGTAGTTTTGCATGTTGGATATTATGAGCGCGAGTGCTGTAGGCTGGCGTGTGCGAAATAATTTTTAACATAACTTCATTCACCTCGTTATTTGACGAGTTTAGCATCTAGTAGAAAATAATAACTAATTATATACGTCATATGATGGGTTTAACATCTAGTAAAAAATAACGAATTATAGGGACACAAAAATTTTCGTCAGAAATATACGTCCATACTGAAACATTCGACGTACGTAGTATTTATTCCTTTGCTCATATTTGCTCATACTACCTTTGATCATATTTTCAGATATTTTGTTGGTAATTTCAGCAAATTATCAGAAAAACCGGATGTTCATGAAAATGCTAGCTTCATTTCTGAAATATTCAGCTAATTATCTATCGTCTTCCAAAGCGTTATTTTTGTATATATATATATAACAATATATATATATATATATTATATATATATATATATATATATATATATATATATATATATATATATATATATATATATATATATATATATATATATATATATATATATATATATATCCTGGTAGCATTTATTATTGATCCAATATTGGACCAATATTGTACATCTTGGCATCACATTGAAATATTTCCAATGTAATCCCAATATTAAACAAATATTGGGGTTACATTGGCCTAAAATATTGGCTAATATTTTCATTACAATATTACGCCGATATTGGTGTTACATTGGAAAAATTGGCGCAATATTGCCCCAATATTTTACGCCAATATTATGCGAATTCCGTCAAAATATCTACTTTTTCATATTGGCCCAATATTAGATTGATACTTGGGTATATATATATATATATATATATATATATATATATGTATATACAATATAACATAACTATTAGGTGCCTTAACCACCATTACGGACAGCTGACGCCCCTAAAATTTTCAGTAACATGCTAGTAAATGTGTTACAGTGTGGAAGGATATTTTTCATGTAGGAATAATATTATAAAATAGATGTCACAATATTGAGCGATAGAAACGGCACCTCTAAATCCTTTTATTTAAAAGCAATTTTTTCTAACACTTCCCTCACCCGTATTTCATCCCCGTAACTTTTTACAATTTATTTGTTTTACGAAAGAGTATATAGAAGTGTTAAAAAAATCGAAAAAATACATATATTTCTTCTTCACAGACAGTTTGGGTAGGGCGAATCTTTTTCCCTATTTCGTAATATCAAAAATTTTTTTTTCACCGAATTGTTTTGTCTTTCCCCAGGCCTCGGATGGATTATGTTAAGAAATTCCGGAAATAGTACAGAAGTTCTGAGATTTATATCCCCTCCCGCCCTCTTTTTCTTTTACCACCTCGTTAGTTTACAATTTTAAGAGGAGGACGAAAAATGTAAGTTATATAAAAACCCGAGAGATTATAAATGAATAGCTAAATATAAAATAGACATGTCATGTTTTATATATTTTGGAGGACGTGTAAAAAGCATATTTTAAAGAAAAAAAATGTCTTAATGTATAATATTAATAATTTTCAGTCAAAAAAGTTTATTTATAAAATGACTAGTGAAGTTTTAAGTTAGTAATTAACTGATATGTTCGACCATTTTATTCGTTTCTGATTGGTTCACAGAATTTACATATACGACACTCATATTACAGACTATAGTATAAAGTATTATTTTTCCGAAAAGTTTGAAGAGTGATAGTTGAAGAAGCACTTTTGTGCATGAATTATTTCAGAGAGAGTAAGAGAGGGTGATAAATTTTTCGGGCATGCACATCAATACCATTACCAAATGAGGAGAAGCTTGAATTCGTGCCATGGCGCCTGATTCTATGTGATTAAGTGGCTAGTATCATGATCACGCCTTTACAAGTCGATGAAAGCAATTGGAATGAAAAGTCAGATGTTTGTGGGATCGAGATTTCCTGTCTGAATTCGCTCTTATGTATTACATGAATTATCTATGGCAATATTATTTAATTTTATTAATAATATTATTAGCGATTAAAAGCGCTAGATACTAGAGGTTTAATTGGACCTTACTTTGAATCAAATTTTCACAGTGAAGAACAATGTTTCATATGTTTCTCAGTAAATATATTTTTAAAGATAAAAACACTGTTTTGATCTGAATTATTTTATTCATTTGAAAATATATCAGCAATGATCTATTTTTCTATTCCTCTAGAGATATACTTCCGATTGCTCCAACAAAACTATTTTATCAACACAGAATAAAATTCCGACAAAAAATAAAATTCAAACAGAAGAATTCAAGTGTTCTACTTTTTTAAAATGATAAAATCAAAATTCTTTATAAATTTAGTTGTAGAACCAAACCAGTAATATTTTATAATGTATATTTTAAGAAAATTTCTTTCCCTACTTCCTGTTCTTCTGTTTAAGGTGTATTTAAATAATTTTTCAGAAACATGCTAAAAAAGACGTATTCATATAAATTGTAAAGAAAAAAACATCGTTAAGAATTCTTTATATCACAAAATCCCCACTTCATAGTAACAAAAAACATATATATATATATATATATATATATATATATATCCGGCATGTAGAAACAAAATAAATTCGCCTTTGCAAAAAAGATATGAAATCTCAAAATGGTTTGCACCAAATTTTCCCAGAATAGGAGAAAGGTATGAAAGGTTGAAAGAAGGGAATTTTTCTCCCACTAGAACACACAAAATTATCCATTATTGATTAAAATCGGTTTATTAGTTTAGACTTTAGATTCGCCAATGCTAAAGAAAAAGGTTAAAAAATCAAGTTTTTTTTTAATTTTTAAAATCCTAAATTAAATTCTAAGTCAATTTTGTTTTCAAGTTTTGAAAGAAAAGTATGTTTTGACTACCAAAAAACACACACAATGACCTATAATTAATTCAAATTGGTTCTGTCAATTAATATATTCTTTAATATTTATAATAAAGGGCAGGTCGAAAATCGTAAAAATGGCCTTTTTAAAGTTCGTCGTTCTCGGATTCTATTACAGAAATTGTAATTGTTTTCTTATTTGTTTTTTGTCAGCTTATTACAGAAATATATTACTGAAAATAAATCAAGTCCATAACTACCTTCGGGATAGTGCTATAGATCCTTAAATATCGAGTTTTGTCACGTTACGTATAATGTACATTTGCCAGCTACGGATTCGGATATGATGACAAGGCGTTGCAGAACGTTGCCACGTTCCAAAAAACACTAAATTTTCTGTTGCGAAAATTTTGTCGAAGGAAAAAAACTTCTTAAGGGATTTTCTAAACATTTGAAACAGCACTTTTCGTGAAATTTTCACGAGCAAAGAATCCCACATGATGCCGAACGGTTAGTGTTCTAATCTTCGGAGGATAGCTAGTTTTGAATTATATCCCAGTAGCATATAATATTAGTCCAATATTGGACCAAGGTTGTATATCTTGGCATTACACTGGAAATATTTCCAATGTGATCTCAATATTGGGCAGATATTGGAGTTACATTGGTCTCCAATATTAGCTAATATTTTTATTATAATATTACATTAATATTAGTGTTACATTGGAAATATTGGCGTAATATTGCTGCAATATAAGCCAATATTGGGCAAATTCTGTCAAAATATCCACTTTTTCATATTGGTCTAATATTGAAGCCAATATGTAGATATGTAGATGATATACTTGATATGTAGATTCAATGCTTGTTCCAACAATTCTCCAACAGTTCCAATAGAAACATAACTGAAAGTCTACTGTGTGTGATCTGAAGTGCCTATATTGCTATGGTGACGTCAAAAAAAATCCAACATTTAGCCAATTTTTATACTCATTTTACCGTTCACTGCCTTTCTCGCCTTAATATGTCTTTCCAACATTTAAATAACACTGACCGCAGATGTGTGTCTCTCTGGCGTCAAAATTCTGCAACAACCCGAAAAGCACGGAGTTCCGTTGTGGTTGGCACGTTTTCATGGAAAACGTAATTATGGAGTCGTCGCCCGGTGAGCAGTCGCAAATGATAAGGCGGAATCTGCTAGAGCAGTTAATTTACAGTTAAGATATGAATGCTACCCGACTTGAGGCGGATCAGCAGATTCGACAAAGAAAAAGGTGCTGGTGGCTGTACCTATTCATTTCAGTCACATCCGGCTGCGATCAACACGGGTAGTCAGATAAGTGTAGGCATTCTTTGCTGGAACCCGAATTTCGAAAATTTTTGATGCCGCTCCTCGGAATTTTCTTTATTTACAGCAGTCGCTGTACCAAATAACAGTAGAAAAGGAAAATGTGAGCCAGACATGTGTGCAAACGTTGTTGTATGTGAAATATCTATAGATTTTAAATCGTTAACACTCTTCTTCATACAAAATTTTAAAATTCTCAACAATTTTTTCGCTTTGACGTCCGAGATAAAAAGTATAAAAACAAACACTTCAATAGTCATCAGTATAAAGAGGTTTTATAAGATATCAGCTGAGAGCCAACGGCTCTACCGTGCTGAAAACACCGGTTCTCGTTAGGTCACCGAAGTCAAGCAGCATCGGGAGCGGTTAGTACTTGGGTGAGTGACCACCTGGGAACACCGCGTGCTGTTGACACATTTCGGGTGCGGCAGCCCGGTGGTTTGCGCGCTGGATTTGCACGCAGCCACAACTGCCGCCGTGTTCATGCTTAGTAAAATTACGTTAAACATGTGGGTCCGTAAGTCCTTCCGAGAGGTTGGTGGTAGTGGAAGGAGGGTACGGTCCCTGTGATGCCTCCCCCACTGGGTTCCGGTCTAAATTGGGTGACACTTCCCGGCCGTCCAAACGGTTACCTTACACCTTTCTGGTAGGTCGGACGGTCTGAGTCTCAACAACAACAGCAAGATATCAGCTGATTTCAAAGAGAAAAAATAAATTTTTTGGGCAGCATAAATCAGACTGAGCGACCGTAACAACGAGGTAACCACGTTTTTGCCTATGTTAGTACTGGTGCTCTGCCTGATTTATTTTGACGAAAAAGGCTCTTTTTTACCTGTGAAACCAGCAATGCATAAAAATCGATTTCAACATTTTTAAGGCATTGACTAACGAAATATTTAATTTTTAGATTTTAAAATTTCTATTTTTTCCAATTCGACTTTTTCAATGGTAGTATCCATTTCTCCCACAGAATATTCCATAAGAATCTATATGAATAATCTTGTTGTTGTTGCTAATCGTACTTGTCCGAAAAATGCCAGAACAAGCTTAAAACCATTGGCCAAGATAAAACCCAGGGAACAGTAAGACCAAGGAAACAGTAGAAGTCAGACTTGACCTGATACCACACAATTTAGACCGGAATCCAGTAAAGGTTATCCACAGGGAACGTACCATCCTTCCCCTGATCCACCACCTCCGGAACTAAATTTCAGACCTATGGATTATCGTGCCTATACTCCGGGTAGATACAATAATAGTTTTAGGTATCTAGGATCAAATTCAGGACTTCTGAGTGCGTCTCTCTTGCCTTAGAAACAACCAATGCCCCTAGAATAAAATTTCATTACGTTAAGATGATTACCCTCAAAGTTGGAATTTCTGTTTTACGCAGCACTTCAGTTCGTCCAGAAAATATCCAGCAATGCCATTAGTGGCTAGAATATCCCCAAGATGACATTTTAATATCGAGAAAATAGAGTGTCATACGGGATCACTCATGGATTCCCAAGAATCACATTTCAGGCCGCACAAATAAGCCGCCAGACATTCAAGAATGGGATGTTCATAGCATGGCATTTCAAAACGTTCAGACTATGTGTGTTTGAAATTCCCAACATGGCATTTCAGTACCTCAAACTATGATGTTCACGGAAATCATCCAATACCCCATTTGCACACGTCCAAGCGATTACATTCATCGGATGTTTTCAAGAGAACATTTTAGAACGTTAAGAGGATAGCGTGAATTGGAAATTTTCAAGATTACATTTTAGTACGATCACATAATGATGAAATACGTATATGATATGAGAGGGAACAAAGATAACATTTCAGTTTGTATAGATGATGTTAATTCTATGTTCTCAGGATTGTCTTCTAGAATGTCAAAATGACAGTCATGAGATTATCCCCAATAAATATTTCCTGTCCAGCTTTATGCACCCCCCCCCCCACTTCCATGGCATATAAATATGATCAAACGATGACACCCATAGTTTATCCCCATAACCACATTTCAAAATTGGGCAGTTAATGCCATTATTATAGCATTTTAGTATGAAATGCCAATGTCAATGCCTAGTGTCTTTTAATGATACATTTACCAATATCATGAAAGCTAAGAAATGCATCAAAATTGATTCAAAACATCCAAATTGAATTTTGTTTAGACTTATTTTAAATTTCACTCCAAGAAAGGTCTAAAAATGTCAAAAAAATGAATGCACCCAGTAGTTCAAACGGTAGACTTACTATGTCTGAATATATTTCAGTCCTCAGATATACAAAGGCATATTTTTGTCAACGTTCTCGGAAATGGCTCAGTGTTGTGTGAAAAGTCATATTGAATTTCGGTAAAGCTACTAGGGGTTCACACAGTATCATTCTGTATATATGACGCACGTAGTCTGTGAGAGGTTACTGTATCTCTCAATCAATTCTCCGTTGACAAGTAATCCATCTTGCTGGAAATTATACATATATTAATTTTATAAATGTTTTTCGAAAGCATTTTACACTTTTGCGAGACACGAAATAACAACTGATCAATCATACACCACCTACTTTTGATCATGTATTTCCTAAAAATTGCACACAAGGTTTTAGGCGGGAATGCCATCCATAACTAGATAATTGCAAATGCAGACAGCCTGAAGCAGATGAAACATCAGAAAAAAGACGCTAATTACTACAGCTACCGCAATCAATGCGTCACAATATGGCGCACCTTCTTGAAACGCACAATTTTAGTTCGACAATATGTCATTTCACACAGATCTGTATAAGGTTTCCTAAACATACAGACTGACGCAATCGCCATTTTGACGCCAACCCGTCCAGTCAGTTATCGTCTGCCTGTGCGTGTTACATGATTTACATTTGATACGTAATTTAGCTGTAAAATAGGTGCTTCTGCTTTCAAAAAAATGTACCAATCACTCAAGAAAGTAATTTAGAATGTTTTGATTTTTTCGAAATCCAGAGAAATGGACAAAAAATTAACCATCTTTTCGCCAAGTGCAGTCATCTTTTAATTGGGAGTCAAGATGGCCGCTGTTGCGACAGCCTGTAAATTTAGGAGTCTTAGGCGGCCTGTAGGTTGTTGACTGATCTGTCTCAATTCATATGAGTTCATTAGAAATGAAGCCCACATATGGTCTTTATTTTTCTGTATTGTTTATTTAAATATTAACTTCGATGTTCTTTTGAGCGTATCGCACTCACTAGAAGATACATTTTCAGTAAATAATCAAAATCGCAATTATGTAATTATCTAATTGTTGTAACCTTAATTGCAATCAATATGAAAGATGAACGACCGATATGCAATATGTTGACAAAAAAAAATGTGTTCAGCAATGAACACATTTTGGATGAACTTTTAAACTTTCTTATTACTTGCTGAAAATCATCAGGCATATTGAAAACTATTACAATTAAAATCCCAAATAATACAAAAATTGCTCAATTCTTTGACGTACAGTTTGTAGAAAAAAAAAAATGCCCACCCATAAAAAAATCGAGCTACAACCGCGAAATTCGGCATGCAAATGTCGTTTTAAGAGTTATGCAAATGTCGTTTTAAGAGTTATGCAAATGATCATCCTATCAGCACCAATGATGTTATAGGGTTCATGGAACATGCATGAGAACAACGCACCGTGAAGCATTTGAAACGACTGATGTTCTCACTCACGGGCAATTGAAACTGGATTTTTCTGCTTTTATACTGCAAATTATGTACAAATATGTCTTTGGGACGTATTCGACGGCGTTGTAAACAATTGTCGGATCTAGAGACAGGTCGCATCCTAAGCCAAAGGAAATCTGGTTCGTCCAACAAACGTATTAGTCACAATCTTGGTCGTAGCGTAATGGCAGTTGCTCGGTGCTGGCAACAGTGGATCAGAGAAGCAGCAATTCGAAGTAATGTGGTTTTATTTTTATGGGTTTTTACATTTATATGTATATTTATATATAAGTATAATATAATGATATTTATATATACATATAATTATTATATTTATATATAAATATAAGGTTATAATGTTTTTATGGGTGCATATATCTGTTTACAACAGAGTGTATATCCCGCATTTTATTGTGAAAATAAATTTCGAATATCACAAGAACTTCTCATGAAAAATCCTTAATAATTCAGTCTATTAATTTCTTGTTAAAGGCACTTACACATAATTCATCTGCGTATTCGATAAAGATAAAAATATTTAAATGGTTTATTATTTTTTCTTAGACTTGTAATATCTCCAGAACGGCGCTAGTTAAAGTACTGCAAATTATATCATTCACTTTAAAATAAAGTATCACACATAAATATCGATTTTCGCAATGTTTAAAAACATTTTTCTCTTTTTATAACGTTTTATGCCATTTTTACAACCTTTTTCGATTTTTGAAAATTGAAATAATCCTACAGAATTTCATTCAATATGCCCATATATCACATTCACTCACAGAAAGATGAAATTGCTAAAAAAATTGCTAAAAAAATGATATTGCTAAAAAAAAGTTGATTCATATACAAGGATGCTCGAAACGCGTAAATCAATAAGATTCCAGGAATTGTATTTTCGACCTCATCAAGCAAATATGAACATGTGAAGCAAATACGAAAAAATAAAGAAAAATCGTATTTGCTTTTTTTGCTCATATTTCCGTCATTTTCTATTTTTATTTTTTTACTTACATTTCATTACTCTAGGCGGTGCTACTATATTTAATTCTATCGCCTTTTCTAGCCATTTTCTTTGATCAACTTAGTCTGCGCTTGTTTGGGCGTTCTGGTCTGGTCTTGGCTTGTTGCACTGAAGAAGAAAATTCGGTGATTTTCGAAATGTACATAGACTTTTCTATCTTTATTTACACTGCATTTTATGTTTTGATACATTTTATTATTGGTCTTGCATAAAGTCACGTTATTTCCTTATGTTTACTATTATTCTTGAAAACAAGCAAATTCCGCATGCTCTCTGTAGATATTATCATTATTATTATTAAAATTGCCAAGTGTGAACACTTTAAATTCGGGAGCCCTAATGTCCGGAACCAACCAGCCCGCTAACAAAAAACAGCCGTGAGGTTATTAAACTATACTCGATACACGTGCTGAATCAGATCAGTATTTTCAAAATAAGGTGGAAATGTCATTGCCTTGAATTATTAGCATGACCAATCTTTAATAATTTAAATAGGAATAACCCGAATCACGATCGAACCCTGGTTTTCGTAATTTATTCTAATCGCTCTTACGAGGAATTTAGGAAAAACAACTTGGCGTTAGTCAAGATTGAACAGAAGTCCAAATTGTTAAGAACTAAAATCGTGCTAATCTGTCCGGAACGCTGAATGGTGATTGAGAAATATATTCCGCATGACGGCATGAAAATAAACATTTCCCCAAAGATATTCGGGGCTCACAGTTGTAGCATAATGTATTCGTGACCAGATATTTTTACCATTTAAATTATTTTTAAGTCACGCCTTGAAAATAAATTGCAGGTTTCCGAGCTTCTCGCTTTGATTAGGTTTTACCTGTTGTTTGGAACTAGCTCAAAAGCAGTTGCCAAGTCACTTGAAATGACACCACGTGGTTCACGAGGTTTGGGTTATCTTTTGGGGGAAAAGAAGGTTTAGTTATTTCAGTTAATAACTCGAGAGGTTTTAATGTGCTCAGTTATTAATATGTGCATTTCAGGACACAGGTGATTTTTTGGCTATGTGGTAGGTCTAGAAAGCACATAAAAATTTTAAATCCTCTGAATGTGAGGCCGGTTGACAGTGTTAGATCAAATTGCGGCGAGAGGTGAGACAGCTTGTGAAAATGATAACTTCATAATCTACCAAATTTGTTCCATGATTTTTTTTATTGTGCAATATTCGATTGTAATTTGTTAGCTAAACTTTTTCGAATTGCATTTCATATGAAAAACATAACGAACTATTATTGCAGTAGTGACCATGTCAATTTGGAACTAGTTAATTTGGAACTAACACAAAAGCAGTTGCCAAATCATTTGAAATGACACCACGAGGTTAGGTAAAATTTTTATTTAAGGGGGGGGGGAGGGGAAGAAGGTCTAGCCATTTTAGTTAATAAATCGAGGGATTTTATTATTCTCAATTATTTATACATGCAATTGATGAGACAGGTAATTTTTTGGATATGTGGCAGATCGAGAAAGAACACAAAAATTTTAAATCGTCCGCATATGAGGCCGGTTGACAGTGTTGGATCAAATTACGGTGTGATGTGAGGCAGCTTGTGAAATTGATCACTTCATAATCTATCAGATTTGTTTCAGGATATTTTTTTATTGTGCAATATTCAATTGTAATATGTTAGCAAAACTTTTTCGAATTGCATTCCATATGAAAAACATAGCGAACATAGCTATTATTGCAGTAGTGACCATGTCAGTTTGGAATCAGCACAAAAGCAGTTTCCAAGTCATTTGAAATGGCACCACGCGGTTTACGAGGTTAGGACTTTAGGTAATCTTTTTGTGGGAAAAGAAGGTTTAGTCATTTTAGTTAATAACGCGAAAGATCTTACTGTTCTCAATAATTAATATGTGCATTTGAGGAAACAGGTAATTTTTGGGCTATGTGGTTGGTAAGAAAGAACATAAAAATTTTAAATCCTCTGGATATAAGGCCGGTTGACAGTGTTGGATCAAATTACGGTGAGATGTGAGGTAGCTTATGAAAATGATCGCTTCATAATCTACCAAATTTGTTTCAGGATTTATTTTATTGTGCAATACTCGATTATAATTTGTTAGCTAGATTTCTTCGAATTGAATGAAAAACATAACTAACATAGCTATTATTGCAATAGTGGCCACTGCAGTTAAATGAAAGAATAAGGCCTAAAATATCTTTTAACACATTACATGTGTACAATTTATTTCATCGTGCAACATTCAATTGCGATTCATCTGCTAAACTTCATTGATTTGCGTTCTATGTGAAAAACATAATGAACATAATAATTATTTCAGTAGTAACAATTGCAGTTAGATTAAGGAATAAAGCATAATATTACTCGTAACACATTGGTGCACAATATTGTTCAACATTTAGCTGCAATATGTTCTTCGAAATGAATTTTATGTAAAAAACAATATTCTATATTTCAAATGCTAAAAATTATTTTTCTAGAATATAGTGGTTTTTTAAACAAAATTAAAATCGAGACATTTAAAAAAACAAGAAAAATCAATCATGCTTAAAGCATTGATTATGAAACACTTTCCAACATCAATGCAATTTTATTTAAACATCTATAAAATGCAATACATTCCTCGGTAATATTTTAAAACATATCACAATATTACATTAATTTATTATATTTGAAAACTTAAACCTTCATCGAAAAAAATTAACTTCATTCAAATGATGGCATTGAGATATAAATTGCCTGGTTTAAACATCTCTAAAATGTGATACATTCCTCGGTAATAATTTTAGAATTATCATAATACTACGATAATTTATTATATTTGAAAACTTCATCGAAAACAACTGAAATTCATTCAAATGACGTCATAGAAAAAATAACACGCCTGGCTCTCTCTATAAAAGCAACATTTCATTCTTAAATAATTCCCCCATTCATGTCATTCATCACAATACTATAATAATTTATTTTATTTAAAAATTAAGACCATGGAGCTACAAGTAATTAAACTCAATGCTTAAAACTTCATCGAAAAAAGTCGTCCATCTCTTTGTAAAATCAGTGAATATTTTATTGATATCAGCTATTCAGACTCCATGAACTAAATGATTTTGTGTTAAAGAAATACAGCAATTCTAATACAACTCATTCTGCATATTTTGCTGTTTACATTTTACATAGGTGAAAAATAGGCTTCGTTGTAGAAATAATCAAATTTGGATGAGCATTTAAACTCAAATATATTGTAATTGAGTTGTTTCAGTATGTAGATGCACAGAATTTAAGCAAAAATAAAGTAGTTTTAGGACGGATACAACACTTAATATGAATTAAAAAGAACTTTAAAAATCACGATTTTGAGACAAGATGGATGCCATATATCATTTTGAAGTGGGTCACGTGATCGTTTCATATCACGGTCACGTGATCGCTTCATATAAGAGGTGTTATTATTATTTTAATTTTTATTTAAAAAACTACTGAATATATTTCGCTGAATTTTTTTTTATATATTTTATGGAACAATTTGAATATTACCTAAAATTTTCGAAGCAATTTGTGAATTTTAAATCCGCTTAAAAAATGTTTGAAAAATTAGGCCCCATAGGGCTCAATGTATTTCATTTTTTCAACCCGGGTTCAATCCAAAACTAATTGGGTGATATTATTCATTTATATTCCCATAGGTCCTACTGACCGTCTGAACAACATACTAAAATTTCATTTTGATTAAGTCATTTTTACGGCAGTTATCGTGCTAACGGACAGACAGACAGACAGACAGACAGACAGAATGAACAAAGTCATAAACACTTTTCAACTTTGTTGTAAAGTGTTAAAAACATAACGAAGATAAATATTACTGCAGTGATTATTGCAGTTGATGGACAAACATTACTTTTAACCGTTCTCTTTGTTGAATTCTTATCCTGCAGTAGAAGCCTGCACAATCTTGGTTCTGAAACAAGGGTTTAAGCTTGGTTAGATCTGGTCGTGTTGGATTCTTTTTAGATGATGTCAGGCAGTATTAAAGATAATGATTTTTTTAGAAATTTTTATTAAGTTCATTCGGAAATCTTGTAATATCTCAAGAACGGTTTACAACTTGCGCTCTAAAACTTATGTATTTCGTTTTCTAATGAAAAAATGCGCATAAAATGATTAAATATATATTTATTATTAATAATAGTCAGAATTTTTTCAAAAACACAGGAAGGAGGGGGGGTGGGAGAGTGTTCCAAAAATTCGATAGCGTCTTAAATCAGTAGTATGTACAATAATCGTACCAAGTTACTTTCAAACTGCATTCATCCCTTTATGAGATGTTGAGTCCACAGACTAGTGTATCTGTGTCTCATGCACATATAAACACTAACGTACATGCACACACTCACACACAGATGACCTCAAAAACTTTCGATTCGAATTCAGGATACTTAAACGTCCATTGAAAAGTCGAATTCGAATTTCCTATTCTGTCATAATATTTCCCTTATACATTGTACTATGTATGTACGGAAAGTCACTGTGCATGCTCTGCAAAATTAAAAACTTCTTTAGTTTAACAATAGTGGATTAAAATTAGTAATGGGATTGTGATGCAAAAAAGAACAGCCTTTGAAAGGCAGAATATCAGCACCAACAGAGGCAAGAACGGATGTGTGGCCTTTGTTACATACCTTACAATATATGACAATGTATAGGGAAAGTATTGGAATCATGTCAAAAGCCGGACCATTTGATTTCGATGAATTTATGCATTTCGAGACCACTAGAATACCAAAATACAATTTTTAGCGTGATATCTGTATGTCTGTCTATGCAATGTACGTGTCACCGGTATCTTAAAAAATATGCGATGAAATATTACAAAAGTTGGTGTGTATGACACTTGTGGGTTATTCTGGTACGCGATTAGAGTTTGGCATGAATGGCAGAAACGGAACTTGGCCTGTTTTGCAAAATGGAACGTTAAAATCGTCAAAATCATGTAAATGAAAGGCTACTGTAAAAAGCCTTACTACCCTAACCGGGAATCGAACCCTGGATCTCTGAACAGGACAGCCGGCGCTCTACCGTTGAGCTACTGGGACGAAATTGCAAGCTCTTATCGCTGAAGGGGACTCTGCAAGGGCTTTAAATTGTGCCACATAGCAAGTTTTCTTGTTGTCATAGCAAGTATCGGCTGTTGCATCCTAAAAAGTTAATGAACGTAAGAAAACGACCTATGGATGCTTTTATCTGCTAGCTCCATCTGGACACTTACAACTCTTCGGCTAATAAAATTCTCGGACTCAGGAAGACATGCATTTATTCCAATCAATATTATCAAGTAATTTGCAACCTTCGGGAAACATAATGTACGGTCTCCACAACAAAACATAATTACGATCTCAAACTCTCCCATCCCATGAACAGTGAAACTCTTTTTATTCAGAATCAATCATAATTAATTTAATAATTTGCACAAAGCGACATGGATTGTAAAAGAAAATTTGTCTTAATTTTCAGAGATATTAAGTTATCGCAAAGTTGACATTTCACAAATTTCGTTATATGGCGATATTGTGACAAATTTCTAAATGTATAGCTAAGTTAGCCAAAGTTGTTACCAAGTGTGGCACACAGACAAAAGATGTTAGCTTTTTTATGTATATGAATTCGAAAAGTTAATGGAATATTCATTAAAAAACTTTTTTATAGCAATGATATTTAAGAGGCCGATCACATCTAAAGCATAAAAAAATTGAAATTTTGTTTTTGAAGCATCTGGAATAATTTAGCAAAAGAAATATATCAAAACATTCCGATCAGGACGGACTTTAGATCTAAAATGATGAAGCTATGCTTGCAGTGTTTATAAAAAATTTTGAATTTTAGGCTGACTTTTCTCAAAACTACATTTTCTCACTTTGAGCGCACTCTAGTGTAAACACATTTTTAGACTAATTTGAAAACACTCTACATCTTTATAATTAACTTTTTTCTCTATCTCTAAAAGGGAGCGAGAGAGCCCCCCATAAGAAAAGGAATCAGCCCTCTAAAGTTGTCTTGTGATGCAGTGGTTTCCTATGCAGTTGCATTAAAAAAATAAGGATATTTCTCTTTGTTTTCAAAATATTGTCCCTGATATGGACTTTCTTGGACATCCTGTGCAATGGATATATGTACAATAACTATCTTAAACTCCTAATGTAAACACAAATTCAGAAATTTTTTATTATAAAATTGTGGTAGTTATTTCAAATTTTTTTAGTAAAAATTTTAAAACATCACTTTATTCATATTCAAAATAAAATATTAATATATTTAGAAAAACTTAAAATATACATTATTATGATTATGTGCGTAATATATTTGTCTATCTGTGTTATAAGTTTAGCTTGAGGTATACGCACAACACATGAATGTATTTATTTTTTTTTAACCTCCTTCAATTTTTATGCAAAAAAAAAAAAAAGAAAAAAAAATAGTAGACTACAAAACTATTGTAGTAGATTACAAAACATACGAGAAACTCTTATGGTATATCTCAACTCTGGAAGTGCGTTTTAATTACTTTTCTAAACCACTTTTAAACACATACATAGCAAAAATATTCTATCTAATGTATTGAGAAATCAGATATTGCAGCGAAGCCGAGTGCTTTTGTTAGTTCTAATGTACTACAATGGATAGGCTTCAAAAGTTACATGTCTATTCCATTAAAATAAAAATAAAAAATATCTTAAAGCCTCTTGTATTATGACAAAAGCACTTCGATTTCAACTTATTCTCTGACAAATACTCTACAAATAATCAAAGAATAAAACCCACTTGCCAAAAACCAGAAGCACATATCACTTGCCACTTTTTCTTAAAAAAAAAAAAAGAAGAAATAGAAAAAAAAATAAATCTTGCTTTTTTGAATTGATTGGCGAGGCGAGGTGTGCAGAGGTCATACGTCAAGGTCGTTTCCATGGAAACAGGATTGGTGTCGTCTTCAGCGTCCAACACCCCTTGTCAACACTGCGACGTAATCACACTTGAATAGGACAAGTGCCACGAGGATTTATTCCCACACAGGTTGGCGCTGCAAAGCTCTCTGTATCGATCTATGAGTTCAGCTACCCGAACTCGAGTGGGGATTTCAAAGGAAAATGTAGACGCTGGTGGTCCAACAATTATGTCCATAAATTCGATTATGGCAGATGGGGTAGTGATAATATCAGGAAGAGCTACTGTTTCTTGTTGGGATGATATATGGGGGAATGGGTGGGATTTGGCCAGTTCTTTTCCGAAGGATTTGGGAACTGACAAATATTAATGTTCGCATTAAAAAAGTTCCGACATATACGTGTCGCAATAAATCCTCTCTCTAGCTGTGGCACACAGTCAATCTTGAGATAGGAAACAATTCTGAAATTAAATTCCTTTGTAGTTCAATAGTTATTTTTGTTTTCCATGTCACGCAAGTATAAAGAAAAAAAAATCTTTACATTAGGCAGCGCAGAACAGGCATTCATGTTTTTGAAGTTGCTGTTTGAAGTTATTAATGCCTATCGAAATAAAATATATGCATGTTATAACATAGTTATCAAATGAATACACGTATACATTTATCTAGAATATACAGTTTTTAATAATTTTTATTTTGGCTACTTGACGCATTTGTAAATCAAGTGAATCCTCTGAAATTACCCTTAAAGTTGTTTTTTTACTTTCCCTGCAATACATGGTAATGTATAGGGAAAGTATTGGAATCATACCGAAAATCACAACTCGAGTTTTCGACGGATCTACACGTTTCGAGACCACTGTCTGTCTGTCTGTCTGTCTGTCTGTCTGTGCAGATTTTGTATCCACTGTAACTAAAAAACTAATGGACCGAATTTCACAAAATTTGGTAGGTAAGTCACTTGTAGGCGAGTCTGGTGCTGATTAGTTTTGAGTAAGATTCGAGATAAAGGAACCCGCCTATTTTTGCGAAATGGCCCGCAAAAGGTCGTATCCACTCTAACTGAATAACTAATGGACCGAATTTCACAAAATGCAGTAGATGAGTCATTTCTGGGTTACTCTGGGGCTAATTAGATTTTGGTACGATTCGGAAAAAAATAATCTGCCTTTTTTTGCAGAATGGCCCGAAAAAATCGTCAAAATCTAAATTAAAGAACTAGGTATACTCAAATATATCCAATGAATGCTCGTTTAATACGTATTTTTTAACGACGAAAAGAATAAGACCAACCCCATTACACAAGGACTAGCCGTTCTCGAGATATTTTAGTTTTTCGTATTTTTTCTACGCCACCTTTGAAAATAACTCCGGTTACCGAATGAGAACGAAAATTGAATTAAAAGTGAAATAAATTTAATTAAAATAAAGAGAACGTGAATATAAGTCTGCAGGGAAAGTCATGTGCTGCCCACATCAGATTTTTCTGTATTAGGTCGAGTAGGCACAGTGCCTACGCACAACAAAAATATTTCACTTAAAAATATGGGGTTACTAAATTTTTCCCGAATTTATGTAAAACAAATGCAAAAATAATTTTGATAGTAAAAATGCTCCTAGTTTACTATGAGCATAAAATTGTACTTACTCCTCCCACCTCCCCTATAAAACGAAAATTTTCCTAAAATTTCCGAAATTTTTCAGTTTTTCCTAAATTTAAAGTAGTAGTTTCATTATCTCTATTTGAAGAGTCCACTTCGATCATAAGAGTTTGAAATTTTGTACATGTACCTCATTTGGGAGAGTATCGGCTGGACAATACGGTAATACGCTGATCGAGCTTCAGCATTCTCTGCGATCGATCCTGAACAAATCAGCTCTGCAGGTTAGTGCAGTGGTATCTTGGGTCTGAATGTGACTCTAGTGTGACTAGCACGGATTCAGAGGACTCTGGGACGTTGAGAGCAGATTTGACATTCGGAGGCCAAAAACTATGCGCAAGAAGATAAACTGGAGGATAAAAGTAGTATCAGGAGGTTAACATGTGGTAGAAATAACAGCCGCTCAGGCGGTGAAGTGGAAAGCGTCTTCGGTTGCTGTCTGTCTCAAAAACTATGCGCAAGAAGATAAACTGGAGGATAAAAGTAGTATCAGGAGGTTAACATGTGGTAGAAATAACAGCCGCTCAGGCGGTGAAGTGGAAAGCGTCTTCGGTTGCTGTCTTGTGGTCTCGGGTTCGAATCCCGAGTAAGGCATGGATGTTTCTTGAGGATAAAGTCAGTCTTCTGCCTTCTGGGTCCTCGTCAAAATGTGAAGCTGCACCCCCTTGGACCTTCGTCAGTGATGCTGTCTTGCAATAAACTTTGTTCTCTCGTCCTGTGTCTTTCTTCGTTCTTTCCTGCGTCACTGGTCCTGATTTGGCTCCGCCGAAACAGGAGGTCATTTAGTCAACAACAAAGAAATAGCACGAGGTGGTCAATTTGCCATTAGTAGGATGAGAATGCAGCTTCCACTTTGACGATAAGAGCTTGCAATTCCATTCCAATAGCTGAATTGGAAGAAATTCGGCGTGCCAGAACGAATATCTACTGTTAGTGCCCCGGCTGGGACAGCCATATTATTTACTCCAAGGTCTTTCAATATCATAATTACACATTTAATTAATAGTGTTAAAATATTTGTTCCGTATCACAGGGCATATCGATAAAATGGATAATTTTCTACAGTGTAGCCAGAATCTTGGAAATGAGGTGACACTAAAAATTGGGGAATGGAGGGGGTTAAAACTGCTAAATTTCGTTTTACTTATAAGGTGGACCCTATGTTGAACCATTGTATTGTGATCAGTCAATGGGGATGGGGATCATGACTCCCTAATCTATCTACGTTACAGTGTGCACATATAATACGCATTGAGGGTGAAGTAAAAATATTACTTCAAAGTTTTAGTTATTTAATGAATGATAATTACAGATTTTGGCCTCGGAATAAAATTTTAGATAGATATTTATTTGGCATGGCCAGGTGATATTATCAGAAGGGTATAGCTTTTATGCAATACTGTCTAAGGGAAACTGCACTGCATTTATCTTATAACTGTGGATGACTAAATACCTTTGACGATAAACTTACCATGTGTTAGTAGTCAACGTCAATAACACTAATATGCTGGTGTGCAATTTAGAAGTTATCTTCACAAATATTGTGAGACATTGTAGAAAACAAGTAATTATGCTACGAATAGTGCCCCAAGAGTACAGATATTTTATTAGACTAGGTCAAGATATGGTCATGCTGCAAAAGCGGAGGCGCCGTTGACAAGCGCTTAATAAAGGAAAATTAACTGTATCTATTAACCATATTACGATAAGAACCATATAAGATGATTAAAACTCCATAAACACAGTCAGTCAATACCCGCTGGGCGAGATAGCCCAGTGGTTAGAGAAGGGGGATGTAGGTAGAGTATGGGGATGTGGTTAGAGTATGGGGAAATTGCTCTCGGAAGATCCGAGTTCGATTTCCAAGCTGCTCAAACCACGTGTCTACTCGGAGTACGGGCATGTTAAATCTGTGAGTGTCGAAAGTCCTGCCAAGAGGTTGGTGGCAAGGGGAGGATGGTATAATTCCTGTGGATGTCCCCCACTGTGTTCAGGTATAAATTGGGTAACACTGTCCCAGTCGTCCAAACCTTACACCTTCTGGTAGATCGGGCAGTGTGGGTCGAAATAAAGAAAGTCAATATCGTCTCATCAATGTCCAGCTCACTATCTGGGACTTTCAATGATGAGAAAATTATGTTGGTCCACAAACTCTGAAATTGAGTACAGGAGAACAAATAAAATTTACAACGTATTTTTTTAATGGCTTTGAAAGTAACAAATATTAATGCTCACATCGAAATAAAATAGAATATATAAATTCTCTTTCTAGATGTGACACCATCCAATCGCGAACAGTTACCTTACACCTTTCTGGTAGGTCGGACGGTCTGGGTCTCAACAACAACAACAACCATCCAATCGCGAAATGGGAAGAAGTTCTGGTATTAAATTCCTTCATCCGATTTTTTTTTCTCAGTTTCGTTTTGTAAGGTTATGAAAAATGTACTAGGATTTCCGCGAAGGATTGCTCAAGATTCTTGAGTAATGTTTGCCAACCCAATCGCTAAATGCAATTTTCAGTCATAAAATTTTAATTTCACATTCAAATTGAAAAATTTTTGAAGTAAATTCACAAATTTTAAAGAATTCTTTTTAGCTATTCAAACATTAGAAGAAAAGTCGTTTTATAAGAATCATCGTACTTGTCAAGTTTTCTTTTTTTTAATTTTATTTTGGACCATTGTTGTGGTTAAATTGATTATAAGTATAAAGGCACCACAGAAACCATACAATTCCTTCTCATTACGCCATTAAGACGCAATCTAAGAACTTGAGACTCGACATCCTTTTAGATGATGCTGCCTATGGTGTGTAGTTAGTGGTAACCCGGTAATGGGTGCTGAGACTGACATCTATCTTATGCAGTTGCATTCCAATGGTACGTTCTATTACTTAATGATGTTTGGAGAAAATTAGGTATCTTTGGATTGTAGTCATACTACTTACAGGTAGGTGTCTAAAGATTATAGTCAGGCTACTTGCAGGTGTCTTTCTGGGTGATCTCACTGTTGCAAAATTATCCTGGTCAACTATTTTTCTAGGGCGACTATATCTGCTTTGAGGTTTATATATGACGTCATGGAAATACTGTTTCTAATATCCTTTTACTGTCGCATTTATCTGACAATGGCCAGTATGTCTAGTCAATGGCCAATGGCCAAAGTCAATGGCCAATATGTCTAGCTGGCAACCTGCCTATTCTTATTATGTCCATGATTCGTCTGATTCGGAACTCATACAGACATTGGGTGCATTAGCGTGTCACCTGCATTGGATATTGAAGGCAGATAACTACAACAGTGATCAAATATGTTTCAGCGAGCAAACAGCGCTCCTTATATGCGCCCCAGAATTTGTTCTTGTTATGCGCTCAGAAACAGCTCTGTTCATGACAGAATTTTAATCAACTGCAACAAGCTTAGTCAGAAGGTACACGCATACTTGGTTTCACAGTTATGGGACATTTTTAAGGGGTGCATCGATATTTTTTTTGTCACAGAGTGTACATAGATCGCATCCATATTTAAAATTTTACATATGGATAAATATGTGTGTAGTCAAAATCTAGGAAAAATAAGGAGTATATCCGCAGATATTGTTTAGCCAATGGGCAATATAAAACCCTACATTTCCACCCCTTGGCAATGACACTAATTCGAAATCCCTATATAGTTTACAAAATGAAATCTGTCCATCCCATGTTTAGAATAATTCTTTAAAAGCATAATAAAAAGGAACATGCTTTTTAAAATGTATATGAAAGAGAAAGAGCAAAAATCAAACTATCCTCCAGAAAAATGTGAAAAACCCTTCAACTGCCCGAAAATCACGTGTCAAAAACATTATTTCACTCTATTCAAACATCAATTTCTTTCGTCATTTTGTGTACAAAAAGCCATCGAGTCTTGTTTTTTATTTTCTTTCTCAAGGATCTTAAGCTGATATATTTGTCAAAAGCCTAAACGCCAAAGAAGAGTAAAAAAACAGACGCAACGAAAGAAACGGAATGGTTGTATAATGTTCTAAAATATCCTATTATGAAGAAAGATAGAATATAAAGTGAAAAGTTTTTTACTTTTTTATACTTTCTTCGAAAACAATACGGAAAAAAAGGAGTTCTTGCGAAAATTTTCGAATTCGAGGTTTGGAAGGAAAAGGGAACATATTGCGAAATATATCCGCCAATATGTCCGGTTGTAATGAGTATACCCGATAAATCTGAAACAAAGAACAAAATAATAAAATACGATTATCGACTTTACCCGTATATTCGGGTGAAATCGACAGATGAGATAGCACATTTTTTCTCCTAGTTAGCCCTTTTACGGAAATTCCTATTTCAAACAGATTTCTAGCTAGTTTCTAAAATTTTTACTTTCTCATATTATGTAATACAGTATAGGGCAAGTATTGATTTCACGGAAATTTTCAAATTTGAGATTTTGATGTCAATATATGTTTTAAGACCGCCTGATCACGTTTGACTATTTTTGGAATGATGTTCGTCTGTATGTCTGTAAGTCTGTCTGTCTGTGACGTCATTAGCCACCCAGGGAAGGCGGGGGGCATACCTCTAGTAGCAATACAATATTGGCCCACTATTGGCAGCCAATATTGGACCAATATGAAAAAGTGGACATTTTAACGGAAATGGTCCAATTTTGGCTTTGGGACAATATTACACCACTTTTACGGAAATTCCTATTTCAAACAGATTTCTAGCAAGTTTCTAAAATTTTTACTTTCTCATATTATGTAATATAGTATAGAGCAAGTATTTCTTTCACGGAAATTTTGGAATTCGAGATTTTGATGTCAATATATGTTTTAAGACCGCCTGAACACGTTTTGACTATTTTTGGTGTGATGTCCGTTTGTATGTCTGTAAGTCTGTCTGTCTGTGACGTCATTAGCCACCCAGGGAAAGGGCGTATATCTCTAGTAGCAATCCAATATTGGCCCACTATTGGCAGCCAATATTGGAAATATTGGACCAATATGAAAAAGTGGACATTTTAACGGAAATTGTCCAATACTGGCTTTGGGACAATATTACACCAATATTAGCGTTTCATTGAAAATATTCCCAATGTAGCAACAATATTGGCGTAATATTCTAATGAAAATATTTAGTCAATATTGGAGGTCAATGTAACCCCAATATTTAGTAATATTGGGTTTGCATTGAAAATATTTCCAATGTAATGCCAAGATATACAAATTGGTCCAATGTTAGACCAATATTAAATCCTACAAGGGGCAGTGTCAAGTATACTATCAACTGAAGGATATTTTCAAACCTTTTAAAGTGAAGGGTAATACGCTATAGTGGTATTATTTGACCCACAATACCGAATTTTCAAAAAATTTCTTTTAAAATTTGAAAAAAAAAATATCTAGTATGAGAAAGTCGAGTTGAACCGCACTGCAGTTAATTTAATTAAAATACAAATACAGAAAATAAAAATTCTAAGTACTCATGAAAGTACATTTTAGAAATATTTGAAACTGCTAGATCCAACCGGAAAGGGGGAAAAAAAACTATAATTTTTTTACTTGAATCTCCGATATGAAAATAACGTAATATAAGAGCACGAGATTGATGAAAAAATGTACAGGCATAATCTCGCTGAGGCAGAAAAAACCCGACGTTTCCTATTTATATATATGTATGTAAATATATAACATAAATTCAAAAATTCAACTCTCATAAAGCACCTAAAAAATATAGTAACGTCTCTATGAATATATTATGATAATTCACGCTACATTGAGTTGGATGTTTGATTTTTTTCGTTTCCAGAAGCCCGCCTGCCAAAACATGAGGTTTTTTTTTATGGTAGAATTACTGGGCTCTTCATGTGAGTTAAGTTATGCAAGGCGAGATAAGTTATTGCATTTTCTACCAACACAGCTTAGATTTTGAATTTAACTTTTCCTATATGGGTATAGTATAACGAATGCATTGCGATGTAATGTCAAAGTCGAATTCGAGGTTTTGGAATATATTTACGTTGAAAAGTCTTGAAATGAAGGAGTGTATTTAAGGTGGTGTTTCCATGTATGTTGTTGTTGAAACCCAGACCGTCCGACCTACCAGAAAGGTGTAAGGTAACTGTTTGGACGGTCGGGAAGTGCCACCCAATTTAGACCGGAACCCAGTGGGGGAGGCATCCACAGGGACCGTACCATCCTTCCCCTACCACCAACCTCTCGGAAGGACTTTCGGACCCACATGTTTAACGTGATCGTACTCCGCATGAACACGGCGGCAGTTTTGGCAGTGGCTGGAATCGAACCCGGGCCTACCGAGTGCAACTCCAGCGCGCTAACCAATGGGCTACCGCGCCCTCCATGTATGTTGTAAAGTACCTTGCTTCCCCAATCGGGGATCGAACCCTGAATCTCCGAACTGGTCAGCCGGCGCTCTACAGTTGAGCTACTGGGACAAAATTGCAAGCTTTTATCATCGAAGTAGACTCTGCATTCTCCACCCTCTAATGTCAGACTGGCGGGCAACTGGCGATCTGGAGGACTATCTTCTGCTAATTTTACTTCAGGTTAGCCTCCTGCTACTACTATTTTTACTCGGGCTAGTATCCTGCGTAGTCGATTTGAAATCGGGGCTCAAAATCCCAGAGTTCACTGAATCCGTGCTAGTCGTATTAGTGTCACTTTCAGACCTCCGACATCTAAATTTTACTTTTAAAATTTTATTATTTTCTTTAATTTTTATCTATTTTTCATTATGTTATTATACCTCACTCTAAATTTTATTTTTCAATGATCTTTTTATCTATATTCGCAATAACCCTTTTCCCATTTTTGTAAAATGGACGTACTTTTCAAGTTCAAATATAATGTAAAACTGTCTGTTTAATCACAATATTTTTCATTAATTGCTACCTTTTAAGATCTAAATAACTGTTCGTTTGGAAGGGATGGTAGACCTTGGGTGCCTCCTGAGTGCAGGAGGTATCCTTTCCCGGCCGTGCATCTAGCTACTCTAAACCCACTATGTGAGTCGCACGGTCTGGGGTCTTCAGACCTCCGACATCTCTAAATCTTATTTTTCAGTGATCTTTTTATCTATATTCGCAATAACCCTTTTCCCATTTTTGAAAAATGGATGTACTTGTCAATTTCAAATATAATGTAAAACTGTCTGTTTAATCACAATATTTTTCATCAATTGCTATCTTTTTAGATCTAAATAACTGTTCGTTTGGAAGGGATGGTAGACCTTGGGTGCCTCCTGAGTGCAGGAGGTATCCTTTCCCGGCCGTGCATCTAGCTACTCTAAACCCACTATGTGAGTCGCACGGTCTGGGGTCTTCAGACCTCCGACATCTCTAAATCTTATTTTTCAGTGATCTTTTTATCTATATTCGCAATAACCCTTTTCCCATTTTTGAAAAATGGATGTCCTTGTCAATTTCAAATATAATGTTTAACTGTCTGTTTAATCACAATATTTTTCATCAATTGCTATCTTTTTAGATCTAAATAAATGTTCGTTTGGAAGGGATGGTAGACCTTGGGTGCCTCCTGAGTGCTGGAGGTATCCTTTCCCGACCGTGCAGTTAGCTACTCTAAACCCACTATGTGAGTCGTACGGTCTGGGGTCTTCAGACCTCCGACATCTCTAAATTTTATTTTTCAGTGATCTTTTTATCTATATTCGCAATAACCCTTTTCCCATTTTTTAAAAATGGATGTTCTTGTCAAGTTCAAATATAATGTAAAACTGTCTGTTTACTCACAATATTTTTCATCAATTGTTATATTTTTAGACCTAAATAAAAGTTCGTTTGGCGGGATGATAGACCTTGGGTGCCTTCTGAGTGCTGGAGATATCCTTTCCCGGCCGTGCAGTTAGCTACTCTAAACCCACTATGTGAGTCGCACGGTCTGGGGTCTTCAGACCTCCGACATCTCTAAATTTTATTTTTCAGTGATCTTTTTATCTGCATTTGCAATGACCCTTTTCCCATTTTCGAAAAATGGATATACTTGTCAATTTCAAATATAATGTAAAACTGTCTGTTTAATCACAATATTTTTCATCAATTGCTATCTTTTTAGAACTAAATAAATGTTCATTTGGAAGGGATGGTAGACCTTGGGTACCTCCTGAGTGCAGGAGGTATCCTTTCCCGGCCGTGCAGTTAGCTACTCTAAACCCACTATGTGAGTCAGTCGCACGTTCTGGGGTCTTCAGACCTCCGACATAGCAAGGCTCAGTTATCGCTCGCATAATTTGGAAAACTTTACTTCAATGAAATTATTTCCTTTAATATTGATTTATTTTGTCTTCAAGCCTTTACGGACGACCTTGCTATTATTACATTCGGCAATAATAGAAATGCCCTTGAAACTAATACCAATTCCCTCCTTAACCCCCTTTTTACTTTCCTCAATAATCTGATTTTAGAAATATCTATTGATAAAATTTGCTCCGCCATGTTCCCAAAAATATACTCTAGTAGGAAAAGAAATCCCATTTGGAAATTTAACAATAGATGCATTAAAATTAAAAATCATTTAACATTTTCAGGTTTAAGCATTGATAATAAATTAAATTGGGCCCTCATATTCGATATCTCCAAGAAAAATATCTTAAATTTTGTCTTGAATTATTTTGCTGCTTTTGGTTAAATTTCTGGGACAAATTGGGGTGTCAAAAATGTTTCCTAAACTGCTGGTATCTATGTGTTGTGGAAAAATTATTATTTGCAGTTCTAGTATATGGGGTAAAAAACTAAAAAAATGCAAATTAAAAAATTTCTTTAACTCCAAAGGATCTTCCTTCTAAAAATCTGTCCAGGATATCGTACAACATCTAATATCTTCTTATTTTCCCTCACTGGTATTCCGCCCCATTCATTTTACAATATTTTCCCTCTATAATGCATTCAATTTTTGGAAACAAAAAATTGATTCCTTTTCTTCTCCCTCCCGTCTCCCTCTGATTTTGATTTCCTTGTTCCTTTCTCTAACTTTCACCCCTCTAAATGGTCCGTAAATTTAGTTAACAGAATGGGTAAAGGCTCTGCCATTCATATATATATAGTGATGGTTCAAATATTGACAATAACACTGGTTTTTCAGTCTGTATTTTTAAACATGATGTCCTGGAAAAGGTTTTCTCCTATAAACTTGACAACAGGAATACAGTATTTCAAGCCGAACTTACCGCCTTTTCCTTTGCTATTGACTGGGCTTCCTCTAATAATATCCCTGTTAACATTTTTTTCGCTAGCCTCTCTCCCATACATGCTCTTAACTCAATAAAAAATAAATCTAATTATCTTAATTCCATTAAATCCAAAGCTCTCCTTGCCAAAAACCTTATCAACATTTCTTGGGTAAAAGCTCACAATAATATATCTGGAAATGATAACCATGCTGATTACCATGCCAAAATTGCTACTATTTCAAGTTCCCCTCTTACTGTTCCCTTTCCTTACTAAATCCTCTCAAAATTTTGTAAAACTCATATCCTTAATCTTTGGCAAAATTATCTTTGATTATATTTCCACCAGGATTGGTGATCCGGCTAGAATCCTGTCGTACCTCTCTATCGTGAATCCTAATTTACAAATTTTTAATAAATACCTAATTTACTTTCCTACTGGTCATGGCCCCTTTCTTGATTACCTATACATTTTCAAAATTAAATCCACCTCTAACTGTATTTGTAATAAATTCGATGACTTTGACCATTACATTTCCGATTGTTCTTTTTTAAAAATTTTCATCTTTGCAAACCCTACCGCTCTAATAAACTAATTTGGTTCTCCAAAGTTCGTTAAAATTCCTCTTCAGTAGATGAAATTAAAAACTGTATTCTTGTTGCCATGGAAATTTTTAATAAAGTGACCTAAGCTTATGAGTAGATTCTGCACTCAATTAATTTTGATCAATGAATCCCTTTATTTCACTCTTATTAACTTATATGGACTTATTGTGTTCCCTCCATATTTTCTGTTTAAAAAAAATGTTAACTGTTCTTGTTTTCTCGGTTTTTTCCTTTCCTTTTGACCCTTTATATTTGTATTTTTTCTAAATTTTATTCTACATCATTTTCCATATATTTTCCTTTTTTATATATTTTCTAAATTTCATGTTTAAAATTTTATTATTTTCCTTAATTTTAATCTATTTTTCAATATGTTATTATACCTCACTCAAAATTTTATTTTTCAATGATCTTTTTATCTATATTCGCAATAATCTTTTTCCCATTTTTGAAAAATTGACGTACTTGTCAAGTTTAAATATAATGTAAAACTGTCTGTTTAACCACAATATTTTTCATCAATTGTTACCTTTTAAGACCTAAATAAATGCTAGTTTGGCGGGATGGTAGACCTTGGGTACCTCCTGAGTGCAGGAGGTATCATTTCCCAGCTGTGCATCTAGCTATTCTAAACCCACTATGTGAGTGGCACTGTTTGGGGTCTTCAGACCTCCGACATAAGTGCACTAACCTATAAGGTTAATTTGTTTGGGCGTCCACTCATGTACGCATCTGAGCATGCATGCTTTTGAATATTTAGTCTGGTAAATGAACCGCTTCAATTTTATGAAATTATTAATAGTTGAAGTTTAAATGATGATTAATAAAATATTTTCAGAAATATTTTAAAATGTTATCATCAGTGTTAAAAAATCTGATCTCCCCACACAACACATAACTTTCCGTACATAATGCAATAATTTTACTTCTTTCAATAGGAAATAATGATCTACACTATCCATAGTACAATGTTTATAACGTTAAAAAGTATACTAACATTTGGCGCGATTCCAGACGACAACATGTAACACTATTTCGAAGTACCGAATTAATTTATATTTTTCGCAAATCTAACTTAACAATTAGAAATATTTATAGGATTTGTTGAGCAATATAATTCATGCATAAAATGTTGTAAATTATTAATTCATAAATTTGGCATCACTTTTATAACTGTAGCGGGATCCTTACTAATTTTCACCACATTTCACCTTTCACCTTTCATCAGGCATTTTCACCAGTTTGGTACTATTTCCAAAATCACCCCAAGTTGGCGAAATTTTACCAAATTAACGGTAAGGTTTGTTAAATTTATCGCCAAGTACTATATACCTGACGATATCTACTACTTTTGTAATTATTCAGGTTAACTATGAGGCTTTGTCCCCTGCTGGATACGCTTCGCCAAACCCCGTAACTCACTTCGCAAAGCGGGAGGCTTTGTCTCCTACTCGCTGCACTCGTAGAGATTAGTTTGGCTTGAAATAGCTCGCGAAGCAAAGTTTAAATCGGTAAACGGTTTACTTTATCGCATTGCTCTGTTGTTTGTATATAAATGTACCAAATGTCATATTTTTCTATGTTATAGTTTTTGCGGTTCGCGACAGAGAGAATTTATGGACGTACCGATAAGAAGGAACAGTTTTTACTTCAGAAGTGCATAAAAAATAAAATATATCTTAAACTACATCGGAATTAAAAAAAGGACTCTGTCCTGCAAAAATGGAACTATATAGGTACCTGCCCGCCCAAATCCGTGGTCTTGCTATTGTTAGTCTATCCAGGACGCGAACTCGCATATCAAATATTTCGTCTTTGAATTTTACAATGAGTATTTCTTAAACTGTAATATATATCGAAAAACGATTTATTTCAGCGTATTTCCCAACCTTCTCTACAAATGTATCGGATTTTATATTTTTGTATGCTATTGTTTTTGCGGTAACGAAGCAGATAAACTCTAGGAACGAGAAGTTTGTCAAAAAGCGGCAGTTTCTTAGAGATTTGGAAACTGCCCTATTGGAGGAATGGCCATTGCTCTCATCTGAGATGGTTGATCACCTCATTGAAAGCATGGAAGATCGTTGTAAAGTTTGTGTGAAGGCCCGGGGTGATAACATACCATATTAATGTGAGTTTTGTTTGATTGGTTTGCCTTTAAACATCATTTTGTTAATGACCTAAATGTGACGTCATCATATAACTTACGAAAAGTAAATATGTATTCATCTTTGTACATAATTCTTGTTTTCTTTAATGCATAAATACATTAATACATTTGCAACCTTTATGTACAATTTTGAGTTAATCAAAGCTTTACTTTTCCATTTTTGTTGATTTTACCATCCTTGCTTAACTTTTGGATATATATATATATATATATATATATATATATATGTTACCAGCGATGCATGAAATGCCGGCATTCTATAGAATGCCTAGGCATTTTATAGAATACCGGCCTTTTTTAGGCAAAGTATGAAATATGAGAATTATATGCTTTCCCTAGGCATTGTATATAATACCTAGGTATTCTATAGAATGACAAATGCTATTTAGACAAAGTATGAAAAAAGGAATGAATCGGAGATGTATTTCATACTTTGCCGGTTTGTCATTTGGCATTCTATAGAATGCCTAGGTAATGTGTGAAATTTTAATCGTTTAATAGATTGCCGATCAGTTTTCGGTATTCTATAAAATGCCTTGGTATTCTATAGAATGCCGGCATTCATACATTGTCGGTAACATATATATATATATATGTTATATGTTATATATATATATATATATATATATATATATATATATATATATTGTTGGGGAAAAATAGCAAAATGACATAAATGTGGATATTCTTCAGAAACAATAATATTCTTTTTCTGATGAGAACGACGAATTCTACTGTTCTGTGGATTTAATTAGTTTTCAATAAATTCATTTTCATTCAACTCGTTTCCATATAAAATAATTTTTCTTGCAACAATTAGAACTTATTTTAAATGTTTGAAAATCTGAAGGCCTTTCCCAGGTCCTATCTTTCTTAAAATCCACATACCTCTGACACTTATCGAGTAAAATAATCGCACCATGCCTCATTCAAATCGTTGCATTTCTTCGATAGTTACTCTCCCCCCCCCCCCCAACACACATTTATTTAAAAAAAAATGATTCTCAGTCGCGAATTCTAGACTTGTACTTATCCATCCAAATCTGAAAGCCGGATTTTCGACCCATCATAATACTCTTCCTTTACATAAAAAATGTGTAAAGTAGGAAATGATAAAAGAGGAGACAAACATTTTCTAACGTTGAAAAAAACATCAACTTTCTATACTTATTCATATGTATTTCTTATATATAAGAAAACGTTTGAAATTCATGTCTCATAAAATACCGAAAAAGACAGTAATATTGCAAGGATTACATTATGATAATTCCTGCTGCATTAGGTAAGATGTTTTATCTCTCTTTTTTGTATCAAGAAAGCCGCTCATCAAAATAAAAATTTATCATAACAAAACTATACTAATCTTTCATGCTTCGATGCAGGATATTCATTGTATTAAACTCAAACGATTTTTTTTGTATAGATTTTTACAAATGCAGAATTGATATCGCTTAATTTTTACTTTGGAAGGTATTTTTAATAATTACTTCCTTATACTGTATACATTTAATAACTACTTCTTTGGAAGGTATTTTTATATGTTATTTTTTCGATCAATGCCAAAAAGGCTTGTGCCAGTCGTGGATAGAAAAGATCACAATTATAGCGTGTTCACCTTCACTTTAAAGGACTTGAAAAAATATTTAGATTAATACAATACTTCGCAATGTACTCCCGGGGGTAACTTGCACCCCCAAGGAGGACCAATGACGTCATGAACAAAAAAATTTGTTTCGTGGCTATAGTTCACAACGAGTGAATGCGTTTCCGTCTGATCGCTGGATTGCCGGTTTGAGGTTCGAATCCCGCCAGCGGGCATGGATGTTGTCATGTCGAAGCCAAGCCAGACTCCCGCCCTTCGGGGGGCTTCTATAAAAGTGAAGCTGCAAATCTCCTCCCCTTCGCCATGGGACACCCTGGAGGGTCTTGTGGACTTGCTGCGTAGGCGCCCCTTCACCACGGGGGAATTAGTACACAGCGATTGAAACTATTAAGTCTCATGATCATTGAGCCATAAATAAATCCCTTATGCCTGATTATGTCAAATGTTGTCATACTAATATCATATAAAATATGATGCTGCCATACTAATATCATATAAAATTTCGCTCGAATAAAGTTTTCGCTCGAATTGAAAAAAAATCTATCTTGTTCTAGATTTTTGATAGCAAAGTCGCATATAAAGTTTCATGAAAATCCATTAATATTTGTGGCCATAATCGAGAACTCAAAAAGTCGACTACAGACATACATACATACAGACGGACATAACTGGGGTGTGACAGCCCAGTGGTTAGCGCGCAGGAATTGCACTCGGTCGGCCCTGGTTTGATTCCCGTCATTGCCAAAACTGCCACCGTGTTCACGCGGAGTGCGATCATGTTAAACATGTTGGTCCGTAAGTCCTTCCGAGAGGTTAAACATGTTGGTCCGTAAGTCCTTCCGAGGGGAAGGACGGTACGATCCCTGTGGATGACTCCTCTTCTGGGTTCCGGTCTAAATTGGGTGCCTTTCCGGCCGGTCAAACAGATTATACCTTTTTGTAAGTCGGACGGCCTGGATCGAAGAATAAGAAGACGGATATCACTCTAAATATAGTCAAAACGTGTTCAGGAGGTGTTAAAACATATATTGGCATTACAATTTCGAATGCGAAAATTTTCGTAAAAACAATACTTTCTCTATATTATATTACATAGTAGAGGAAAATAAAAATCAAAACAAAATTCTGTTACTGAATATGTATGTAATACATCAATTTTTTAGCTGACATTTTATTTTCAGATATTTTTATATCGTGTGTGATCGTGTTTGCCATTGTTAAGTAACACATCCAATAAAATTGCATTTCCTGATTAAGATTTTAGGATACAAAAGATAACACATTTAACGCGTTCAATATATGGCTTTCACTATTCATTAACAGATTTTATATTGTGGAAATAATACTAAATAACTGATTCACGAGTGGCCACTTGATTTTGTCATATAATAAAAGAAGATGTTTGCTTGTTTGTAAGGCTGATTTCATAACTTACATTAGTCGTATAGTTATCTTATGTCGATGCGCAATTTTGAGAGATTTTATCACTTACCGATCGATGTCTCAGCGACGGAAATTATTATCACAGCTTCCACCTTGATATTATAAAAAAATAAAAGAAATATAATTTCAACGAGCTTTAACCCGAATCCATAAGATAATTAATTCATTGATACTTTTGTCAAAAATGGAAAAATCAAATAAAAATTAAATAGGCTTACAATTATCAAATATGATAGTATACATAAAAAAAAATCTGATGTGAGCAGCACATGACTTTCCTTATATAATGCAGTGAATTTACTACTTTTACAGCAAAAAAAAAAATAGATTATTTTTAAGTAGTTATTTATATTATTTCTAAGATATTGAATTTTCGTCAATGAGTCGTCATTTTCCATGTCGTCATCATCAATGAGTCGTCATTGATTTAGCGTCATTTTTATCCATTTGGCGAGTTTTTCGTTAATTTAGCAACATTTAAAAAAGTCGCCAAGTTGGCGATATTCCACCAAATTCGTCGCCAAAATCTCGCCAAGCGTTATGGACGAAAAAGTAAGCTATTCTTACAGAAGATAAATGACTATTGGCGTTCAAATACAAAAGTATTACTCAAAGTATCTTTTTTCATGAATGGAACCAGCTAAATCCACGAGAATGATGTCACCCAATTTATTGCATGGTATTACATATGAAAAGTGAACATGTTTCTCAATAGGAAATATTTTTTTTATTTTATATGACTTTTTGATAATTTTTTTGAAAAATGTGCAATATCTCAAGAACGGTTCATGTTAGGGTTCTAAAATTTATGTCAATCGTTTTCTAATGAAAAATTACATAAGAAATGTCTATTCGCGTAACTTTATTAGGGGTTTCGATTTTTTGACGATTTTTTCAAAATTTCACTCGAAAATTTAGGGGGTTTCTGAGAATTCGATTACGTATAAAAACAATAGACTTCCAGTGTTTACGGATTGTGATTTTTGTGCCAAATTTTGTTCGAATCGTTCCATTCGTTCGTCCGTTGTCGTCTCCACAGTCTCACTGACACACACACACACGCACTTTCACATGCACACACATACTTTCACACACACAAACATTACTTCAAAAATGTTTGATTTGTGATCAGGGATGCTTGAAACGTGTTCTCCCGTCGAAAACTCGAATTCGAATTTTCAACTCCGTCACAATACTTTCCTTATACATTATGTATATAAGTAAAGTAAGAAAGTTCCAATTGTCGGAAATTTCAAGATTGAGTTCAGGACTTTGTTTCGTTCAGAATTCCAGGATGATTCTAGGAAACAAAACCGTATGTCTTTAGGATAATTACAACCCATCTTACAAATTTTTCATTATTAATCAGTTTGAACTTTAAAACAGAGGAAAATAACTTAAAAGTTTTTAGGGTTGATATTATATCAAAGTTAGTTGGTTTAAAATCTCCAGTTTAAATTACGGCGGGTATATGTGTGTGTGTGTGTGTGTGTGTGGTGGGGGGGGGGGGGTATTGGAATTTTAAACGCCGGCTTTATCACCTCGGCTAATAGAAAAAAATCGACTGTGGATCTAGTCCGTAATGGTTTTAAATGAATAACATTTTGCTCAACTTTTGTAATATCAATAAAAAAAATCTATCCAAAATCTGATTATATACACTCATACGGCTTTCTTATATGCACTTGTATATACATATATGGCTACAAATTCTTACTTATTGTTTATAGCTATCACTTTTAGTTTTGAGATATAAGCATTACAAACTTGAAAAGTGTAATAATTTTATATTTCTTCAACTTGACAAGACGATTACTCGAAAACTTAGAACTTACTCAAAGAGCTTTTAATATATATATAGATTTTGTAACTAAATTTCCTCATACATATTTTTGTTGCTTACTATTTATATTTATCACTATAGTTTCGAAGATATTTTGAAAGAAAGTGTGAAAAATGAAGCAAAACTAATTGGGACATGTACATTTGAAGTTTTTCGAAAAAAAAAATAGAACTCGATCCAAAATTTACTTATATACACTTATAGGACTTTCACAGAGATACACATTTTAGCTTTTTGTACAAAGCTCTTTTAGTTTTTGAGACATATGCATTATACAAACTTGAAAAACGAAATAATTTCAATCCTCTTCAAATTGACAAGTTGATTTCTTTCTTTTTTAATAATAAATATATATTTTAATATTAAATTTTCTATTACGCATTTTTGCCGTTTTCTATTTATATCCATCTTTTTTATTTAGTTTGCTATATATTTTGAGTGAAATTTAGAAATATGAGAAAATAGAAATATGAGAAACGCAGTCGCTCGAAAAGCTATTTTTTAAAGTTCCTTCGGGGAAAAAAAAAAAAAAAAAAAAAAAAAAAATTGAAATATTCGAAATTTTTATATCGAAAATAATTTTAATATTAAAATATTGAAATTATTTTTATATATTCATAATCGAGTAAGTATTTTTGATAAAACAAGAAACATTATTTACATTTTTATCTATTACGTTCGGAGGTATACGTGTCCAGAGTGTATATATTTTTTTCTTAGCCCTCTCGAGTTAGAAAAATGAAAAAAAAAAAATGTTGCCCGAAAAGCTACATTTTAAAGTTTTTTCGAAAAAAAAAAGTTGAAATATTCAAAATTTTCATATCGATAATAACTTCAATATGAAAATATTGAAATTATTTTCATTTATTCATAATCCGGCCCATATTTAAAAAAGAAAACAAGATATATTATTTACATTTAAATCTATTAAGTTTGGCGGTATAATTATCCAGAGTATATACATTTTCCTTAGCGCTTGGTTTACCGCCAAAGGAACCCCAAGCATAGATGCTATTCACATAAAAACTTAATTTCTGGTAATTGTGAACTCGCAGAGTATAATGAAAACGCTTCTCAGCATACAGCTAGCTATACGTAAGCATGCAGCTATACGTAAGTTGACTGAACACTAGAAAGTGCACAGTTGTCAGTAGTAGTAGAGGAATGGGCGTTCACCGGCGGAGGCGGTATGTGCGGTATGCGGTGTGGCCGCCATCTTGAATTCTGTAATCCTGGACGGGGGTGTAAAAGGGGGGGGAAAATGAAAAAAGGTGGGGGTAAAAATTGTTGAGAAACTTTTTTTGGGTGGCAACGATTTCGTAGTCTTGTACGAGGGGTTGAGGGGGAAATAAATTTTTTGGAATGAGATTTTTTCTAAGTATTGAAGAAACTTTTTTCGAGGTGGCAACACCATCGGAGGCGGTATGGAACCATCAGCACCCCCCTAGCGGCGGTAAGCGGAACTCTTGAGGATGAAACTTAGAAATATTTATTTGTTTGGGTTGCCATAGCAACACCTGTAGGAAAGAAACTTTTTGGGGGTGGCAACACCTAGGGAGGCGGAATGAAACCATCAGCGCCCCCTAGCGGCAGAAAGGAGAATTAAAACTTGGGGATTTTTCTAATTGTTGAGATTTTTTTTCTTTTTTTTAAATGAATGAGGATAATGAAATAAAGTTATATCAAGACCATTGTTATTACATGCCAAGGTCATGTCAATATCCCTCCGCCTTCTAAGAAAAGAGTGCTTGTCCTATTCGTAGGTTAAGGGATATACCAAGAGCATGCTGAGGTCCTTACAATACCCCTCCCCTATATGGCGGTTACGAAGTGAACAGTGAATACTTAACTGTGAGAATCTTGTATGATGAAGGGAAATAACATTTCGGGAAATAATATATCTGTGCTTACTTGAATTTTACACGGTTGTAATTTTTTTAAAAAAAAATGTGGTAATGGCAAAAATTAACATTTTTGTTAAAATGTTCCAAAAGCGTAAAAAAGTAACAAAAAATGTGGTAATGGGCAAAATTAACATTTTGCGATTTTTTTTCAAAATTCCAATTTCTCTATGGGAATTAACATGGATTTTCGCACTTTTGTAATTTTTTTACAAAAAAATGTGCGTTTTTACAAAAATGTCACTAAAAATGTGGTAATGGGAAAAATTCACATTTCGCACAAAATGTTGCAAAAACGTAAAAAAAACAACAAAAATGTGTGTTTTTTACAAAAATGTGATAAAAAAGCGAGTTTTTAAAATAGCAGAATCGTATGAATTGGGTGTATGAGAGGGGGTGTGTTCCCCAACCATTCCGGACTTGGAGTTCAAATTTTAAAAAAATAAATATTTTTAAATAATCATGAAAGTGTGCTTATGTTCAAAACACTTGAGTGTTATGAATCCCACAAGTTAATTAAAGGATGATAATTAAATTAGGCGATTAAGTCTTGGAGTTTAAATAATAGCAGATACCAATGCCTGTATACGTGTGTTATTTCTTTAAACCAACATGTTTTAATACGTGCGTTATTCTAAGAGGGAGAAACGCCTAATATAGTGATACATATGATACACGCACTCAACACAAATCGGCGAAAATAAATAGTGAGATAGCTTTTAAAGACGAGACTTTGAAATTTTTTTCGATAAATACGGTATTTGAGGTTATTTAACGTGTGAATGATCGATACATGCCAATAAAATGAGGAACTAGGCTAAGTTTACAAGTATAGGACTTTGAAGTTTTTAGCTAAATGCAATATGTGCCAACATTTTATAAGATGATATCGCCTGCAGAGTGAGTATAAGACGATCCCATCATCAGCAGCTAGTTATAAAGTGTTGAACTAGGCGAACATTTCTGCGATAGAAAATTTAAATATTCTAGCTAAATACAATGCTTTGTAGCTTTTAAAGGGTTGGAAACACCTACTAAGGCGGCACACATGATACTTATAACCGATACATAACCACGAAATGGGAAACTAACAAAGATTTTTTAGGGGTAGAACTTGAATTTATAATTAAACATGATTTATACTAACTACTGCTAAGGGAGAAATGCATAGAGAAAGAGGTTATGTATATATATAATGCATATAACCAACATCCACCGGTGGAATGCAGATCTAAGATAGTATTTTTAGGATTAGACATGGGATTCTTAAGGAAATGGGGTATTTAGAGGCATTTAAAGAGATATAAACATATGATAAGGTAGCATCCATAATACACACAACTAATATAGGACAGCGAAAGGAAAACTTTAGTATCGTTTAGAGACCGAACTTCAAATATGTAAGTAAATGTAGGTGTTTGGAAATTTTTAATGGGCTATGTCCAATACACACGTCCCCGATCACAGTAGTGGAAAAGTGATATCGGAGCAGTTTTTAATAATGACTTTAACTTTTTTTAATTAAGTGGCGAACCTACTAAATCTTACAGGGTGCTAGCGCTTACCGTGGTTTTTATGTATAATGCACATAAGTAGCATATAACTTTAGGAAGGGGATATTACAAAAATTTTTAAAGATAGGACTTTATATTTTGTAACTGAATGAGATATCAAGAAACATTTAAAGAGGATGAAAACATCTAATGAGGTGGAATGGGGATATACTTACCCAAGACACCTAGCGCTGAAATTATTCACTAAGATAAATTTTTTAAAGTAAAGACTTTAGAAGTTTCACATAAAAGGCAATTCATACTAACTTTTAAATAAATGGAAACGCCCAGCGAGATAACTTAGAATGAATACAACGCCGATACATAACAGCGAAAGGAAAACTTAAATATTGTTTAAAGGCTGAACTTCAAATTTCGAAGTAAATGTACATGTTCAGAAACGTTTAATGGGCTAGTATCATACACAAACTCGATATAACAGTAAAATGGCGAACTAAGAATAATTTATAAGTACGTAACTTTGGATTTTTTAGTTAAATAGGGATTTCTACTAATTTTTAAAGCTATACTAAAGGGTGTACAACAAATTTTTAGAAAGGACTTTGAGAATTTGCCAGCTAAATAGGGATTTCCACTAAATTTTAAAGGGATATAAAGACATACTAAAGAGTATACAACAAATAATTGTTTTACACATTTAGCTAAAACTTTGTTTTAATTACACTTAGAATAAGTGCAACTGAAATAAAGCTTTTCTAAGTTTGAAAAAACAAATATTAGTATCCGTTGGGATACTACAGATATATACCTTTTTAAGGTATAGTTACACACACACACACACATACACACGGTAAAAATAGACAGGCCATTCATAATCACAAAGGGATTTTCTTTAATTATTTTACTAAAATCTATTATTTTTTAACATGTGATTCTATTTTATACCATAGTTTAACAGTAACCATGGTATGACCTTGATGTGACCTTGTCGTGTAGGGGGTGTCGGTGGTGTTCAAGTATCGATTTTATCATTTCTGCTGTGGATTTCGTGCTGTTAAGACGCGCTTCAAGTTGTTCTGCGAATATGTCGGTTTTAGTTGGTAAAGCTGGAGATGTTATATCTGTCATTATTCATCGGCCCATACCTAATGCAGCATTTTTGAATCGGATTGAACATGTAAGTACTTGCTTTAGTATGATTTTATTCTATCATTTTATTAAACTTAGTATTTTTATAGTATGTTACAGCTTCATTATTTTATTTAGTTAAGATTTTTATCAATTTAATGTAGTTTGTTGGGGTTTTAGTATCTAGATATATTATTCAGCTTGGTAATTTCATTATTTTAGCTGATTTCGGATGGGAATAGTATAATGGATTCACGATTACTTTATATAAATCTTGGGGTATGTATTACATTGCTACATAGAATAATGTATGTTTATACTAACGTGCAACATTTTTTATCTTGTATAGACATGTCTTGTCTGTTTTAGAATGTCGGTGATATGTATTATCCACACAACTTCGCTACATATTTTTTTCACCTCTTTAAGGGCTATTTACTTAGAAATTTTGAGGATTCCCCTTTAAAATATTTGTAGTCTCCCCATTTCGCTGTTGTCTGACGATGATGAATTCATCTCATACCACCTTATTAGGTGTTTTTGACTGTTTAAATATTCTCAAACATCTCATTTACCTCAAAAATTCAGAGTTCTATCCTTAAAAACTTACTTAAATCAACATTTAACTATTATGTGTCCGCGATGCGTATCACACATGCTGTCTGAATCTTCGTATTCGTCCGCTTTAAGTGCTGATATATTGCGCTTAATTAGAAAACATTTTAGGTGTTATTCTAAAAAGCTATCTTAGTTTTTCCCTATTTCATAACTATGTATTGGCTATGTGTATTGCATATATCATCTTAGTAGGTATTTACGTTACTTTAAAAGTTTTTAAACATAACATTTACCTAAAAATCTAAAGTCCCGTCCCCAAAATATTACTCTAATTCCTATTTTCCCTCGATAAGTATTGGTGATGGTGCTATTCTACTCCCACTTAAAGTGTAGTTTCTAACCATTCATACGTTTATAAACATTCTCATTTATGTGAAGAAACCAGAAATTCTATCCTTAAAAACATGTTTAGTTCTACTTTTGTTACTATATGCGGATGATGTGTATTGCACATGCTGTCTCAATCTGTGTATTCATCCGCTTTAAGCGTTTATATGATGTACCTAGTTACAAAAAAATTCAAGGTTTAATCTTTAAAATATTATGCTAATTCCTCATTTTAGCACTAGGTGTTAGTAATGATTACACTCTATACTCTTCAGTATGTGTTTCTATTCCTTAAAAGTTAGTAGAAATCCTTATTTAGCTAAAAAATTCTCAAAGCCCCCCTCTAAAAATTTGTTGTATACTCTTTAGTATGTCTTTATATCCCTTTAAAATTTAGTGGACATCCTTATTTAGCTGGCAAATTCTCAAAGTCCCTTCTAAAAATTTTTTGTTGTACACCCTTTAGTATAGTTTTAAGAATTAGTAGAAATCCCTATTTAACTAAAAAATCCAAAGTTACGTACTTATAAATTATTCTTAGTTCGCCATTTTACTGTTATATCGAGTTTGTGTATGATACTAGCCCATTAAACGTTTCTGAACATGTACATTTACTTCGAAATTTGAAGTTCAGTCTTTAAACAATATTTAAGTTTTCCTTTCGCTGTTATGTATCGGCGTTGTATTCATTCTAAGTTATCTCGCTGGGCGTTTCCATTTATTTAAAAGTTAGTATGAATTGCCTTTTATGTGAAACTTCTAAAGTCTTTACTTTAAAAAATTTATCTTAGTGAATAATTTCAGCGCTAGGTGTCTTGGGTAAGTATATCCCCATTCCACCTCATTAGATGTTTTCATCCTCTTTAAATGTTTCTTGATATCTCATTTAGTTACAAAATATAAAGTCCTATCTTTAAAAATTTTTGTAATATCCCCTTCCTAAAGTTATATGCTACTTATGTGCATTATACATAAAACCCACGGTAAGCGCTAGCACCCTGTAAGATTTAGTAGGTTCTCCACTTAATTAAAAAAAGTTAAAGTCATCATTAAAAACTGCTCCGATATCACTTTTCCACTACTGTGATCGGGGACATGTGTATTGCACATAGCCCATTAAAAATTTCCAAACACCTACATTTACTTACATATTTGAAGTTCGGTCTCTAAACGATACTAAAGTTTTCCTTTCACTGTCCTATATTAGTTGTGTGTATTATGGATGCTACCTTATCATATGTTTATATCTCTTTAAATGCCTCTAAATACCCCATTTCCTTAAGAATCCCATGTCTAATCCTAAAAATACTATCTTTGATCTGCATTCCACCGGTGGATGTTGGTTATATGCATTATATATATACATAACCTCTTTCTCTATGCATTTCTCCCTTAGCAGTAGTTAGTATAAATCATGTTTAATTATAAATTCAAGTTCTACCCCTAAAAAATCTTTGTTAGTTTCCCATTTCGTGGTTATGTATCGGTTATAAGTATCATGTGTGCCGCCTTAGTAGGTGTTTCCAACCCTTTAAAAGCTACAAAGCATTGTATTTAGCTAGAATATTTAAATTTTCTATCGTAGAAATGTTCGCCTAGTTCAACACTTTATAACTAGCTGCTGATGATGGGATCGTCTTATACTCACTCTGCAGGCGATATCATCTTATAAAATGTTGGCACATATTGCATTTAGCTAAAAACTTCAAAGTCCTATACTTGTAAACTTAGCCTAGTTCCTCATTTTATTGGCATGTATCGATCATGCACACGTTAAATAACCTCAAATACCTTATTTATCGAAAAAAATTTCAAAGTCTCGTCTTTAAAAGCTATCTCACTATTTATTTTCGCCGATTTGTGTTGAGTGCGTGTATCATATGTATCACCATATTAGGCGTTTCTCCCTCTTAGAATAACGCACGTATTAAAACATGTTGGTTTAAAGAAATAACACACGTATACAGTCATTGGTATCTGCTATTATTTAAACTCCAAGACTTAATCGCCTAATTTAATTATCATCCTTTAATTAACTTGTGAGATTCATAACACTCAAGTATTTTGGACATAAGCACACTTTCACGATTATTTAAAACATTTATTGTTTTAAATTTTGAAATCCAAGACGGAAATGGTTGGGGACCCCCCCCCCCCTCCATACACCCAATTCACGCGATTCTGCTACTCTAAAAACACACCTTTTTGGCCGCATTTTTGCGAAAACGCACATTTTTTTAAAAAAAATTGCAAAAGTGTGAAAACCTATGTTAATTCCCATAGAGAAATCCGACAGTTTGAAAAAAATCGGCCGATTCCGCGTTTTTCAAAAAACACATTTTTGGCCGCTTTTTTGCGAAAAACCACATTTTTTTTCCAAAAAATTCACAAAAGTGTGAAAACCCATGTTAATTCCCATAGAGAAATCCAACAATCTCAAAACTTCACCTTGTTGAAAAAACGCACATTTTTGTATGTTTTTTTAACGTTTTTAAAACTTTTTGTGAAAAAAACGCTAAAAGTGGCACATTCTTAAAATTTATGTTATCTGAAGTTATATCCTGGTACAGAACCACGCTTATAACTCCAACAGCCATAAGATGTTTTAACGTAACTATCCACATTCACGCGAGGTGGGGAGGGGTAGATCTGTCATCCTGATTTAATGCACTATGCGGTTTTGAATGGGGGCTCCTCAATACTACGTTCTTTCTCACACGTTTTTACCATAGGCATCGAACAGGAGTTTTCTAAAGCAAAACCGTGTCTCTGGCTTCATCTTGAAACATTGCACTCTCTTTTTAAAACATGTCGGTTTAAAGAAACTCACGTGTGAAAACATATGTATACAGACATTGGTATCTGCTATTATTTAAACTTCAAGACCTAATTTAATTATCATCCTTTAATTAACTTGTGGGATTCATAACACTCAAGTGTTTTGAACATAAGCACACTTTCATGATTATTTAAAAATATTTACTTTTTTAAAATATGAATTCCAAGACCGGAATGGTTGGGGAAACACCCCCCCTCTCATACACCCAATTCATGCGATTCTGCTATTTTAAAAACTCGCTTTTTTATCACATTTTTGTAAAAAACACACATTTTTGTTGTTTTTTTTACGTTTTTGCAACATTTTGTGCGAAATGTTAATTTTTCCCATTACTACATTTTTAGTGACATTTTTGTAAAAACGCACATTTTTTTGTAAAAAAATTACAAAAGTGCGAAAACCCATGTTAATTCCCATAGAGAAATTGGAATTTTGAAAAAAAATCGCAAAATGTTAATTTTGCCCATTACCACATTTTTTGTTATTTTTTTACGTTTTTGAGACATTTTGTGCAAAATGCTAATTTTTTCCATTACCACTTTTTTTGAAAAAAATTGACAAAAGTGTGAAAACCCATGTTAATACCCATAGAGAAATTAACATTTTTTAAAAAAAGTCGCAAAATGTTAATTTTGCCCTTTACCACATTTTTTATTACTTTTTTACGCTTTTGGAACATTTTAACAAAATGTTAATTTTTGCCATTACCACATTTTTAAAAAAAAAAAATTATAACCGTGTAAAATTCAAGTAAGCACAGATATATTATTTCCCGAAATGTTATTTCCCTTCATTATACAAGATTCTCACAGTTAAGTATTCACAGTTTACTTCGTAACCGCCATATAGGGGAGGGGTATTGTAAGGACCTTAGCATGCTCTTGGTATATCCCTTAACCTACGAATAGGACAAGCACGTTTTTCTTAGAAGGCGGAGGGATATTGACATGACCTTGGCATGTAATAACAATGGTCTTGATATACTTAATTACTTTATTTCATTAACCTTATTCATTTAAAAAAAAGAAAAAAAATCTCAACAATCAGAAAAATCCCCAAGTTTTAATTCTCCTTTCTGCCGCTAGGGGGCGCTGATGGTTTCATTCCGCCTCCCTAGGTGTTGCCACCCCCAAAAAGTTTCTTTCCTACAGGTGTTGTTATGGCAACCCAAACAAAAAAATATTTCTAAGTTTCATCCTCAAGAGTTCCGCTTACCCCCGCTAGGGGGGTGCTGATGGTTCCATACCGCCTCCGATGGTGTTGCCACCCTGAAAAAGTTTCTTCCCTACAGGTATTGCTATGGCAACCCAAATAAAAAAAAAAACGAAATTCCATCCTTGAAAGTTCCACTTTCTGCTGCTAGGGGGCGCTTATGGTTCCATACCGCCTCCGATGGTGTTGCCACCACGAAAAAAGTTTCTTCCCTACTTAGAAAAAATCTCATTCCAAAAAATTTATTTCCCCCTCTACCCCTCGTACAAGACTACGAAATCGTTGCCACCCCAAAAAAGTTTCTCAAAAATTTTTACCCCCACCTTTTTTCATTTCCCCCCCCTTTTACACCCCCGTCCAGGATTACAGAATTCAAGATGGCGGCCATACCGCATACCGCATATCGCACATACCGCCTCCGCCGGTGAACGCCCATTCCTCTACTACTATTGTCGATATAATGGCCATATACTATAATATTTCAGAAGTAATATTTCCGACAACTGGACTCCATTCCTCTAAATCATCACAAATAATTGAATACTTTGCAAGAACATTTTAATCAAAAATGAGCTAGTATCACTGTTTAGAAGTTATTCTGCTATATGTTCTTGATATATTAAAAACAAATCTTACAGACGATGCTATATTTTGTAAGAATTAAACGATTTTCGTGAAATTTAGTTTGTTGAGTTGATACTTGTGTAGTTTACTGACCAAGTATTTATAGCCAAATGAAAAGATGACCAGCGAATTATGGTGCATGTGGCACTTTTTGTATAGACGTCATACGCAACGTGCTGCAGTTATCTTTCTGCATGTGAGGCAATAATTTGCATATGCATAGAACCATTTTTATTTCATATTCGGGATTTGTAACTGTCGATGTGCTAATTTAAATCTAATAAAAATATGGAATGTTCTAAAAACTGAAGATACGGTTTCTTTTTTTCAAGATTAAAATATACTATTAACTGATAAAATATGTTGATAATATGTATAACTGATAAAATATGTTGATAATATGTATAACTGATAAAATATGTTGATAATATATATAACTGATAAAATATGGTCATAACATAAAGCTGTAATGTTTAAATATAATGGCTTAGAACAAAAATACTAGTGTAACAGCTCTGAGACTCATATACCCCTGGAGCATAGTATCAAAGAAACAGCTGGACATGTCTTTTACAAGACAACAATTGGAGTGATTTTAGCCTCCAATCTGAAACTGTTAATTTTGTGTCTTCTTTCAGGAAAATGGTGCCGTTGGCAAGGTATTTGACCAGTTCACGAAAGCTTTCTTTATAATAAAGGATTGAAATGTAAACAAAAGTTTTTAAATGTAAATTATTGAAAGTAAATTGAGGGTTTTCAAATGCAATTAATAAAACACTTTTTTTTAAATTTAAGCTATTGAATAATAAATTGAAGTTTCAAAATACAAGAAAGCAATACATTTTTTACTTTAAATTATCGAAAAATATACAATTAATTTTAAAAATTCAAATTAGTGAAAGTAAACAAAGGTTTTTCAAACTTAATTTATCGAAAGTAAGCAAAACCTTATATGAAATTTAAACTTTTGTAAATAATCGATGCTTTCTTAAAATTTAAATGATCAAAAGTAAACACATTTTTTTTAAATGTCAATTGTCAAAAAATAAACAAACTGATTTTGTATTATAAACAATAAATAAGGGATTTCATTAAATTCAAATGACTGAACAATAAAATTTTACTAATTAAGAAAAAGTAAACAAAATACTTTTGAAATTGGAGTTTTCCCAAGACCGAGCAGTATTGTTAAATAAACCAACTTTGTAATGCAATGAATGCATTTAAACTCATATTATCAACAGAAAAATATCGCGCTAAAATAGCAGCATTTTTTTTTAAATTCGGCAACCGGAGTCGATAAACTCGTTTATTTTTTTAATTATTATTTTTTTTTTTGCAAAATCAAGGAAGGATTTTTATTTGTAACAAGATCAAATTATGAGGGATGTTCAATTTTTTCAGAAAACGACAAAATTTAATATTTTATAGAGAGCCTTATATTTTTTTCTTAAGCTAACATATACGAGCAAAATTTTTCTCAATGTCTGCTTAAAGTGTGCTCCGAGGATATTGCTTGGATTTGCATAACCTTTAAAGGAAAAAAACGTACAAAGTCTAGCAAAAATTCAAGTTCCGACGAAATATTTAGAAATGCATTTCCGTCTAAAATATAATTTGCATTTCATGTGCTTGAAAAATAAAATCACCGTATGTGAAAACTGTATTACTCAATACTTGGAATATAATGCAATAAAACATGGTTATAAAATAAAAAAGCACAGCAACTTCGGAAATAAACGTGAAATAAACTCAATGGTCCATGCTTGTAAATAAATATATAAATTCAGAAATCCAACCCTTATAATGTTGGAGAAAAAGATGTAGTTATGCCTGTATGAATGCTTTATGGTAATGTTCGGCACATTGGGTAGGAAGTTCGTTTTTTTAAAGAACATTTTATACAAATAGCTGGAGTTTTTCATATAAAAAATACAACTTTTTCTACATACAATCATCTCAGGATAAGAATAATTCACGAAGAAATATGTTACTGACGAAGTAATATATGAAATAGTACATATGTAATAGTACATAGTAATAGTAATATATGAAATAGTAAAGTTTACGAATATTTACTTGTATTGAACTAAATTCGTATTTCGAATCTGAAATGAACTAAATATCATGCTGACAGCCATGAAGCCTGATTTCGTTTAATTGATGTTCTATAGTACAGAATACGTGATAACTGCAGTGGTAGCAAAACTCGTTACATTGCTTGATTCTTAACCTTTTGCTTACGGGTAGGACAACGTCATCCCAAACGAAGAACCTCCCCAAAAAACAGGTATTTGACATACACTATTCCAAGCAGGTCTATTCCCCTTTGCAGACATTGGCGTCCACGCTGTACCACCCGTAAGCAAAAGGTTAAGTTCCCCACTGTTTCTTTATTCTCAGCTCTCAGAGCATTAGAAAAAAATGGCTTCACCCCTTATTGTCAAATTTTAATAAGGAAATGCAATACTCCGTCCAACGAATGTAACTAATAAAATTAAAATAAATAATACACGCAAGAAAATAAATTCAAAAATCGTCTGTTGTATAATATGTAATTTTAAAGTCGAAATTCCAACAGATTTTTGGATTTAAATGTTCATAACATATAAAGTAATTCGAAGTACAAGAAAAATCTCGCCTAGTCGTATCGTCTGAAGACCTAAATTATCTCTGTAACCACCCAATTTCACCCCTGTACGAAGTTTCAATTTTTCGCTACAGACGACGCAGATGCACAAACACACAGGTAAACATAATCATCTTCTATTATGCATGTATTCATATATTTTATTCCGAACTCAGTATTTTTAACATTCATAATCCTTATTCTATCATTTAATCTTTAATTTCCCATTTTCCTTCTGACTGACACTTTTCTTTTGCATGAAAGAATATAATTTTCGCATCATTTTGATTATTTTAAAAATGCATATTATCCTTGTCCAAAGAGAAAAATATTCGTTTAAAGAAACAGTGGTAAAAAAATCCGAAACATATTTTTCTTTTTATGCATTTTTTTTTCACTTTCAGCTTCAACAGCCATTAAGCAGCCATCAGGAGTGCATTGTTAACATTCTACTTGTAATATAACGATTACTATTAGTGTGCTTATTATGGAGGGGGGAGGGGTATGATTCTTTTTTCAATTTATCAATTGAAAAAAAAAAATTATACTCTCCAACATTTGGAGCACTATAATCAAGATTGAAGAATTTTTTTTCGTGTGAAAAACTTGTCATCTGGGTGTATCATTGTACTTGGGGCAACAATCTTGACTTGCAAAATTACAGGGAAATTCGTGTCTCTGACATGCAATACTGCGATTAAAAGTCAATGTTCAAATTGAAGAAATAAATATTCTTGATTCTAATTATCGAGTTTTTCTTCTCATCAATATATATTTCACCTACTAGAGACAGCAAATTTGATTTATTTTTTTCAATTATTACTTTTACTACATTCATAGTATAATTTATAATGAAAGTATTGGAGTCAAAAATTGGAATTTTCAACAGATATAGACTTTTTAAGTATCTTTAAGCCAGAATAGTTTGAGTCAATTTACGTGATGTTAATTCAATGCCTCTTACATCGAGTATGTCATTGATGTACTTATACGCCCATCTGATGAATTTACGTACAATGATTAAGTGAAAGTTGCAGTATTAATAGCTGTTTTTTTTTAAATTTATTAATGAAATATAAAATACAACATTGACTTGAAAAAATATAAGTATAATTTTTTTTTCGCATTTCAGTATTTTACTGATTGCATTTCAAACCATCTGTTTTATACACTGAAATTTTAGTCTTTATTTATCATAAGGGGATATATGGACAACGCGACTTAGTTGATGATAGCAATTTTGTTAAACTTCTCAAGTTATATGTCCGCGAAATATAAGTATATATGGCACTTTGAAATATGTAGTTTTATATGACATTACTAAGAAAAATACCCCTTTAAATTTATGATTTAACGCCAAAAACTTGGTATAGTAAATTCTACAAACGATTATTTCACCATGAAATAATTGTGTGCAGAAAGGACATTAGAGGGAGGATATCTTAAGCGAAAATGTTTTCAACGGATGATCACGGCGAAAAATCGAGAACAAAAATCCTTAATGAAGGGATTTTAGAATTTTTCTGGGAGAAGTATTGTTACTACTAATCCGGTAACGATTGCAGCCGTTTTTAGCCTCTCCCATCTTTAATAAAATTCTAAGCGCCCAGGTATATAATGAAGAGATTTCTGCTCTAAAATTTTCGAACATTTTTGTGAAGATAATCAACTGTCTGCAAATATGTATGTATGTGTATATGTGTATGTATGTTTTGGATAAGATAACTCAAAAATAAATGCCACTTATCAGTACGAAACTTTATGTGCGGATACATTATGTAAAAATAAAATCAAATAGAATGTTTTAAATTCACATAATTCGAACAAGAATGGCTCGGAAATTAAGATTTTCATACCATTATTTCTTATGGTGAAAAATGATAATTGCGGAAAACAATAATTGTAGTTAATGTTTTTACTTATTCTACTTGTGGCAAAGATAACAAACCAGCGATAGAGATTTCCGTGTCTTAAGAGGAGAGATTGCAGCTTCTGTTGCTCCAAAGACCGCAGGTAGACAGACCATAGTGGAAATCTGAATTTTCCTAATACCAACCAGCTTAGCCCGGAATCTAGTGGGGTTGGTATACATAGGTACCGTACCCTCCTTCTCCTCATGACCTCCTTAATCTTCCCCGTATACACGGGATAATTTTAGAATAGTCTTATTCATCAAAATTATAGTTTGAATTCTGTAATGGCTATCAAATATTAAAATAATATATATTGAGACACATTAGGACTAATCTACTACCACTTTAAATTTTTAAGGAATTAATATGAATATTAAAATAACTTGCTAACAAAAGCTTATAAAATAATGTTATTTTCGCATTGGCACTGATTGTGAATGCAGAATAAAAATATGGAAAATGAATGTATCAGAAGGAAAGATGGAGGTCTTCACTCCAGATATTTTCATTAATATATAAACATAATAATTTTAATTTTTCGATTTCAGAGCATTAAAAAATTTCATTCCAAGAGAAATTTCAAAGATTATAAACGATTTACGTTGAATGAATAATTTTAGATTTATGGAATCTTAATGTCTTTGACCAATACTCAAATGCGTATTAAAATTAAAAATTCAGAAATAAACTCTATGTGACTTTTAATAACTCTGTGTGAATAACTCTGTGTGACTTTTATATGTAGCAGATCTTCAATTGAGAACAACAAATCAATGCAAAAATGTCACATCAGTTTTCTTCAAATGAAATTCTTGTCATCAGATCATTTAAGATTTCCAGCATTTTGTTGCTGTTCTTAAAATAAAATAGCATTAAATTCAAGATAAGAATAATGATAAGAAATTTAGAGATAATAATAAATATAATTCGAATATACAGTGTTCCTAAAAAAGTAATTTAAGGACAACAATAACTTTGTAAGGAGCGTTCCATGGGCGTACATTACATGTTAGGTCTTATCTGGAGTTAAGTGACCACGTCGATAGCGTGAACGTGATTTCAGTGCCTCTAGCAGAGAATTTGAAAAGTTTGGATAACGACCTGAACAGCAAGCGATATAGACAGAAAAAGCTAGGCACAAAGTTGTAGATTAATTGTCTGTAACTGTCTTAGTGTCGATTCTTACTAATTAGACAATACTCTACGACTTTAAAATTTAATTTTTTCGTTCATCTCGACTTCGTTATCTATTCGTTATCTTTGTTCATCTCGTTTTCGTTGTCTATTCATTATTTTCGTGCATCTCGCATTCGTCTATCCTGATTTCGTTATCCTAACTTTAAAAATTTCCATTAGGGACTCTGAAATCGCTTTTATTCGATAGGGAATGGTTATTTTTCTAACGTGTACACCTGTGGATCTTACCTTAAAGTTATCAGGGTGCTTAAGAACTTTCCTAGGAAGCCTGTATATTAGAATAATAATGGGTATTACTTCCACTAAACGTCCTCTATTAACGATAGATTTTTCATTCTAAAAACAATGTTTTGGACATATATGAATGAGAAATATTAATCTGATTTATATTCATGATTTTTGCTTCATAATTGTATATTTAATCAGCTTCCCATGACTTTATTTTTTTTTTCGCAAGAGTAATAATTATCGCATCCTTTTGATTTTTTAAAACATGCATATTTTTCTCATCCACAAGGGATAAAAACATCCTTTTCCAAAAAAAAAAAAAAAAAGAGAGAGAGAGACAGAGAAATTGACAGGAAAAATCTGAAACATTTGAATTTTTTTTTTTTATACACAGTCATCATTTCAACAGCAACCGCTTAGATTAGACACCAAGCGTTCATACTTAAGCGTATTCTCGAAATTTAACGATAATTATTCCTATTCTTATTATAGAAATATATTTTTTTAATTGATCAGTAGAAAGGAAATAACTACCGTAACTTTTAATTACTCTCTCTTACGATTTAGAATACTAAAGATTTAAGAATGTTAAAAATATGAAATACTTAAGAGTATAGAATATTTTGCTGTATTTTGGGGGGGAATCTTGACTTCTTCAATCAGAAAGAAGGAGATATCTCTTATAAAATGTTGCGATTAAATTTTGATATTAAAATAGGAAGGAAAATGTGGAGTGTTTAATATAAATATATTTCAACGTGTATTGGACGTATATTCAACGTATATGGAGTATATTGAACGGACGTATATTCAACGTATATTCAACAGATGGACGTAGATTCAACGTATATGGACGTATATTCAGCGTATATGGAGGGAGATAGAGAGAGAAAGAGGAAGATATCACTTCAAATAACGTTCAAGGTTTGACTACGAGTTAACGTTAACGATTCGAGCTCAGGGATGATTAAAACATGCCCTTTCGTCGAAAACTCGCTTTCGAATCTTCAGCCTTATCACAAATTACTTTCTCTATTCATTATACTATGTATGTAGGGAACGTACAAAGCGAGTGATGTTAATAATATTTTTCAAAAAAAAAAACTTTTCTTGGTATGTGAAGAATTTTCTCTTTAGAAGAAATGTAAAGTGCCACGCTTGATCCATCTGAATTATCATAATGTATTCATACATGCATTACAATCTCTTACTTTTTGCCGGCCTCATGAAAGTTGAATTTTTGAATTCTTTGTGCATTTACATTCATATAAGTACAAAATGCCTAGATTTTATTCTGACCGAGCAAAATTTCCCCCCCATTTTTTAATACAGGAGCGTATTATTATCTTGAGCTTTTTGTGTGCAAAGATTTGTGTAATGGATGAATTATATACTTACCATATCCTATTTTAGTTTTTTTTAGATTCAAGGAAAATGCATTTTTCATGAATTTGGCGCAAAAATGCATTAGGCCCCATAAATTATAATTATAAATATTCTTATAAAAGAATCTTCTGTGCAATCCGCAATTCTTTAGAATTAACATTTTAGAATAATTAATAAAACTCTTTACATTTTAAAGTACACTCAATATTAATGCGCATATGTAAATGTCGAAATTAAGGGAAATATCTTCGTTAGATATTTTGAAATATTTCTGATTATATTCGAAAAAAAGTCATAAAACTGTCCAAAAAGAAACATTCTAAAGCATAAATTGTTCGTCAAGAACAATAGAGTGTCGTTCAACGTTCATAAGCTAGTACTAATGAATTAAAACTGAAACTGTCTTTGGACTTGTTTTAAAATGAAAGTTGTCTTTGGACTTGGTTTAAAACTGAAGCTGTCTTTGGATTTGTTTCAAAATTGAAACTGTCTTTGGATTTGTTTTAAAATTGAAGCTGTCTTCGGACTTAGCGCGGTACTTAGTCTTTGAACTTAGCGCGCATACTCTGTATCAAATACATATAATATCAAAACCAATCCAAACCCTTGTTCCTCGTATTTGATATGCCCATGCATTCTATTAAAATAATTTCTACTACTCATTACTATCTAAACACCTCACGAGATGGCGCGAGTAAATATTTAGTTAAATCATAAAAGATTATACACTCAATTGCACAACGTGTCACACTTCATCACCAATTTGTATTATTACATGGCTGTCGTGCTTTGGTGTGTGTTCGTGATAATACAATTCGCAGTAGTGCAACAAATGTAACTCGCTGCAACACATTTTTGTCTCATTGAATCTACGGGATTACAAAATGTATTGCTCACTTGGTTTGTTGGAAAGGGATAATTACTGTGAAATATTTGTAAGACAGCATTAAAGCTATGGGGCTGGATATATCCTTTCAGCAATTACCGGGAAAGGACACGATTACCTATAGTTTCATTACACACTTCCTGACACCTCGACCTGCTTGAATTGTGGACATGGGAAGATGACAATCGACGATCCAGCAGTTTGCCTTGAACTGGATAACTTCAAGTATTCAGCTCAATCTTTTTTTGAAGTATCTTCTTTTCTGTACTAAACTGCAAGACATCGCATGCTTGAAAAAGCAGCAGTAGGCGCAGGATAAAGAAAAACAATTTGCAGAAGACCCATACTTAGTGTTGCATTCGTCCTAAAACTGCTATATTTTTTGCGTATTTTCTATGCATCTATATTCTGTGCCAACGTAATTACAATATTTTTGACTTTAAATGATCATCAAACTTTGATTGTTTCTACAACGAAGCCTAATTTTAATGGATGCAGAATGTAAACAAGTGATTGTAAAATGAGTTGGATAAGAATTACAGAATGAACAAAGTCATAACTATGTTGGAAAAACGAACCTCCCATAGAGATTGCATTAAGCAGATGATATTTTTTCTGCAAATTTATTTGAAAAAAAAAATGATATCATGTTGCCAAGCAATGGAATTTAACCTAATAAATTCATACAGCAGACGATTTTTATGAATTATTTTTCAATTTAAATAATTAAGAAATGCATATAAAAATAAATTTTATGAGAATTATGAGGTGCTGCGATCGTTTTTATTCGATCGGGCAAGTTCTAACGTGTACACGCATTCACCTTTCCTTACAGTTTTATAGTTGCATTTAAGTACATTCCTAAGAACCATGTATAGGGCAAATGTGCACATATTTTTAGTGCACCCAATATTTCAAGAATAATTGAGAAGCTTCTGAAATTCCCTATATCAATGACTGCGAATAATAATAAAAAAATGTCTCATAACACAGCCAAACTTGAAAAATAAATGATGCTTTAATATCGACGTTTTTAACTATTGGAAACCTCGAATTCCCAAACAAAAATTTGTAAAAAAAAAAAAAAAAAGGAAAAGTTTCACTTAAAAAACACGCAAAGGAAAAATTGATCTTTCAAAATCGAAAAACGGAGTGTTCATCATATCGTTTTGCCTCATAATATATTCATAGGCATTCTTCAACAGCGGCGAACAACCAACCGATCTCTGAAATAGTCAATAGACTCGGATGTGTATAAAAAAAAAAAAAAACTCCAGGAAAATTTTGTGCGAGGTTTTTATTTTTTTATTTTTTGAGTGGCTTTTGATTTATTTTATTTTTTTTTCTGAAAAGTAGAGTTTTACATAATCTGAAAGATGGTTTATTTCTTATGTATAGCCTCACATCTCAGGTTAATGAAAATATTCTGGAAAGGGTGTTTTCTTGGGGAAAAATATTAATAGAATATTTGCAATTTTTTTTTCGTTATTGAAATAATATTACTCCTCAAAATCGAAAATCGGTCAATTTGCTTGATTTTTTTTATAATGGAATCTATATAATAATTACCTAACGCGTATTTTCCCTTCTAGGCTCTCCAGAATTCTCCAGTAACGCAAAGACATGGGAGCCCATAGAACTTTTCCCAGGAGGGGGCCACTTTTGGCAATGAATCAAACTCAAAGATAAGATGCAAAACATCGACTACCTTGATGTTCAACTTTGTGATCTTAAACGTCCAGGGGAGGGCAAATGCCCCTCTTATCCACCCCATGGGCGCCCATGCGTAAAGGCTGAATTTTTGCACACTTACATATCGCTTCCCGGTCGTCCAAATAGTTGCTCAAATCCTCTGGATGAGTCGGACGGCCTGGGGTTTCCACACTTACATATCGAATACGGGATAGAATCTGAAGGAGCCAGATTTTCGATCTCCTCTTTTGGGGCAGAGGAATTTGTAGCTTTCCAATAGTTTTTCAAGAAGCTCACATTGAAGATCTGGAAAGCTGAATATTTTTTGCATTTATAGTATCATCTACGGGTCAAAATCTAACGAAGCGAGATTTTTAATATTATCCCCAGGGACGAAGAATAGGGGGCTTATCAAAAAGTCTTTCTAGACCATTAAGAGGTCCACTGGTGGTTTTGAAAGTTGAATTTTTGAACTTACAGTATCGACTACGGGATTTAACCTAAAGCAACCGGATTTAGCGATTTATACCTCATAGACGGACAAAATGGGGATCAAAATGTCTTTTTGAAAGCCCCCTTAGTGACCTGAAAATCTTAAACTTTGCATACTTTCGATTAATAATTTTCGATTTATTTTGGGCAGACAAAATGAGGATCAAAATGCCCCAAGAAGCCCTTTAGTGACCTGAAAGACTGAAAATTTTTATATTTAGAGCATTGATATGGGACTGAACCTACTTTAGAAGATTAAGACATTGGCTATTAAGCCAAGTATTTTCGACACACATTGTTTAACAAAATAAAACGTTTTAAAGAAATTCAGTAATTTAATTTTTTGTGAATGTGAGTTTCCCTGTCTTTGGCAGGCTTAAATAATGCCAATAAACGCAGTCTATATACAGACATCCAGAAAAGCATATCTCTCTAGTAGTATGGTCATACTGAGTTTGTACTGATGAAAATGATTTATTACTAAAGATGCTTTTCGTACTAACTTTCTGACAACTGAAAACTGTGACTTGAAGCATTGAAACACTCATTCAAATTTAGAATGATCTTCATTGTATGAGGCATGTTTCTTAAAGTTTGTTGCTTTAAAATGATATACATGAGAAACAGTCTTCCATAAACAGTATGAATAGAAATGTCTTTTACTTAAAAACTTATCTAAGAACCACTAATTTAAGTCTTCTAAGAAAAATTCACATTCTGCAATAATAGATATTCCGCGTCTTTCAACAGGGTTTGGACACATTTAGTGGTAAACCAAATTTCACACAAAATTAAAATCATGACAAAAAATAACATAAAACAGTTTATTGGTAACCACCAACCACCATGTATCTATACATATCACGCCACTTAATAAGTCATCTGTCTGACACATATATGGCAACACTGTTGACAGACCCATATGATTTCTGGATAGTACCAACCTTCAAACGACACGTGTCAAAATTTCATGACATTCTGACAATTAGTTTATAGGTTACAGTGGTTTTAGTGACCCCAGTTTTGTAATTTTCAAAACAATGGATAAAAATGGAATTTCGTGTGTTGATTAAACATTGATTTTTGATGGGGAAAAATACTGTTGAAGCCAAACAGTGGCTTGATAAGCGTTAGAGACTCTGCACCAGGGAAATCAACTATTATTGACTGGTATGCTGAATTTAAACGCGGTCGTACAAACACCGATGATGCTGAACGCTCTGGTCACTCAAAATCGGCAGTTGTTTCGGAAAACATAAAAAAAGTCCACAAAATAGTTTTGAAAGACCGTAAAGTGAAATTGCGTGAGATAGCTGACACCTTAAAGATATCAGAAGGTAGTGTGTTTACAATTTTACACGAAAATTTGAACATGCGTAAGTTGCTTTCGAAGTGGGTGCCGCGTTGCTCACACCGGACCAAAAACAACAACGCGTCGACGATTCAGAGCGCTGTTTGGAGCTGCTCAAGCGAGATAAGAAGGATCTCTTGCATCGGTATGTGACAATGGATGAAACATGGATTCATTACTACACACCTGAATCAAAAAGATCGTCAGCTGAGTGGACAGCAGCCGGTGAAAGTCGTCCACAGCGACCCAAAACCCAAAAGTCAACTGGCAAGGTTATGGCATCCGTATTTTGGACACGCATGGTATTTTGTTCATCGACTATCTTGAGAAAGGTAAAACTATCAATAGCGAATATTACATGGCATTATTGGATCGATTGAGTGTAGAAATCAAGAAAAAACAGCCTCACATGCAAAATAAAAAAGTGTTGTTCCACCAAGATAATGCCCCGTGTCACAAGTCGATGAAAACGATGGTTAAATTATATGAATCTACTCTTCGAATTGCTTCCTCACCCACCGTACTCTCCAGATCTGCACCCCAGCGACTACTGGCTTTTTGAAGACATCAGAAAGATGCTCCAGGGAAAGAAATTTGACTCAAATGAAGAAGTGATTGCCGAAACTGAGGCCTATTTTGAGAGCAAAGACAAATCGTTCCACAAAAAAGGCATCGAAAAGTTAGAAGAGCGTTGGAATGAATGTATCACTCTTGAAGAAGAGTATGTTGATGAATAAAGTCGAATTTCTAAAAAAAATTGTTTTTCTTAGTTAGACCGGAGACTTATTGAGTGGGCCTTGTTTACTTAATAAAATCTGAAATGATTTTTAGGTTATGCAAATAAAACAAGGTTTATATCACAAGTGGAAGTTTAAAATCCGTCATAAAATATTTTCCCCTCAATCGTAAATGCGAAATTTTGTAAATCAAAGAATACCTATATACTATTTTTTACCCTGTCGAAATGAGCTTTTTTTTCCTGAGTATTGTGTAAAGAACCTTGCTACCTCAACCTTGCTGCTTTGACGAAATTGTAAGCTCTTATTGTCGACGTGGACTTTGATTCCCCACTCTCTAATGTCAGAATAGCGTGCAACTGACAATCTGACTGACCAGCTCCTGCTTTTTTTAACTCAGGTTAACCTCCTGATGGTATTTTCCACCTCCAAGTTAGCTTTCTACTACATGGTCGCTATCCTTACGATGCGAAATCGACGCTCCACATCTGACACTGAATCCGTGCTAGTCGTACTAGGGTCACTTTTATACTTCCGACATATTTGTATTAACTTACAGGGTTAATTTGTTCGGGCGCTATTGCAAAAAACCTTGTTGCCCCAACCGGGAATCGAACCTGGATCTTCGAACTGGCCAACCGACGCTCTACCCTTGAGCGACTGGGAAGGAATTGCCAGCTTTTATTGACGAAATTGACTCTGCAATTATAAACAAAAAGTATTTATTTTGTACTCTGCACAACTTTTATATTCATGAAACAGCGAATTGCCTGACATCTCCCAAGTCCTGAAAAAGCTCCTCTTGCAACAATGCCAATTGCTCAATATGATTTATCAATGGTTGCATAATAATATTTAACTCTTCCCCATAGCGACGAACAAACCGCCATTTGTGAAGAGCTGAAAACAGGGGGAACCCCAAGTGCTGTCTTGCTGGGTGAAACAGAAGCCAATAGGCTGACATGTTTCGTTTTAATTGCGAATGTAAACTTTTATAGGCACTTAAAAATTCATAACAATTCAGCAATAAAATAATTATATTTTTTAATCATTATAGCTCAAATATATCATTTCATATTCATGCATGCCGATCCCGTGGTCGAGCGGTCAGGGGCATGCGTTTCCGTCTGATCGCTGGATTGCCGGGTTGCGGGTTTGAATCCCGCCAGTCGGCATGGATGTTGTCATGTCGAGGCCAAGTCAGACTTCCTTCCTTCGGGGAGCCTTTATAAAAGTGAAGCTGCAAATCTTCACCCTTCGCTATGGGATACCCTGGGAGGTCTTGCGGGCGTGGTGTGTAGGCGCCCCTTCACCACGGGGGAATTAGTAACAAACGAAACGATATTCATGCATAAAATCGGAATCCCGTGAATCTTCAATTCTTCTTTGCGAGAAAATAAATAGGAAGCAGTTTAAAATATGAACATTTCCATCGTTAAAAATATATATATTTAAATTTAAAATATTGCCTCATGGATTTGGTTCAAAGTTCGATAGAAAGAAAGTTCTTCGAACTTTTGAATGGCGCCAAGATAAAAACTCTGTATTAACAGTTTTGTTCGTTAAGGAATCAATTTATATAAAAATCGGTCAATAATGTGTTTCAACATAAAATTATTAAAACACTAATTCAAATTAAAAAACATGTGTTTTAATATTTGAACTGAACTATCTGGTATCGATTTTTCATTCTGGGATTCTTAGATTTTCAGTTACGTGACTAACAGACAGACAATTAAACCTACAGACAAACAGAACCTTTTGCTAAGATAGATTCCATGTATTTTCATTTTGTGCTCTGTATAACTTCCACATTTGTATAATATTTACATTTATTTTCCCTATTATTCGAATAAAAAGACTTATTACAATGTTGAATACCCTTGACTACGTAAGAAAAACCATCTTGTAATGATGTCGCATGTGAAATATGCAGGATATTCTAACGTCGACTACATTCGAGATTATTGATTTTTTATTTATTTTTTTATTTGCTCACTATCGGAAACGTCGAGCATCCAAATAAAATTCTATAAGAGAAGTCTCACTTAAAAAAATAAGTAAGAGAAAATCGATCCGTAAAAATCGAAGAACGACGTGTTCTTCGTACCGTTTTCTGTCATAATATATTCATAGAGGCATTCTTCAATCGAAAAAACTCGGAATATCCGATAGATTTAAAGGCGTACAAAAATTTTCAGGGAAATTTTGTGGGCGTTTTTTGTGTTACGGGTGGCTCTTGTGTTATTTATCTGAAGAATGGAGTTTCATATAATGGGCTTCTTTTTTTCTTGTAGTGTTTCGCGTTTCGGGTTTATGCCAAGATACCAGAAATGCCTTTTTTCTTCAACTTTGATTTGAAAAATCGCTAACAAAGGACTTCTGGATTTGAGGTGTAATTTGATTAACATAGTTGCCACAATTGAGTCAGAAGCTATAAATAAATTCACTGGTGAAATATATAAAAGAAAATTCGTTGGTGTTTGCTATAAATTAAAATATCGCATGAATGGTTGATGGTACATTGATAGGATTTATTAAGAAAATTTGTTTTCTGCTTAATATGGTATAAAAACGATTTTCGTATATGATGGTTCGCGAGTAAAAGCTGAAAGAATGTTAGAGCGATATTTCCGCAATTTTTAAATTTATCTGATAAACGATTTTAGATTTTTTCCCATAATCTAGAGGCTAGATTCTACGAATATGCAAAGTTTCAAGTTTATACCTTCAGCAGTTTAGCTTAAGGAAGTGTGCCTTAGTCTGTCAAATCTCACTCAGCTGTTTTACATGGTTAAAAAGACAAAACATTCCACGATTTTTAAATTCTTCGAATAGAATTCCACGATTTTAGATTCTCTCCATCATCTAAGGATCAAGTTCAACTTACATGCAAAATTTCAAGTTTCTATCATCAGTAGTTTGGGCTGTGAATGTGTGCCCTATTCAGTTAGTCAATATCACTCTTCCGTATGTATGCAATATGCAGGAATAATTAGCAAAATAAATACTGATGAGGTTACACGGAAAGGTAGATGAGGTATCAAGGAAAGGTAGATGAGGTTGCAAGGAAAGGTATATAAGGTTGCAAGGAAAGGTAGATCATGTTGCAAGGAAAGGTAGATGAGGTTGTAAGGAAAGGGTGATGTATGTGAAATGCAGGAATAATTAGCAAAACAAATATTGATGACGTTACACGGAAAGGTCGGTGAGGTTGCAAGGAAAGGTAGATGAGGTTGCAAGGAAAGGTATATGAGGTTGCAAGAAAATGTATATGGGGTTGCAAGGAAAGGTAGATCATGCTGCAAGGAAAGGAAGATGAGGTTGTAAGGAAAGTGTGATGATGTTGCAAAGAAAGATAGATGATGTTGCAAGGAAAAGTAGATGATGTTGCAAGGAAAAGTAGATGATGTTTCAAGGAAAGGTAGATGACGTTGCAAGGAAAAGCAGATATGGTTGCAAAGAAAGGTAGATGAGGTTGCAAGGAAAGGTATATGAGGTTGCAAGAAAATGTATATGAGGTTGCAAGGAAAGGTAGATCATGCTGCAAGGAAAGGTAGATCATGCTGCAAGGAAAGGAAGATGAGGTTGTAAGGAAAGTGTGATGATGTTGCAAAGAAAGATAGATGATGTTGCAAGGAAAAGTAGATGATGTTGCAAGGAAAAGTAGATGATGTTGCAAGGAAAGGTAGATGACGTTGCAAGGAAAAGCAGATATGGTTGCAAAGAAAGGTAGATGAGGTTGCAAGGAAAGGTATATGAGGTTGCAAGAAAATGTATATGAGGTTGCAAGGAAAGGTAGATCATGCTGCAAGGAAAGGAAGATGAGGTTGTAAGGAAAGTGTGATGATATTGCAAAGAAAGATAGATGATGTTGCAAGGAAAAGTGGATGATGTTGCAAGGAAAGGTAGATGACGTTGCAAGGAAAAGCAGATATGGTTGCAAAGAAAGGTAGATGAGGTTACAGGGAAAGGTAGATGATGTTGCGAGGAAAGGTAGATGATGTTGCAAGGAAAGTTAGATGAGGTTGTAAGGAAAAGTAGATGAGGTTGCAAAGAAAGGTAGATGAGGTTGCACGTTAGGTCATGAAAAGGTAGATAAGTATATGAGGTTGCACGCTAGGTCTTTCTATGGTGAAGAGATAATGTCCAATTAAAGACGAGACCAGTTAGAACACTAACTTGGCAAGAAAGCGATATTGACCAAAAAGTACAAATGTAAAGTGATATAACACTGTAAGTAGAATGGACAATGAACAAAACTCGTATACTAAAGGCAATATTTAACCTCTCGAAAAGTTGCAGCATCATTGCCTCTATCGCGATAACATCTGCAATATTTGTCAAAGTACCCTGTAACATTTTTATGGAATACAAATGTGCATTGCCTCTGACGTAGGGCATTTTAAACATGCTCTACACTACTGATCATGTAAAGGTGCTACAGGTTCTACATTTTCTGTTCATGTAAATGTTGTTTATTGGATCATTCCTGCATATAATAGTCATTCGCCAGTAACCATATTGTGTTACATAAGTGTCTTTTGTATCAGTGTCATTGTTGATTCCTACCCATTAGACAACGATCTACATCTCTGCAATGGACTTTTTTCGTAGATCTTGCTTTTTTGCCGAGTTTGTTATAAACTTTTTAGAGTATCCGCTAGGGGAGATGATATCACTTTTAATCCATCGGGCCGGGTCATTTTACTATAGATAAACTTAGCGTGTATACTCGTATACCAATCCTTACAATAAGTTTGATACTTAAGGCCTTTCCCAGTAATACTGCATACCGTGTTCACGCGGAGTACGGGCACGTTAAATAAGTAGGTCCGTAAGTCCTTCCTAGAGGTTGGTGGTAGGGAAAGGTGGGTATGATCCCTGTGGATGTCTCCCCGACTAAGTTCCAGTCTAAATTGGGTGGCACTTTCCCTACAGTCCAAATAGATTCTATACACTTTCAAAAAGGTAGGGCGGTCTGGGTCGAAGAAGAAGTAACATTGTATAGGGAGGGATAACCCAGTGGTTAGAACGCAGGGGTCACACTTGGAGGATCCGAGTTCAATTACCGGTTCTGACCAAACTATTCCCGTGCTTATTCGGAGTACTAGCTTGTTAAATATGTGGTTCAGAAAGTATTTTCGTAGAGGAAAGAAGGTACGGTCCCTGTGGGTGCAGCCCCCACTGGGTTCTGGTCCAAATTAGGTAGCACTGTTTTGGCCGTCTCAACAGATACCTTACACATTCGGGTAAGTCGGACGGTCTGGGACGATAGGACAGGATAGTAACACTGTATACTGGGAAATAATGAAGTATAAAATAGGAATTTTTGAAAAATTTGGTCACGTTTAGGCATAATTTACATGTTTTAGCACAAGCCAGAATACAAATTAACTATTTTTAGCTTAGCATAGCACTCTTCGTTTTTGTGTGTCTTTCTGGGACAGAGCATGTATTCATTTTAGCAAAAAAACTATGCGCTCGTTTTGCATGGAATTTTGCTTGTGGTAAGTTGGTTATACATTAATCAGGTGCTCATTAGATTTTGGTGTATTTGAATGAATAAAACTGATTATTTAACAATTTCGTAAAAATAAAAATAAATAAATAAAAGAAGAAATAATTTCATTATAAAGCAAATAACTCGAATGTAATAATTATTTCAATGTGAAAACAATGTAGTTGAAACTACCCCCACTGTTCAATGAAAAGTCGCTCTTAATGTATTTAAGTTCTTTTGCAATTTTGGAAATTTTGCTTTGCTCCAAAATACATTACGCCACCAAATGCAGAAAAATAAGTTTAAAACTGCAAATTCAGCGCAGTTTCAAATAATATTTATTTTATTAATTTTTTGGAACAAAACTCGAATTAAGTATTTTTACGGAATAAAAGAAAAAATAATTTGAGTCTGTGGGCAATGCTATATGTCGAGTACAACAAATATTTTCATGTCGTTTCGTTAAATTTCACAGCATACTATTCTGACCCCAAAACTTTTAAAAATTCCGACTTCCTTTGGGCATGAATGAAAAACGATCTTGTAACGACATCGAATGTGAAAAATAAAGGATATTTTCCTATCGAACGCATTCGAGAAAATCGACATTATTTATTTTTTTCACTATCGCAAAAACCTCGAGTCTTCAAATGAAAATTTGCGAAAAAGAAAAAAAAAGCTCACCTTAAAAAATGAGCAAGATAAAATCGATTCTTTTAAATCAAAAAACGATGTGTTCAACGTATCGTTTCGTCCTATAATATATTCATAGAGAGACTCTTCAACAGTGAACGGGCGAGGGATATTCGATAAATTCAGATGCGTATAAAAATTCGAGGGAATTTTGTGGGCGGTTTTTATTTTACGAGGAGGTTCTTGTGTTATTTATCTGAATAATAGAGTTTTACATAATGGTAGATTTGTTTTTTCTTGTGTGGTCTCATATCTAAGATTTATGATAACATTTCAGGACACATTTTGGGATATTTTTAGGGCAGAGAATGATTTTACAAGCGACTCATGTTATTACTTTCCCTACAACATATTGTAATGGAAAGGAAAACATTGGAAGTCGAGATTTCGACGAATGTGCACCTGTAGGACACTCTGGATAACGAACACCCCATATTTAGCGTGACGTTTTTCTCTCTCTCTGCGTGTGCGGTTGCGCCTGTCTGTGCAATATATATATATATCCCACAAAAATGTTTGACCAACTTCCACAAAATGTGGTTATTGAGTCAATTGTGCGATACCCTGTTCCTGATTAGGTTTTGGAATAATTTGAATAAAATAGAACCGGCCCTTTTAAATTATTTATTTATTTTTTTGGCAAAATTGCTTGAAAAAATTGTGAAAATCTGAAATAAAGAACTGAATATGCCTAGACGTATTAATTAAATGCTTGTTTTATACGCAATTTTTCAAATTAAATTGAGTTTAATACAGTCAAGTAACACGGATGATTAATTGAAATTTCGCTGAATTTAATCCAACTTTCGTTTCCAATTGACGAAAGGACGCATTTTCAAAGGCAAAGTTGCAAAAATACGCAAAACTGAAATATTTCAAAAACAGTTGGAGCATGGTATAAAGAACCGTGCTGTTCCAACCGGGAATCGAACCCTGGATCTCCGAATTAGCCAGCTGACGCTCTACCTTTGAGCTACTAGGACGAAATTCCAAGTTCTTATCGTCGAAGTGGATTTTGCAATAGGATTGGCCTTTTTTTTTCGTCGTCAAAAATTACGCATAAAACAATCATTTAATTGATACATTTGAGCATATGTATTCTTTTATTTAAGAAGTTTACGATTTTGGCGGGTCATTTTACAAAAAAGGCAGGTTATTTTTTTCTGAATCGTACCAAAAACTAATCAACACAAAAGTTACTCACAAGTGACATACAACATTTTGTGAAATTTGATCAATTAGTTTTTGAGCTAGACTTGATACGTATATTATACAAGTAGACACACAGATAGACGCACACAAGCGCCATGCTAATTATTTTGTGCTCGAAACATATAAATCCATCGAAAACTCATGTTGTGATTTTCGACACGATTCCAATATTTCCCTTATATATTATCATGTATTGTACGGGAAATAAAATCTGTGTCTTTAAGAATGGAAGTGTTGTCGTCTTATAATTACTGACATTAACTGGAATAATTACTCATACAGGATGATTAAAAAAATAGGTCAAACATTACAAGGTGGTAGTATACACCAAACCAAGCATTTTTTGTCATAGTTCACTGGGTCGGAAATGAAACATAAAGGCTCCAGGGGGCGCTTAATGGTGGAACTGATGAGGTGAGGCGAAAACACAAGAATGACTTAGAAGTTATAAAATGACAATTAATAAACAATAATTACAGTAAAGGCTCAAATGAGCGGCCGTCAACCTGGATGCACATTTCACAGCGGCGATGGAGGAATTGGCGAAATCTCTCGAACAGACAAGGCATGCCGCGCACTTCAGTTGCAGTGGCCGAAATTCTCGCTAAGAGTTCCTCTTCAGATTCAAGAGGAGTATCATAGACGAGACTCTTGAGATATCCCCACAAAAACAAGTGAAGGCACGACAGATCGGGCGATCGAGGGGACCAAGCTGTGGGACCACATCGCCCAATCCATCAGCTCGAAAAAGAGACGTCCAGATAGTTCCTTACCTCTCGTCCAATTACGAAAATTTGAATAAGGGTTCTTCTTCTTCTTCGCCAGATGAAATTTGCATACGTAATTTTCTTCTTCAACCAGAAAATAACAACCTGAATGACGCTTTAAATTTTGCGGAGAAGCCACTTTTTAACCACTAAGCGTCCTGTAACGCATTTACGTTTCATTTCCGACATGATAAACTATGGCGAAAAATGCTTGGTTTGGTATGTACTATCACCTAGTAAAGTTTGACCCATCTTTTTTTAACCACCCTGTATATAATTAATATTCATTCAATTTAGTATGAATTATTAAGATTTTCTTTCAGTTTAAAAAAATACAGCAAACGAAGATGATGCTCTTTCTCCTGTATGAGACTGTTAATCCGCAAAATGCCTCTCATCTTTACGATAGAAAGAATTACTTCATCTTAATTACTCACTCTGTTCAAGATATTGAACCGCGATTCGTGGTCACGGACGCTCAAAGTGTGTGAATCCACTATAATTCCAGAGTCCGATTTTTGACCTCACAATATATTCTCATCCATATAATTATTGTCTAACATATTTTTGTCTCTTCAGACCCTCCAGACTCACCCTAGGGATATAATAGACTGAATATTTGCAGACTTATAGCATCATCCACGGGAAAAAAATAACTCGACGAAGCCGGATTTTTTTAATCCTCCCCATGGGCAGAGAAAAAGTAGGGGTCGATAAATCCTTATAGACCCCCCGGCAAACTTTGCTGACGTAGACGACTGAATCCTTCCACATTTATAGTATCGAACATAGAACAGAAGCCTAATGGAGTCGAATTATTAGTTTCTTCTCTGGAGCCGACAAAATAAGAAGAGAGGTCGAAAAATATTTCCAAAGCCCCCACCAGAAGCCCCATTTTGATACAGAAGGCTGAGAATTTGTACACTAAATATACAGGGTGTCCCAAATAGATTGAAACGTGTTTTATTTCTTTACCTGTTGGAGATAAGTGGGCAATGTAAATTGCAAAAATGGTGAAAGTAAGGTAGGAAATAAGACTACGTTAATGAAATAGTCCTCCCATTAAGTTTAAAAAAATTACACTTTTATATTTTTATACGACCCCCTTAGACAAATTTGGTCGATCAGAAAATTTTTATTTTTAATGCAAGAAGATCATTAAAAAAACTGTATATCTGTATCTTTAGAATTGAGCGAGTTATATTTAATTGAAAATTGAACATCGTGAATGGGACCATATATCAAATTAGAAATGCAAATATGTGACATATCACGAAAAAAGATAAAACTGGATGATAATACATAGGATACCCAACCGCGTAGTGAGTACCACTGCTTTATATGATCTCTGTCTGTGTAATGATTTATTTAGATGCATTTGTGATAAAGAATTGACACATATCAACGTGTTTTTGATCCAAACAATTTCCATCGTCAATTTGTTTATGATCCCTATTTCCACTGATGAAACAGCCTTTCACATGTTACGGAAAAGTGGTATAAGTCAGATTTTTCCGTTTATCATAATTCAGTGGATTTTAAAGATACAAATATGCGGGGTTTTTTAATGATCTTGTTGCATTAAAAACACAAATTTTCTGATTGTCGAAATTTGTCTAAGGGGATCGTATAAAAATTTAAAAAGTGTAACTTTTTGAAAATTAATGGGAGGATTATTTCATTAACGTAGTCTGATTTCCCACCTTACTTTCAACATTTTTGCAATTTACATTGGCCACTTATTTTCAACAGGTAAAGAATTAAAGCGCGTTTCAATCTTTTTGGGGCACTCTGTACAGTATCAATCACGAGACAGAGCTTAATTGAAGGAATTTAGATTTAAACAACTGTTTTTGACGCTGAGCTCCATGCATTATTAAATAAAATAAAAATAGTTTTAAAATGTTGCAAATAGTTTTAATTTTTAAAAGTGTTAGTTCATTTGAGTTTGACAGACTTGAATACTATTCATACGAGTAGTATGTACTGTTGTAAAATTAAAAATATTAAAATCTATATTATTTATATAATTAATTACTCAAAGCCAAAAGAATCCGGGAAAACTTTTATCAGAGAAATTGTTTCTAGAGTGATTGTTTTCTTTTAAAAAGATATATAAAGGCATTTGGTATACATTCCATACAAATATGCTACATTCTTAAATTCTTATTTGAAAGCAACAATCACAGCCGATCTTATTAATTATATAACCACTTTTCACAACATAAAATTATTTCTCCAATAAAAAATATCACCCCATTTACGTCATAGAAATTTGTTTACAAATTTTGCTAAAATTATAAGGATTTTAAGTTATTTTTTGTACCTCCTTTGTAAGGGCGTCAATTGTACAAACCATGGAGTTAGAAAGAGAAATTCAACTCCCATGGATGAAACGTTTGAATGTATCATAATGCTTTGAGAATTATATCTAGGTGTATTAGTAAAGTAGCCGCTATTGTTATTTGACATAACAGAAAGGCGTAGTATTTAGTATATAGATTTTTGATTATTTTTAAATTGTTTTCTAATTATGAGTATAATTAACCACTATTTTTTCATAGTTGTAGGATAGAGTACAGAATAGGGAGAAAAAAATAAATCGAAAGGTGAACTAATTATGAATACGTAGGAATATCCTTTATTGTTTCAGTTATAATTTGCACTGCGCTAATAATTTATTTTTTTATAAAATTGACAATTAAAATAAATATTTTTGGCCTTTCACCATAAAAATACATACAATGCAAGACTGCTTAGCTTACCCCAGCGCCACCTGAATTATTGTCTTAAACGATATTGAAGTTTTCTCAATATGAAGTTTTAACTCCTTATTATTGCCTCCATGGAGTACACATTCAGAAGAATTTTGGGAGGTTATTTGTTTTGAAGAGTATTTTAGAGGAATATTCAAGTGAATTTAAATTAAAAAATGCAGTTTACAATGACATATTTGGAAAATTGATCTGATTGTTTTCAAATCCAGAGCAAAGAAGTTAATTCCCCAAAGTCTCTATATAAACATACTCCTGCTTTCTCTATGTAAAGATCGAAATTTTCAGACATTCTTTAAAAGAAAACTTCAAGTTTGACCCAGTTTTAACGCCCAAGAGACGTATTTTTCAAGTGAAATCTTTTAAAAAAGCATTTGTTAAACGAAATCATGTCAGAGACAGAAATAAAAAATACTAAGCCGTTTTCTGAGCGAGGAAAACAAATATTTACTTTTTTCTTTTTCCTCGCAGGCAGCGCGAGTGAGAGTTTCTGGGCGTCTTAAGTTTCTAATAAACCGAGAAAAGACTCAGTTATAGAGACGAGGCGAGTTGTCAATACTCGTATGGGAAAGGTGCGATTAATTTCAAACGCGGTGACACGTTTCGTAAGTAGCCGCTGACGGAAAGGACGCCAAAGGTTGGCACAAATTTCAGCGACAAAATTGGGGAAGGATTATTGATGATGTTAGAATTGCAGAACGAAGTGTTCGGATATTTCATTTTGAGATGCAACGACTTTTAAACTTGGGGATAAGCCCGAAATATTCATATAGATCGGTTTCGTGCATTTTTGTGCTCTTCCCTTCACAGCAAAGAAGGTCACATGTGTGACAGTGACGTTGTAGTCACGTGACACCTGGCTCACAATGTGACATCATATTTGTGGCTTCTATGCGACGTTACGTATTAGTAACTTTGTAACTTCATTGTGACTATATTCCGTGACGTTACCACAATTTAATTAACACGTAACAATGTGACGACATTACAATGGTAATTACAATGTGACGTCACAAATGACTATGAAAATGTCCAAAATGACTTCGCTGTGACCTCAATATGACATTGTCGAGACGTACTGCGACGTCCTGTGACGTCCCAAAGTCACAGTGTGTCGTAAATCTTGCGTCACTGTGAAAAAAATGCTGTTAGGGGAAGGAATAGTCGACAACTGCACTGATAACAAGGAAACTTGCTAAGTGTCGCAATGTTTAAAACATCTGTAGTGATAGGCAAAGTTAGTTATACCTCGCATCCGACTTCAAATTATTACTATTCAAATTATGATTGATCATGCTTTGGGTACACTTTATACAGACGAGTTCTGTGACTACTTTCTTGGTCATTGAAACCTCATGCATTTTGAACCTTTTGATCTTCTTAAAATTTGAATGCAATGCATTGAATGACTCACTTAATTAGTCGCCATAAGTGTTTTTAAATTGCGGCACATGTAAAATTTTTCATGCTCAGTTCTTTAGTTAACATTAACTGTATACTAAATAAAGCTATTGGTCACTAAACTCAAAATGTTTTTAATAATTTTCAGTTCTAAATTTCAACTTCTTATATCGAAGGTTTTGTGTATGATTTTTAAATATTTCACCCTTTGGAACGGAATGGGATTTAAATAGTTATGGACGAGATTTGATCATAATGCCAAAAAGAAATACATTGCCAACTTTTAAAGGAAACCACGCCGTATTATACATACGATGCATATTATACGTTATTATATATTATACGTCTATTATACATTATACATAAAATACATATTAAAATATTACAATAATACTCAAATACTCAACACGCGAATAAGGTTTGAACAGTAGATCAAGCAAGCTTCCTGTAGTTTGTGAAGAATTGGCAGTATCATCTCTACAACTACACGTAGTACATCCTACTTAAACTTCATTCTGATTTCAGGTTTAAGAGCAATTTTTGATCTACATGATTATTTTAGGATCCGTATGATTATTTTAGGGTATCAAGCAAATTTCATTATTCAGTACTTAGTTATCTACTGCTTCTAAATTGCATTGCTAAGTTTCTCAGGTGCCACTGTAAAATATATAATGTATCAGCAGGAAATTGAACCGGTTTCCTTCTGTCAATTCCAGTGCTTCTCAACCTTTATGAAACCGCGGCTCGATAAATACATTTTTTATAAGATAATGGCCCGGTCCCAAAAAATTTACTTGTAAATAACTTCCTAATTTTTTTAAGTTCATACATTAAACTAACATAAGTATTAATAATTACTCATGGCATAATCATAAAGCATATTAGTACATTTATGTATACGATGTGGCATGTTGACAAATATAAAATTACATTTTAATAAGTTGCGGCAGCAGAGACATCTATCAAAGATGCCACATGAGCCAGTACCCGAATTATAAGAACAGAGGAGGAGCTAGATTTTGCTCAGTGATTATAATGTCGGTCTACAATGCATCAGGTCCCTGGTTCGGGACCACGGCGACGCACAATCGCCACAATGATGACTGGACGTAGCAGAGACATCTATCAAAGATGCCACATGAGCCAGTACCCGAATTATAAGAACAGAGGAGGAGCTAGCTTTTGCTCAGTGATTACAGTGTCGGTCTACGAAGCATCAGGTCCCTGGTTCGGGACCACGGCGACGCACAATCGCTACAAAGTTATCAATCACTGGACTAATGAAATAGTGTAGCATATTGTAGTTCCCTCAAGCCAACATTAAATTATTTTGTCCACATTTTCATTGACATATCCCATTCTAATCACCAAAAAGATATAATATTATTCAGTATAAAATGGATTATTGTATTATTAAATTAATTTTACTGATGTTGGTTAGAAATAAAACGGTATTGAAAAATATTTATCCATTGTAATACACCATAGAAGTCAGCTGAGCAGTCTCTTAAAAAAATTTAAAGACATCTTGGCCACTGACCTTTGCTACAAAGATGTTATTTAGGCGAATTCACAAATATTATTATTCTTTGAATATTTCAACTATGAAATAATTATTCATAAAAATTTGCTTAGAAAACTAAAACGACTAATTCCAGGAGAATCTGGAATAATTAATGACAGGGCCCGGTATAATTAATGACAGGGCCCGATATCGGGCCGCTGCCCTTCGGTTGAGAAACACTGATCTAGAGAAAAAGACACCACTGGACTTTCTCTAGCATTCAGATTATACTTCGTTTAAGCTCATTTATAGCACAATCTTATGAGTAAAAAAAAATTATCTACAGCCCCGATTTACCGAGGTTTCGTGTTTTTCAAACTAGCTTTTTTTCACTGACTCACCAGTTTTTCTGATGCAGTTGAATAATCAACTTTCATTATTTTATTTTTCAACTATTATTCTACTATTCAAATATTCTTCTTCGAATATTTCGACTATGAAATATTTACTGATAAAAATTTGGTTAGAAAATTAAAACGACAAATTCCAGAAGAATCTTTGCCGGCCCTGTATAATTAATGTCAGGGCCCGATATCGGGCAGCGACTCAGAAGTTGAGACACACTGGTGTCGATGACGCTATTAAGCGTTGATCTACCAAGATAATTACCTTTCCTTCAATATAAACACGGGGATCAGTCCCATTCAGCGTTATATAAATGTGTCTAATATAATGTATCAAAATTATTTTGCAAATTTCTGTTGGTTAAGTTTTTTCAACAAATTAAACCAACATATCTTCCTAAATATGTGGTATTGCCGGTTCAGCCCAAATTTGGTCAATACAAATTATGTTAATAATTTAAAAATAAAGACAACTTAAAATTAGCCATAATTAAGAGCCTTTTATTAAAATATCCTTTTATGAAGTACTAAAATTCCACAGCCATAGCGCTTTCGGGCATTACTATGCCCTTCATTAGTGGCCAAGTGAAAATAAGTGGTAAATATGTGCTTAAACACAGGCCATAACTGCCAGAAAAAAATTTATATATTATTCATTTTAAATTTTTAAATACGATGCATTTAAAATATAATTTAACTATTAAATACAAAAAATACAATAAGAGGAAAAAGGTTCATAAATTAAATGGTAACCAATAGAAATGTAGTCAAAAACAAAATAAAGTATCTACTAAATATTCAGAAAACCATATAAAGGTTTAATGCATAGTGAGTCGAGAACGAGACGCCAAGCATAACTAAGGGCCTGAATGGGATCAAAATTGCAAATATATTCACGATGAAGATAAATAAAAAGGGATTCATAAATAAAATATTAAGGGGTTATTGCAGCTAATTAAAAGAAAAGTCTTATCAAACATAGGATGAAAATTATGGTTAATAGCAAACTGGGCTAGAGCCGTTGACTTTTACCAATTTTAACATCGCAAGCATGTTCAGCTAAACGAATACCGAGAGTACTTTTAGTACTACCAATGTAGAACTTTATTTTATCTTGTAGAACCTTTGTAGTTATTTTCGAGAGATAAAAGGGGGACAACGTACACCCCAGCCTGACATATAAAGTTATTTTCATCCTTAAATTTATCTGAACGACTACGATTAAATAAAGTAGTAATTGTAGAATGGGCTAGCTTAAATTCTTTACAAAGATGAATAAAATGACGAAAAATCGCAAAGTGAAATTATGTTAGTTTTTGGTGGCTAATTTTTTATTTTGTAGGATGATAACATCGTTTGGCTAATTCTGCTAAAATCAGCAGACGTTTCTATAACTTTTTATTTCGCTTGCTCATAAATACAAAACTAGACATAGTCTGCTGTAAAGTACAGCATATTGTGTCTTCACGTTTGAACATGCACATTAAATATTTTTCATCAAAATATATCTAAAAAAACTTTCGTTTGATAAAAATAATGCCAGAATAAAAAAAAAAAGATAAAACTCTTTGGCAAACGACAAAAACAAATATTTTCTTTGCTTTCATCGCAAGCAGTGTAAAAATTTTTTAGAGTCCCAAGTTTCTAAACGGAGAAATGCATGAGTTATAGCATCGAGAAAAGTTGTCGATATCAGTAAGGAAAAGGTGTGATTAATTTCAAGTTCAGTGACACATTTCATAAGTCGTCGTTGACGAAATGGACGCCAAAGGTTGGCACATATTTGAGCGACAAATTGGGAAAGATTTATGACAGACGAATGGCAGTTCTGGATGCTTAATAATGTCATAATGAAATAAATTTTATGGCATTTAAAGATATTTTAATAACATTGAAAAGACAACGTGCAAGGTTCTTTGATCCAAGGTTTGTCAGTACTTAGCTTCAATGTCCCTTTCCTCCGAATTTCAGCTATCTCAGCCAAAGGGGGTTGAAGCTGGAAATTTGATTTACTTTCATAAGTGTTTATATGTCATTTAAGTGTGTATATATCTCATAAGTGTATATATATTTCGTGAGTGTTTATATGTAATCAGGCATTTATGCGGCATGTTGCATATTTTGTATTAGTACTAAGATCACAGAGTTCGAAAGTTGCGCAGTATCTATCTCTCCAAGCAATTACTTTCTCACCAATCGTTGGGCACAGTCTTTGCACAGTTGCGCAGTCTGTGCACAGTCGCACAGTCTGTGTGACTGTGCGGTTTATTTCGTGTCAATTTTTTGACGATGAGGTGTCAGTTTATTTCGCGATGAGGGTTTCAAAACACTGTAAAACTAGTGGGCGGCTTATCATCGGAAGGAATTAAAGATTATAGATGGAACCTCACACTTAAATAGCCCTACGTCTGTACAACTCAAAAGTTTTTGATTTGAATTATCATCCAAAATATTAACGCCATCGAATGCATAACATAATGTTATGCATCATTATGTGTTCTGTTATGTATTGTTATGCATAAGGTTATGTTATGCATTATTATGCATAATGTTATGTTATGTACTATTAATGTATAACACAAAGAAACCTTAAGTAAATGTATACATCTAACAGGTACGATGATGTTGATACTGATAATATTTTTTAAAATATGTTGGGTCTCGTACTTTCAAAATTGCTAAAACAACTTCAATATTGTTGTATGAAAAGGTACTTTGGTATACGTAATCTATTTTATTTGAACTCCTCAGGTGCGAATAGTCGTTAAAATGATGTAACTTTGAAACTATCAACCAACATCATCAACCATAAAAAAAAAATTCTAAAATTACTGTAAAAGACTGCAAAACTATGTATAGTTTGTACCAAAATTGAAGGAGGCGAGTCCTTTTGACAGCAAAATGAGCTAACTTCATTATAAGACTTTCGTTCACAATAGTGCAAAATACTTATTTATAAAAGACTACTCTAATAAAAAAAAATCTGATGTGGGCAGCACATGACTTACTTTATATAATGCAATGGATTTACTACTTTTACAGTAAAAAAATAATGTATAAGATCCACGGTACTGTGTTTTTATTATTGAATTGTACATTTGGCGATTTTCCGGATGACAACATGTAAAACTATTTCAAAATACTCAATTAACATTCCGAGCAACTCTATATAAACAGTTATCAATATTGATAGCATCCTCAATAAGCAATATAGCCCGTATACTAAAATATTTTAATAATTAATTCATCAATAAGGCGTCATTTTCATTAATGTAGCGTCATTTTTGCAATTTTGACGAAAATTTCGTCAATCTGGAGTGAAATATCGCCGAGTTGACGATACTTTACTAGATTTTTCGACAAGTTTGCCAAATACATCACCAAGTGTTACAGATAAACGGAGAGAAGAGCATTTCTTATATACTAGAAGGCATGCCCGTCATATGATGGAAATCAGAATTTACGAAAACATTACGTCCCATTTGGCGTCATTTTTATCAATTTGATGATATTTCTTAATTTGGCAACATTTAGAATAGCCGCCAAGTTGGCGATGTCCCGCTAAATTTATCGCCAAACGTTACTGATGGAAGGATGGAGAAATGGGTTATTCTTATAGCCTACTCTTATGTTATTTCCAAGATATTGAACTTTCATCAATTAGTCGTAATTTTGATTGATTTAGCGTCATTTTTATCAACTTAGTTACATTTTCGTTAATTTAGCAACAGTTAAAAATCGCCAAGTTGGCGATATTTCGCCGAAATCTCGCTAGGCGTTATCGACGGAAAATTAGGCTATTCGTATAGCAGATGAATGACTATTGGCGTCCAAATACAAAAGTATTACCCAAAGTATCTTTTCTCAAGAATGGAACGAGCTAGATCCACCCGAATGATGTCACTAAATTTATCGTATTATATTACTTACGAAAAGTGAATATATTTTATAGTTAATATTTTTTTATTTTATATGATTTTTTGATAATTTTTTCAAAAATGTGCAATATCTCGAGAACGGTCCATGCTAGCGTTCTAAAATATATGTCAATCGTTCTAGCGAAAAATTACATAGGAAATAACTATTTAAGTAACTTTATTAAACGTTTTGAATTTAAAATGGTTTTTTCAAAATTTTACATGAAATTTTTGGGGGTTCTGAACATTCGATTGCTTATAAAAACAATGAGCTTCCAGTAGTCACGGAATGTAATTTTTGTACCAAATATCATTCGAATCGCTTCATTCGTTCGTGAGATATCGTCTCCAAAGTCTCACTGATTGACACACACACACACACACACACACACACACATACACACACACACTCACACACATACACATACAGACACACACACACACACAGACATAATCTATCACTATGGTAACATTTAGGATGCTGTGCGGCGACTGATAAAAAAAACTTCCTAGTGGCGTTGTTGAAAGCGGGCCATCGGGCATTCCTAAACAGAAGCGTGATCCATCCGTGCTCAGAATGTTTCGCTATTCTGTCGACCAATTGTGTCTCATTTGACACCACTGGAGGCGACATAACCGGTAAAGATATTGACATGGTAGGAGTTGAAAATGTTGCTTACCTCGAAGCTCTGCGTTATTCAAACTGTTTCGAATTGTTTGCGTCGAAACCACGTTACCTGTAGCGTGGGGTAAATGCAGTTGTAACACGGTTGCTGCGGTAGACGGCCTCTGAGCAACGCTTCCCAGAAGTATACGATTTTCACGTGATGCGGTATACCTGGAATCTTCACTACCTGATCTTCGTGTCGTTTCGTTGTCTCTCACGAACCCTAAAACACACAGTTAAACTGTGCTCACATCACTACCCAATAGTTCCGCGATCCTTCGAAAGCTCATTCCACCCTTACGTAAAACAATGATTTGGTTCCGTTCCATTGACAACAGCTGAACGTATGCGTTTCGTCGATGTACTCTTAGCATATTGTGATGATTTTTGCAGCCTGAAACCAATGACGCTACAATTTAGCTGTGATATCACTCCTTGACCAGAAGTTTTTATGTGCTCCACAAGTTGTTACGTCGCACTCTGTGTAACGAAACTGTGATCATTTGCATATCTCGCCTCGTTGTTTCCATTGCCTGACGTAGATAAAGCTACACCTACAGCTTTATGGTGTTGCTATTTCAGTTGTGAACAGTGTACATTATACAATGTATATAACAAAAGTAATAAAGTAAAATTGCATTCGTTGAAATTAGAGTTGTAAAAGATTTTAAATTAGGACAATAACAAAAATTAAAGTAAAACATCCGGTTTTGGTAAGCTGCATATTCTTGCTATTTCTTCAGTTGTATACAAAACATTCAATTGACTTTAATCAAGTTCAAAACACAAATACCATGAAATTAAAAAGAATATAATAAAAATGTGGAAGGTATTTTTGTTAAATTATGTTCTGGAGAAGTTTTTAACTTTAGACTTATTTTCGCAAGAGTTTGAAACATTTAATTTAAATTATATTTCATTTTAATATACTTTGTGTACAGCGTTCGAAAAGGCAAGTACGCTCTTATTAATCGACTGCCAGAGCCGAGTAATTGTGAGGCGTTATCGATAGCATCTCAAAATTTCATTAATTACGTGATTGGCGACAGATGCATCAAGTTTTCACTGATGGAAGGAACTTCAAAACTTAAGGCTCGCATCAATTATTTAAGAATCACAAAAGTTATTAATGACTATGACTGCAGTGGAACAATGAAAAATGCTGATCTTTGTATTTTAAGCATTTGAAGCATTCTCCACAAATTTAATTCTTGCTAAAATAGAGATATTGCATTTGCTACAATTCCTGCTTGATATTATATTGTTACGACGTATTCTCAGTAATCGTAGGTGTATTTACAGAATGCAATGATGAATCCAAATTCCTGCATAACTAACCCTTTTATTTAAAGCGCCAATGGGAGTAAGGTGGAACGATAGACGGCTAACAACTCTTTAGCTATATATCTTAGACAAGGTCACAAAATAATTACAAGATACAATGAACAGCCATTTAATTCTCCAATTATTTACAAAGCAGAAGATTTAATTTTTTAGACATTGGCATATTCACATTACCATTTCCCTCCTATTAACTCAATTCTCCAAATCAACGATGATAGTTTCTGTGAAGTATAATATTTGTGCGTGCAAAAATCAAGTACTCGTGAGAAATTTAGCTAATCTCGAAAATTCGAAAAGTTTTCAGAGCTCGCCTAAAGTCACCAAGTTGACGATATTTTTATAAAAAATTCTCCGACAAATTCACCAAGTTGTCGCCAAAGTCATGCCACCCGAATCTTTGGACAATAACAATGATTGCTTGTAAATGTTGCTTTACCTTGGTCATAGACAATGTGCCGCGATAGCATGTTAGACATCCGTAACAATATATAGGAAGATATTAATGTTTTTATCGAATGGCATTTTTTCTATTGTAAAATAACCAAAAATTTTTTGGAGATTGCAAAGAGATATACTTCACCATATATAGTTCTCCATTCACCAGTCGTATAAACTATTCGTACGACATGAAATTTAGAATTAAAACTTTTCGATTGGATAGAGACAAATGACCATCAATCATGGGGAAGTTTTATTACTTAATAGAGGGTCAGTGGGAATGTTTTACGGAATAGAAAAAATCCCTGTAAAAAGGGAAATTACTTTTAAAATCGTTACTTGCGAAGGGAGAAGGGGAAAGGTAACATAATGGGAAATTTTTAATTTTTTTTAAATATATCGTAGTACTAGTATTTAAGTCTGTCAAACACAGACAAACTAAAATGTTTAAAAGTTAAGTTGCGACTTTATTTCAATAAGTTTTATTTTATTTAATAATGTATAACGTTTAGCGTTGAAAGTAGTCATCTTTTTCAAAAATTGGCTCAGTTAGGATTTGTCTTGCGGTCGGTTACAAAGATTCAGATTTTTGATCACTGGGTGGATTCTGGAGGGTCTGCAGAAACATGAACAGACTCACATAATTGCGCATTAAGAATTATTACAAATATACACAGAATAATTTATACATGGCTGTAAGTATTTATTAAAGTTTTGTTCATAATGTTCTTGTTTTAAAAAAATATCACTCTCTAAATGCAAAATATGGCTTACTGAAGTTCTGTTGTCCTCTGCATTGTTGCGTATAACATTAATTACGAAAGTATAAAAACTTTCTTGCAAGTGGAAGAATTCGTTCCCCATTATTCTGTTTTTCTTTTCTTAAACAAATAATGTTTCTTATTTTCTGAATAAATATTCCTTTTCTGTACGAAATGTAACAAATTTATCACGGTCTGGCAACACTGATATGGCCATTAGACTTTTCAAGCATTATATTGCAATATATTTGGGACTGTTTTAATACGAACAATTAAACTTTCAAATGCGACGTGTTTTGTATTAGTCAATAAAGCTGCAGTTGCATCTTACAGCCTTTGACATAACTTTGGGCAGTTACCTCTAAAAAAACACTTTGTTATGGTTTAATGTTTACTTTTAAAAGCCATTTTGAATTATTCAATTAACTCAAATAACTGAAATGCAAATAACTCCATTTAAACATTGAAACATTCGGGTAAATGTAAACGATGCCTTTTAGAATTAAATTAGCTGTGCAAATTTTAAAATAAAGATTTAAATAATATAAAAAAAAGAAACTATTTTAATTTCAAATAGTTAAATTAAAAAAAAGTACTACAGTTTTAAATATTGAAAAGTACAAAAAAACTTCTTAAATTATCGAGCTATCAATTATCGAAAAGTAAATATATTTTTTTCAAAATCAAAATTATTAGGAAATAAAAAAGAATATTGAATATCTTAAATAATTTAAAAGAGAATAAAAAAGGAAATTTATATCAAGAATAACTTAAAACTAAGATCTCCAAAAAATGAGATTCCTGTTATATCACTGTAGAAGGTGAGTCAATGAAAAAAAGATGCACTCCAGACGGAGTTTAATAACTTAATAATCCATTAGTATTTTTCACTGTTGCCATTTCACAAAATGTAATGTTTGAATGATTTTATTAACAAGGGATCCAAGAAAAATAAGATGTATAAAAAATATAAATAAATTTATGTCACTAAAAAAAAAATAATTGAAAAAGCGCTTGCATGCCCTTTAAACCACAATGGCAAAATGAGACAAATCGTAACAGTACTAGTTTGAAGGAACACAAGGTTACACAAATAAATGGACAGGACGACAAGCATACAGATTCAATACGGTATGCTCACTATATTTTTCGTACATACTACCGCTCAAATGACACAAAATTTCAATTCGGTTAAAAGCCAGTTTTGATACAAAAATATTTTTGCATTCATCAATGGAATTAAAAAAACAAAATAAAATATCACATTTTGTAAAAATGAGTTATAAAGACTCAATACGGTATGCTCAATACTACGGTATGCTCATACAGTATGTTGAATATATTTTTCGTACACACTACCCCTCCAATTACATAAAATTTCAATTCGGTTGAAAAGCAGTTTTGACAAGAAATTTTTTTTTTCATTTTAGAAATGGAAATGAAAAAGCAAAATGAAACATCACATTTTATAAAAATAAGTTAAAAAGACTTAATACGGAATGTTCAATGCGGTATGCTGAATATATTTTTCGTACACACCACCGCTCAAATGACATAACATTTCAATTCATATGAAAAGAAGTTTCGACACAAAAATATTTTTTCATTTAGAAATGGACGTAAAAAAGCAAAATAGAACATAACATTTTATAAAAATAAGTTATGAACACTCAATACGGTATAATCAATACAGTATGCTCATACAGTATGCTGAATATATTTTTCGTACACACTACCGCTCAAATTACATACAATCTCTATTACGTTGAAAAGCAGTTTCATGAAAAAAAAATATTTTTTCAGTTTAGAAATGTATATGAAAAGCAAAATAAAACATTACATTTTATAAAAATAAGTTATAAAGACTCAATACGAAATGTTCAATACGGTATGTTCAATACGGTATGTTCAATAGTGTATGCTCGCACGGTATGCTCACACGGTATGCTGAATACATTTTTAGTACATATTACCGCTCAAATGACATAAAATTTCAATTCAGATGAAAAGAAGTTTCGACACAAAAGTATCTTTTCATTTAGAAATGGAAGTAAAAAAGCAAAATAAAACATTCCATTTTATAAAAATAAGCTAAAATTAGCAAAAAAAAAAAAAAAAAATTACGCTAAAAGGATTTGAATAGACAGGTAAAGTCAAATTCTCCGTAGAAAATTTTTTTAACATAAAAGAAATGTAAGCATGGAAGAAAATCAACTGGTATATCAAAGGGAACCGCTACTGTCAAATATTAATTCAATCTGACTTCATTAATTCTTTTATTAATAAAAAGGTAACGGTTAGTTAGAGAAATAAATAAATGTATAGAAAAAAAATGGCTCAAAGAATCCTTACAGAGAGTTATTTCCTATGAAATCAAGTTTCTTTAATTGGCACAGATAAAATGATTTTATTTTGGTGTGTGTGTGGGGGGGGGGGAGGGGGAATCAAATGAATAAAATTAAATTTGCTGTATTTATGTTATTTATTTTAGCACATATTATAGTTGATAATTTTATTACTTATAAGAATGCATTCAGTTTGAAAGATTGCGTTTTATTACTTTTGATAAAATATTGGGTCGTCTGTAAACTACTTAACCGTAATGTAGCTGTAGTAGCGAGCAGACGATTTTACTATTATTTGAAACAATTTTTTGAAAATGCATTGAGGCAAATGGCATTTGGGCAATATTTCTCACATATGGGGTGACGTATGGGCAATTCAACTTCGTAAAATACAACTGATTATATGCGTAATATACCTACGTAAAATACAACTGACATATGGACAAAATTCCTGACATTGTGGCAACTGGCATTGAACAAAATGATCTATTTTTGAAACGATTGATAACTGGTGATGAAAAATGGATTTTTTACAGTAACATTGAACGCAAAAGATCATGGTCCAAGCCTAATGAGCCACACAAGCAACATAAAAAGCTCATATTCATCAAAATTAGGTCATGTTATCAGTTTTGTGACATTTTAAGGAGATTGTTTATTTTGGGCTTTTACTCGTACTAAGGAACGAAATGATCAATTCCAATGAGTACTGTCAACAACTAACAAAACTAAAAGACGCCTTGCAAGAGAAATGTTCAGAATTAATGAATCGTAAAGATATTGTGTTTCATCATGACAATGCCAAACCACATACATCTTTAGTCACTCGTCAGAAACTATTGGAGCTTGGTTGGGATTACCACATCAACCATATAGCCCTGACATTGAACAACCAGACTACAATTTGTTTCGTGCTCTGCAAAGCTCCTTGTCAAGTAAAACCTTCATTTCGGATAACAGTGTCAATTCAAGTGGAAAAATTTTTTGCAGAAAAAGATCAGGAGTGTTTTGAAAGTGGAGTCATGAAATTGCCGGGAAGATGGCAAATGGTTCTTGAGCAAAATGGTCAATACATTACTGATTAAAACTATTTCTTTGTATAAAAATAGTTTTTTACTTTAATTAGAAAAAAAAGTTTCTGGACAATACAATACTATTCTGAGGAAATGGTCATAACATTTATATTTCAATGGCAATTTGAATAATTTGATCGTATAAAAGTTCTAAAATATTGTGAATTGGGTGGAAACTAATTCAATATTAAAAAAAATATTCAATAAACTGAACATTAAGTCCGGCGTATGACGACTTACATTAAGTTGTGTCACATAATTTTCTTGGTACCATTGCAAATATTGGATATTACATGCTGAAGAGCATATAAAAACGTTGAAAACAGTTGACTGATACTGATTTCTGAAATTTAAATGCGATACTGCGGCTTTAGGGCCCCAGATGCAGGTTCTGTGAGTATAGGGTTTCTCAAGTTATGTAAAAAATTCCATATGATCCGCATGAATCGCTTGGTAAAAATACCCGGACAATGACTACGCACTTCTTGCAATTAGTATTATTAAATAACTTACAACATCACAACAGAAAGACGTTCTTTTACAACCCTGTTAGAGCCTCACTTCTATAATAAAAAATCTGATCTGGGCAGCACATGACTTTCCTTATATAATGTAATTAATTTACTACTTTTACAGTAAAAAAAAGTAGGTTTTTCTTATAGTAGATACTAATATTCTTTCCAAGATATTAAATTTTCGACAATTAGTCGTCATTTTTATCCATTTGGCGAGATTTTCGTTAATTTGGCAACATTTCAAAAAGTCGCCAAGTTAGCTACATTCCTCCAAATTCGTCGCCAAAATCTCGCCAAGCGTTATGCACTAAGAAATAAGTTATTCTTACAGCAGATAAATGACTATTGGCGTTCAAACACAAAAGTATTACTAAAAGTATATTTTTTCATGAATGGAATGAGCTAGTTCCACGAGAATGATGTAACCCAATTTATCGCATGGTATTACATATGAAAAGTGAACATGTTTCTCAATAGGAATTTTTTTTTATATGACTTTTTGATAATTTTTTTAAAAAAATGAACAATATCTCGAGAACGGTTCATGTTAGCGTTCTAAAATTTATGTCAATCGTTTTCTAATGAAAAATTACATAAAATTACATTTGATTTTTTGACAATTTTTTCAAAATTTCATTCGAAAATTTAGGGGGGTTCTTAACATTCGATTGCATATAAAAGCAATAGGCTTCCAGTGTTTACGGATTGTGATTTTTGTACCAAATTTGGTTCGAATCGGTCCATTCGTTCGTCAGTTATCGTCTCCACAGACTCACTGACACACAGACACACACACACACATACTTTCACACACACACACACACACACACACACACACACACATACACACACACACACATACACACACACAGACATCACTTCAAAAATGTTTGATTCGTGATCAAGGATGCTTGAAACGTGCTCTCCCGTCGAAAACTCGAATTCGAATTTTCCACCCCGTCACAATACTTTCCTTATACATTATGTATATAAGGAAAGTAAAAATACCTGTTGCATGGACAGTGAAATTTGTTATATTATGAATCAAAAATATTAAATTTGACAAATATTATCAGAATTCAAATTTAATTTTCAGAGATATTGAATAATCGCCAACTTGGCGACATTTTTCAATTTCCTTCAAATTTCAATGGCCCCATGCTAGGGGTTCGTCTTACGGCGTAGATTATCTGTTTCCACTGATTGGCTCCAAATTGGAGGCAATTGAAGTGGTGATAAATCGGCAATTCTGCCAAATTTATCACTTCCTGTGAAAAACTGTCACGTTGGATTTTTGTATGAGCAATATACAGTGTTGCTGCCCCACCGCGTCTTCATCATCTATACCAGGATATCTGCAAAGATCGTTGAGTTAGGTTTTTATAGTCGCAAACTCCGGTGGGTATGGCTTCTAAATTCGGCATGACCAAATAACTAAATATAAATAATATCAACCATTAAAATATCATTTTTATTTTAGTCTTGCTAGAAAACAATATGAATCCTGTATTTCCTGATTGTTATAATTACCACACATTCCGATCAATTTGCTCGGAATGTGTGATAACCTATAAAATGTTTGATTCGGGTTCTATGATGCCCAAAACGTATTAATCCGTTAAAATCGTGATATCGATTATTTATCTCGAAATTTGGAGAGGTAGAATCAAATTTATCAGCAATTCTTAGTTTGTCATACGTAGCATTTGCAAAGTTTTTTTTTCACGAAAATTTTTCAATTTCGAGATTTTGATAGAAATATACGTTTTAAGACACCCTGGATGCGTTTTTGAATATTTTTTGGAGTGCTGTTTGTCTGTGGTTAGTTTCTTGTGCACAAGATAGTGCCACAAACATTAATGGATTTTCACAAACTTTATATCCGGCGCTGTTATAAAAAATTCGGAAAAATTGCGGATTTTTACTTTCTTATACGCAGTATTGAGATAAGGTATTGCTTTCACGGAAAGTTTCGATTTCTAGATTTTGATGCCAATATATGTTTTAAGACCTCTTGAACATGTTTTGACTATTTTTGGAGTGATGTCCGTCTGTCTCTCTGTGGTTGTTTTCTTGTCTACACGATAGCGGCCACAAATATAGATGAATTTTCCCGAAACTTTATATTCGACTTTGTTAACGAAAAATCTATAACTAGATAGAATAGTTTAAAATTCGAAAAAAAAAAATTCGAAATTTTAATATTTTCTTAACATGGCAGCATAGGATCTTACATGATAATGCATAAAATGTGTTATTTATGGCTCATTAATCACGAAACTTAATAGTTTCAATCATTGTAGAGAAAATTAGCCTCGATACAATTTTTGTGATCGTGACTTTATTAACACCCCTCGGGGTATAATACTAAACTTTGGGGGGTATAATACTAAACTTTGGGGGGTATAATACTAAACTTTGGGGGGTATAATACTAAACTTGGTATTAATCTTGAATTTTTTTCAAGCTTTATAAAATGAAGAGTAAGGTGCTACAATTGTGATTATTTAGCACTAGGATACAGAGATTTCAAAATGATTTTTGTGAAATTTGGTGGTGGTGGTGTGTGTGTGTGTGTGTGTGTGTGTGTGTGTGTGCGTGTGGGGGGAGATAAATCACAAGCTGCTTAAAAATGGATTCTGGTATAACGTAAAAGGAAAATACACATCAAAGGAAAGCTAACGTCGAAATCAGAAGGAAATGGTGTCGTCAAATATTTATTCAAACTGACTCTATTGATCTTTTTAATAATAAAAATACATTAATGGTTAGTTGAATAAAGGAGAGAATATTAGAAGAGAAAAAAATGGTTCAAAAAATGTGATAAATACAACGAAATTCCTTTTGATGTTCAGTTTCCTTTATAGAAACCGATTAAATGTTTTTTTCTTGGAATTAGATCAGTATATATATATTTAGCGTTAAGTATTTCGTTATTGAATTCTATTCAGCATATATTTAAGTTAGAAGATGTTACAGTTAATCCACTCATATCTATTGGATCACCCGTTGTATTTCAACGAATATTTTCATAGTCAATGAGGTTTACATGGAATATTTTGATGGAAATTTTATCACCTTAGAATGAAGAATAAATTAAAAAGAATTAGAGGCAATTAAAAAGCTGCTTCTATATGTCTGTCATGGCTGTTTTTAATTGTAGAATGGTTCAACTGATTTATATACATCTCCATTGGTTTTAAAAAATCACCTGAAGCTTAATTTGCCTAGTTTAAGACTCATACGATTTCAGATATTTACTGTATTAATATATAAAATTAAAATTATGAAAACTATATAGCAAACTAAGTATATCCCAAAATGATCATGAGATCAATTTTAATGAAACTTTTTCAAGCAATAAGACTAAATTCAAGGAAAATTATTTCAGTACTCATATATCTGCTAATGAAAAAATTCGAAAAGCAATTCCTTCTTTTGTCTGTCTGCAATGATTACATGTTACCCGCGAACAGTTCAATATATTTGCATATTTTTTCACTGGTTTATAAAGTTTACTTAGCAATTATATAGATACAACCTTTTATATTTTGTACCATGGTTTTTTAATTTCTATATTATCTTGAGCAATTTCAGAATACCACAATCTACAATGTCAGCTTTATGCATTCCGTGCCCAACAACGAAAGAAAGATAGATCCACAGAATAAAGATACCAAACGATAATTATTAATAATAACAATAATAGCAATAATAAAACATTAAAAAAAATCTGATGTGGGCAACACATGACTTTCCTTATATAATGTAATGAATTTACTACTGTTACAGTAAAAAAATAGGTTTTTCTTATAGTAGATACTTATATTCTTTCCAAGATATTGAATTTTCGACAATTAGTCGTCATTTTCATTGATTTAGCGTCATTTTTATCCATTTGTCTAGATTTTCGTTAATTTGGCAACATTTCAAAAAGTCGCCAAGTTGGCGACATTCCGCCAAAATCGTTGCCAAAATCTCGCCAAGCGTTATGGACGAAGAAATAAGTTATTCTTACAGCAGATAAATGACTATTGGCGATCAAATACAAAAGTATTACTCAAAGTATCTTTTTCATGAATGGAACGAGCTAGATCCACGGGAATAATGTTACCCAATTTATCGCATGGTATTACATATGAAAAGTGAACATGTTTCTCAATAGGAAATATATTTTCTTTTATTTTATATGACTTTTTGATAATTTTTTTCAAAAATGTGCAATATCTCGAGAACGACTCATGTTAGCGTTCTAAAATTTATGTCAATCGTTTTCTAATGAAAAATTACATAAGAAATGTCTATTTGCGTAACTTTATTAGCGGTTTTGATTTTTTGACGATTTTTTTAAAATTTCATTCGAAAATTTAGGGGGGTTCCGAACATTCGATTGCGTATAAAAACAATAGGCTTCCAGTGTTTACGGATTGTGATTTTGTACCAAATTTCGTTCGCATCGGTTCATTCGTTCGTCAGTTATCGTCTCCACAGACTCACTGTCACACACACATACAGACATCACTTCAAAAATGTTTGATTCGTGATCAGGGATGCTTGAAACGTGCTCTCTCGTCGAAAACTCGAATTCGAATTTTCGACCGCGTCACAATACTTCCCTTATACATTATGTATATAAGGAAAGTAATAAAACACACAAATATCATAATTGAAACACACAAGCAAACATATCTGCATATGCATATGCAAAAAATATGATGTTTATATTAATATTTTAATTAATAAATGATTATTTCAATCTTAGTTTTTTTTCGATTCACTAATTACTCGATTTAATTACTTAAACATCATATTTAAAAAAATACCTAATAAGTCAGATTTAAATCCATACTGTGTTATCTCTATTAAATATTCCATGCTTAATGTAATTAATTTTAACGGCATTTTTTGTAAACATATGCATTTGTTAACAAGCAATAATACTCACATATAAAAAACATACGAGTACAATATGATCATTGGTAGATCAATATTTAGTTATTATGATGACTCTATATCTTAAAATAAGAAAAAAAAATAATAATGTGTATGTAACGTACATGAATATTTTTAATTGGATTAAAGTGAAACTGTAATCATTGATAATATGTAAATAATTTTATACATAATATATATAACTGAAAGAGAAAATCTATCCGTTTGTATGTGGGTGTTTTTATTTCATCCTCACAGGAGAACGACTGCACAGAATTTTATGAAATTTTGTGGGTTGCCGTGAAATAGCCCCACTTAAAATTTAGTCTATGTTTCAAGTTTCTAGGACCAGGGGTTGACGAGATATTAATAAAAAGTCCCTAATTGAACCTTCCATAGATATAGTATTACGCAGTCTATATTTTCTCCGCCAATTTATTTGAAGAGAATTACATCATGTAGCTTAGCAACGGATTTAAGTCCAATGTGTTTTTGCAGCAGACGATTGTTATTAAATTTTAAATAATAAAGAAATGTATATAAAATAAATTTTCTTGAAATTACATTGTTGACTGGATTATATCAATTACGGTCTTCTGGTTTAGAGATCACTGGGATTATTGATGTTTTGTTTTCAATTTATTGCGTCATATATTGTAGTCATATATTGTTATAGACGTCATATATTTATAACTCATATATTGTAATACGGGTAATCTTCTACACACACACACACTAATAGACAGGTGTATATATTTTAATCTACGAAAATACAAACAGTACGGGTATGCTTTTCATACAATTTCAGCATATATTGATTAAATTTCATATTTTTTTGTAAATGTGTTTAGAACCGGGACCAGGATATTTTATTCTTCAGATCTACCTGTAACGATAAAGGCTAAGATTATTAATCTTATTGATAAAACAATTATTATTACGTCAATCGTCTCGTCGTCGAGTAGATAAAACAATGATTTTTTTTTATACCTTGTCCACAATTGGTATGCATTCCCGCATAAATTGTAGTTTATTTTTAGATAATTATTATAATAGTTATATAGCTAGACTGAATATTATTTAGAATTCGAATTATTAAATATATTCCTGATGTTACTATTGGAAAAGAATGAACTAATGCTGGAATAGGTGTGAGAGCAACTATTGCCACTGGTAATCAAGCTCAAAATGCTAAATGCAAATATGTATTTAACCAAATATATATTTACGTAAAACTCCCTTGATTTGAATAGATCAGGAACCAGACGATCTGCTGAATCTTCGAGCATGACGAGTATAGAGCAATATGAAGACAACTTTACTTTGTGTGTAGTACTCAGTACGCGCATGCGTATTTTGCAATCCAATGTCAATTTCAAAATTTTGCCTGATTTACACCAAATTAAGCATATTGATATAACTTCTTGCATATAATTCAAAAATAAAGCTCAATTTAGTGTAAATTCAATCCCTTGTGCTCAAAATGCGCATTTAAAAACAAGTCCATTAAAAGACCAACGGCCCTACCGTACTGAAAACACCGGTTCTCGTTAGATCACTGAAGTCAAGCAGCATCGGGCTCGGTCAGTACTTGGGTGGGTGACCACCTGGGAACACCGCGTGCTGTTGGCACAGGGTGCGGTAGCCCTGTGGTTTGCGCGCTGGATTTGCACGATGCCACAACTGCCGCCGTGTTCATGCGGAGTACGATCACCTTAAACATGTGGGTCCGTAAGTCCTTCCGAGAGGTTGGTGGTAGGGGAAGGAGGGTACGGTCCCTGTCGATGCCTTCCCCACTGGGTTCCGGTCTAAATTGGATGGCACTTCCCGGCCGTCCAAACGGTTACCTTACACCTTTCTGGTAGGTCGGACGGTCTGGGTCTCAACAACAACAACAACATATATATCAAAATAGGAGGAAAGTCACAGAAACAATATAATCGATAACCCACTTGCTTATACAAAGAAATAATCCATTAAATAATTCGCAAAAATACAACCAAATCGAAGCAATATTTCATGAATAACTTAACATGTTCATCGCTTCGTCTTTGTTCCATTTAAAGGTTTGGTGAGATATTTATTCATACTCCTCCCCTCCGATTGCCATCAGGCCATTTTTGCAGATAATATTGTTGCATCTTTTCCCACTTTTCTTTTTAAATTTCAGTATCTTGTCGAACACAAAATTATGAATATTTAGAAAAAAAAAGCGTTTATGTAAAAAGGTTGAATACTTTTCTTTCCATTCTGTTCTGCGCACAAATATAAAAGATATAAAATCAGAATTTAAATGCATGGAATAAACACTTTTGACGGGTTATTATAGAGACGCTAAAGAGATTTTTATCAATTCTGCTTCAGAGGTGTCGATTTATTTTTTCTATTATTTCAGACATATTATTAATTTAAGATTTCTTTCTATTATTTAGTTTTGTGTGCCAGAAGAACATAATAAAAACATTCATGTCAAAGTTTTATATAGTAAGTAATAATATGTTAAGTTCAAATAAATGAAATTTGTTTCCGGTTATAAAATATATGATGTGTTCAACACCCGACTTTAACTACCAAAAAAATATTTTTAATTTTATATAGAAAAAAGAGTGTTGCTGATGCGCTGAAAAATCAACTAAATACCTGGGTGTAACGATAGACTCCCACCTAACTTGGAAATTGCACGTAACAAACATAATCAAAAACGCGTATAATGCCACAGGAGCTTTATATCCAGTGATAGGAAACGGAAATCTTAATTATCAAAACAAACTTCTGATATACAAATCGGTCATCCGCCCGGGAATGCTGTATGCAGCACCCGTATGGGGATATGCCTGTAAAACTACCATAGACGTCTTAGAAACAAAATAAAATCCTAAGGTGTATCCCCTAGATATTTAAGGAACTCGGTGATTAGAAAAGACTTTAAAATAAAAACCGTGAGAGCCCAAATTAAAAGCTAGCGCTAAAATTCTACGACAACCTGCCTTCAGTTCCAAATGAACTTCTATTCAGTCTACCTTACTATGATCATCGCAAGACCAAATCTCGTAAGAGACCCCGTGCAGTACTTAACCTTGAATAACCGGATTTAGGTAAACCCCTTGACAAGCATCTGAAATTAATTAAATATTGCGATCAATATTTTTCAAATTTAAAAAATATTCTTAATCCTTAAACTGCCAAATTGCTAGGTAACCTTCAGATCTGCATCAACCCCCCAAACTGACTAATTCCAAATGTGCAATAAGCTGCCACACTAGGAGCCAAGTCCAAAATAAAATAGTAAATAAAAAAAATATCGAGCCTCCATATCATGGGTCAATGAAATAATGTCACAGCATGAAGATACGAACCATATATTGAGATTGGAGATTAAAGGCGCTCCGCGCCTGGTGCTCTGTCCTGTACGAAACTTCTTCTTCAAGTCACTATAAAAAGTAAAATATCCTTCTATTTTGCTACCAATTGGAATAAGTTTATCAAATTAAATGAGAACTGCTAATTCCTTAAAGATATTACGCTTACCGCAGAAAAGCCATTTACTTTTAAGAGAAAAAAAATAAAAATTACTTTCCCTTTAACATTCTGCCACATAATTATTTTCTACTATAATATTTTATTTAACTTGATATGATGTTTACGTCCTTATCTGCTTGTTTGTTAGTGTGATTCAAATATTTGAGGCCTAAATTAATCACGTTTCATTAATCATAATAACATGACATTTAGTATGCCGTCGTCTTTTGCGGTACATTTCAATTCTTTTGATTTTCAACCTTATCGGGCCAATCTGCTTTTGGCCCGTAATAAGAATATTCGTTTTTCAAAATTTTAAGGACCTAGCTAATCAGGTCCCTATTAATCACAGTCACAAGAAATTTGGTATGTCGTTGCCTTTGGTATATTTTAATTCTTCTGATTTTCAACCTTATCAGCCAGCCAGTCCTGATCCCGCCGTAGGAAAGTACTTGTTTTGGGGAAATTTACAAGATTTTTGTTTTCTTCCTTTTATTAATGTAAGTTTTATTATTTAAAATAACATGTAAAGAAGAAATGTTTTTATAAAATTTCCGATGAAAGATTTAAAAATATTATCTATAACAGTCTATAAAAGAAATTCAATACTTCTTTCACTTAAGTTGAGCGAATAATCAAAAAAGAAAACTCGAAGCTTAAATATGGAAAACAAACCCCTTTGACGTTTAATTATCGAGAAACTGAAGAGGTTTTTACAATTTCTTCTTCAGTAATCGCATGTTAGATATATTTTTTATTTTGGCAGCTATTTATTTTTAACTATTTCTCTATTGTAGAGTTTTAAGTTTCTGGACAAGTTAGTTAAAAATCCGGAAGTATATAATACATTCCGTTTCCTACAGACTCAATACAAGATTTTTGATTTCTTTATACAAATGTAAGTTATATTGTTAAGATAACAATTGATTTCTTTATGCCAATGTAAGTTATACTGTTTTCTTATACCAATGTAAGTTTTATTGTTAAAATAACATATAAAGTAGGAATGTTTTTTTAAGATTTCCGAGGAAATTTTATAAAAAATTCACGATCATTGCCGTTAATGAATATACATTCGAATATGGAAATGAAAACATAACTAAAGAACGTGGCCATTTTGAATTTTATATTTTATATCCAAGAATTCTCTAATAATTTTTAATTTAATTTTATTAATAGTATGGGAAATCTAAACTCATTTTGTTACAAATGAATAACTATATTTATATGCACACATATCTCCACTATTTTTGAAGATGGTCCAATCACGTTAAAAATGCAATCTATCCTGGAAATTGGTACTGTTTACCACAAGAAATAATGCTATAAATGTCTTAAATTTCAAATAATTCCTATTTAAATTATGCGGATTAGAAAAAACTGTATCATTTTATGGTTTTCATGAAATGTATCCACAAAAGTTCATAACAATAAGTATATTCGTCCTTGAGTTATCGTGTACCTATTTAAGAAATGCACATACAAATAGCTGCAAAAGCATACCCACATACATGCAGATGGACAGACAAAATACACAACGAGTAATTGAAACGTGTTCAAGTCTAAATTATCAATTACTGTCAGAATATCAAATTTGAAATTTTTTTCGAAAACAATACTTAAGTTGACTGTTTTTAGCATTAAGTGACATACAATGTTAAATAAAATAAAACATTAAAAAAGTTGCAATTTAAATTTTTTAAAGAGTTATCCTCACTGTTTTTGACAGGTTTAAATACCAGTTATAATATATTTCGTGTGACCCGTCCCCCCTTTCTCCAGAAACAATTTCACGAACCCCCCCCCCCCCCCCCAAATTTCTAAAACCACTGCTCTATAAAGATATTTTTTCAACCCCCATCCTCCTCTCAGGTCGCCATCAATCGAATTTTGAAACCAGTACTGAAATATATTTTTTTTTCCTTTGCGATTTTAGCTTAATATCGAACACCAAATTATGATTATTTAAAAAAATAATAATACATGGAAAAGGAGCTTATAAAATAAATCGAGTATTCCCCCCCCCCCCCTCTGGTTCTACGCACAATTATAAAAGATAAATCGAAGTTTAAATGTGGAGAATAAACATTTTTGACAAGTCATTATCGAGAAGCTGGAGAACATTTTATTATTTCTCCTGTAGTGTGTTCGCAGATTGATTTTTTATTCTTTTTATAATATTTATTTATTCCTGTCTTTTATCTGTCATTAAGTTTTATGTATCGGACTAACTTAAAGATAGAATTGGATATGTCAAGCACTCCAGTAATGAGTGGTAAAGTATTAATTAAAAAATGTAATTTATATTTTTAAAATCAAATTATGGCAGATGATTCAATAAAATAAAGTTAAATTGTTCAAGTAAAAATATAATAAAATTAACATAAAACTGAAACAGGGCGACAAAACTGATTGAAAATGAAAATTTTAGAATGTTTAAATATTTTATTTTCTGTTCAAACATTTACTACTGAGCTTAAATTTAAATGTATAATACATACATATACATACGTATAATAAATAAGCCTTCTGTCTGTCTGCCTATCCACTTGATGAAACATTCAACAAAAAATATGGCTAAACATTACCAAATTGGCGACTTTGGTAAATGTCAACAAATTGACGAAAATTTAGTATGCTGTTAAGGAGTTCAGTATAATGATGAACAATATTGACCAGGATAAGGACAGGTTCTACATGTGCCCAAGGGTATTAGGAGTGTAAACGATGCAGGAGAACTGATGAAAGGAATATTTTCATAACTTTATGCATAATGTCATATGACGCGTATAACAGCAAGTTTTAAACAATACTAATTTTATTCATTTACTTTTATGTAAGAGAATATTTAATGAATAAGAAGGTTACAAACCAAAAACTGAACATTTCTCTCTCTTGTCTGGGTGAGCGAATAATAAAAATAATCGATGTTTAAATGCTGTGAATAAACATTTTTGAAGCGTAATTATCGAGAGTATAAAAACATTTACTTTTTTAATCAGCGATCGTTGATGTTTTCCTCTTGTAACATTTATTTATTTTTAACTCTTTTTCTGATTTTGAGTTTTTGTAGGAAATTAAAGGAAAAACAGAATTATGTCAAAGGTTTGCTTAATAAGAGATAAGATATTAAATCAAAGACGATGCAATTTAGAAACTTAAATCACAGTCGGATGGATCAAATAACATAAAAAATTAATTTTACTATTGAAGTATTTAATCATAGACTCAAATTTAATGTATACAACTATTGAATATTATTTGGTTTTCCCCCCTTAAAATGTCTGTTATTTTTATCTTTGGAAAATGCCCTTAAAATTAATTGAGACATCATAAGGTTGCTCAAAATTATAAATTATTTTTCATAAGAAATATTTTTTTTATTTCATTATTGTTAAGAATATACTTAAATGAAATATGTAAGATCATAATCTGCTTAAGACGAAATCGTTCTAAAGGGTACCACGGGATTACATATAAGACATGTCAATGCACTTAACCAATTAATATATATAATTTTCTTAAATTCAACAAAAAAGTAGAAACATGTCTATTTAGAACAGCTCTCTATACGATTTAATATTTGTCACACAATGTTTCATAAGTCTCAATTCTCTACACTATACTCTACACAATTTAAGAGTTTGCAGAGCACAATGGTATAAAATCAACAACGATATCTGCACACTAAAATATGATGGGTAAAAACACACATATTGGGTTTACTGCCACTAGAATGACATTTTTAAACAGGTAAATTTTCAGTTGTATACTTATAAAGGTAACTGATATATATATATATATATATATATGACTGCATTAATTTACTCTTATATATGAGAATTGCACGGAATAATATTTTATTAAGATGAAAAGACTGTTTTAAACTGGTTAAGAGGTAATACGAGATGTTCATTTTACGCATTTGTTTACCTGCTTAAATGGGTCCCTTTTAAAGGACTTTTTTAAACAGGTAAGCAAGTGGGTAGCAGGTAAACAGATGCGTAAAATTACCTGTTTTAAACGGTCTTTTCAACACAATAAATATACCCATTATTATTTGCAATTCTCATACGAAAGAGTAAAATGACACATTCATATAGATATAGTTACCTTTCAGAGTGTGTAACTGTAAATTTACCTGTTTAAAAGTGTCATTCTAGTGGCAGTAAACCCAGTTTTTTGTGTATGTTTTTACTTATATGTTTTTAATGTGCGTTTCAATAAATGTTTGGCATTATTTTAGGTCAAATTACAATGAACTACTAATAATAGTGGTAATTATGTACGGTCTGTATTTTAGCGTGTGTACAGCGTGGATAATCTGATGTGAAATCGTAGATTCCAATGCGTGAAAATCCTTTGAAAACTCGAGTTATGATATTCGATACTGTTCCAAAACACTAAAAAATACGGGTAAATGCGCACAAAAAGCTGGGTTTACTGCCATTAGAACAATGCTTTTAAACGGGTACATTTCCAGTTACACACTTAAAAAGTAATTATATATATGAATGTATCATTTTACTCTAGGAGAATTGCACGGAATAATGGGGATATTTTATTTTACGCTGAAAATACCGTTTTAAACAGATCATTTTATGCACATATTTACTTGCTACTTACTTGCTTACTTTCTTAAACGGGTCCTTTACTAGGGACCTATTTAAGCAGGTAAACAAGTGAATGAAATGACCATCTCATATGTTACCTCTTTATCTGTTCAAAACCGTCATTTCAGCGTAAAATAAAATATACCAATTATTCCGTATAATTCTCATATAAATTAATAAAGAAACATATGTATATAGATATACCTTTGTATAACTTTTTAAATGCGTAACTGGAAATTTACTTGTCTAAAAGTGTCATAACCAGCACAAGTGTCATAACAGTGCACATAACCAGCTATTGTAGGACATTAACAGGCTGCTATATAACACTTCAGCTGAATATTAGATGTAAACGAATGTATAAAAATTGATACACCATTCAGTGAATAGTTAAACAAAAAAATAAACAAACTACTCCGTTTTCATTTTTCATGGAAATAATGCTACGTGGCACTTCTGGAGTTTCTAACACAGCGTAAGACTTATTAAACCGATAATATTTGGTTTTATTCCAGAAAGTAATTATCTAAGTACACACATCTAATCATCATCCATTTTCTCATAGAACAGCTATACTGAAAATAAGAGTCATACATAACTACCATCAAGGCTCGATTGTGGAGGATCCCCGCTTTTACGACTCCCTTTCTGCTGATGAAGGAATCCATAGGTCGTAAAAACAGCAACATAAAAGTGGGAAGATTTCGTAGTCATATTCTTCGAGTATCAAAACATTACGGCAGAATCTTACCATAAAAGAACTATCCTGTATTAGTACCAACAAAAATCGGAGGCAAACTACTGAACTACATTTTATGCCATTTATAAATTAGAGCTGATTTTTTTTTCTTGTGATTATCTGATCTCTTTTGGATTGTTTCATAAAATTATAAGGTTTGTCATAAAAGTTATAACATGCTGATGCTCTCTAACACAAATTTACAGGATTTACGGCAGAAAATATATGTAATGTGCTTATATATGTATGTTTAGATCATTTATGTATTTTAAACAAATTAGTTTGATTCTTTGAAGTTTTTATAAAACAGCGATGCTTATTTATGCATATCGCAGTAATAAAAAAATTGAGATTTAACAGGAATGTCTTATATAACTGAATTTTTTATGTTTTGTAATACTGCATATAAATCAATAAAGATAAATAATTGGTTTGTAAAAAATATCCAGAAAAACGTCTCAACCACTGAAGTGGATATGAAATATTCTTTAAAATTCCGATAATTAGACGTCAAAATCATTTATTCTGCATTTTTTAAATATCGATTTTTGTCCCCTTATATCTGCGAAAGTATCAAAAAAGAAGTACACGCTGCTTTATAAACGCTTGAACATTTTTGCAAATCATCATAATCTGGCTTTTGACAAAACGCCGAAAATTGCAAACAAATGCGCAACAATACCAGCTGGAAAAATCGATTGATGGATTTCGTAGGGGAAAAAAGGAGGGAAAAAAACTCAAATATTCCTCCATACAAAATGATCAAAAGAAACAATAAACAGCGTGGAAGGAAAGATGGGATCTTAAGTTATTCATTCGTTTGGCAACGATACGTTAACAATGCATTTTCACCGACTATTTACACGACAGTTCTTTAAATTGCGGGAAATGGTGTTCTAAGAAGAAGCTCTTTGTGATGTTATTAATGTAGCTCTTTATTCTTCAGATGATTTGTTTGAGAAATGTTTTTCCTGGTATTCCAGCAAATAAAATAATAAAATGTATTATTTTAAATAAATATTTTATTTATAATTTGTTTTTTTCTAGTACATAATCAGTTATAAAGGAGCAATCCACCTAGAATTTTATCTTTTAAATTGCTACGGCTATTTTGTGAAAACTGTATGCATTTATACCGACGTTTTGTAGCACTTTATATATTGCAACACCATGAAGGAATTGTTAGATGAGAATAAAACATACTGGATATTCAATTGATTGGAAATGCGGAGTGAATGCATATGCTTGGGCTCTGCAGCGCCCTCTGAACTGTCGTACGAGAAGTATAAATATAGGTCTGTAGAAGAGCCAGACACGTATGGTACCGGTGTCCGCAAGTTGAAAACTGTTCTATTGAAATCACTATGCCTCGCCAACTTCAGAGGGTGCCTTATAAAGGCGCTGCAAAGGCGTCTACTGCGCGGAGGTCTGCTTGAAAGCATGCCTTTGCGGCAGATACCGTTGACCACAATGGACGGAAGAGTACAGACCATGGTGTGCAAATTGGCACCAGATCGTGTTTTTGGAAAAGTTCCGCTACAGCCTGGACTACAATGATGGTCACATACGCAATTGACGGTATTATGGTGAGCGCATGCTTCCTGTATGCGTTTTTAAGTGTCTTACTGCACGAACGTTAAACGTGATGGTGTGGGGTGCCATTAGCTATCATGGGCGATCAAGGCTGCTACTCATTGCGGGTATGCTTAACAGCAACCACTAAGATTTTGGGGGACGAAGTTATTCCCTTCCTTCAACACACTCCTAGCGCTATATTCCAAGAAGACAATACCCGACCCCATGTTGCCCGGAGTTTTCTTTACTGCACAACAGTGCATGTCCAAGTCTTCTTCACTGCACAGCAGATACCGCTTCTTCCTAGGGCTGCCCTTTCGCCAGACATGTCACCGATTGAACATGCATGGGATATGGTCACCCGGTGACTGGGCCATTACTGTTCTCCAGCAGTCACCACCAATGAACCGTGAATCCGGATTGTAGAAGCCTGACACGCAATAGCCTAAGACACATCAAACTGTCTTCGATTCAACATTTAGAAGCTCTTATTGCCGTTAGGGGGGGGGCTTCACAAAATACTAGTTTTGTGCCAGCAATGTGCTTGTATCGGTCTGAAACGGTAATAATTTATTTGTATCACTATTGGTAATATGTGGTACAAATGTCATTCTAAACTGACCATTCCTTCATTGTGTTGCACTTTTCATGAACATGAGCGTATATGTATACCCTGTTGCAAAAATATATATACACACAAAAAATGGCGTTACAGCCGCGAAACTCGGCATACAAATGTGGTTTTAATAGTTATGTAAATGATCAAACTGTCAGCGCCAATACTATTATAGGGCTCATGCAACATACCTGAAAACGACATATCGTGCAGCATTTAAAACGACCGATGTTCTCACTCACAGGCAATTGGACCTGGATTTTCTGCTTTAATACTGCACCTAGTGTACAAAGATGTTTTTGAGACATACTCCATAGCGCTATGTACATTTGTTGTATTTAGAGATACGCCGCATTATAGGAAGCAAGCTGGTTGATCCAACAGACGTATTAGTGTCCATTTTAGTCGGAACGATACAGTAGTTACTCGGTGTTGGCAACAGTGGATATGGGGAAGCGCATGACGATCATGTAGTCAGGAGAGGAGCCATGTTGACTCCAGTGGCGTGGCTATCAGCTATTCAAAGGCATTTCCATCTTCTATGCATTCTGTATCAAGGGATACTATCCGGAGACGACTGGCAGAAGGTGGGATTAAGTGCCAACGTCCATTAAGGTGCCTACCACTCATCCCTCAACATAGACAGCGTCGTCTCGATCGGGCCGAGCTTTGTTAGCCTGGACAGTGTCCGTTTGAAGGCATGTTGTCTTCGAACTAATCTCACTTTTTTCTCAGTGCCTCCTCCAGACCGTCGAATACGTGTCTGGAGGAAGACTGACGACAGTTCATGTCCAGATTTTGTTGTTAAATGGCGCACGGCCATCCCATGTGATGTGATAGTCTAGGGAACCATCTCGTGGGACAGCCGATCCCTTCTAATTGTGCTGCAAGCTAGTATGACGGCTCACTTGTATGTCGACGATATTATGTAGCCAAATGTTCTGCGTATGCTTTCAAACCACCCAGGTTCATTTACTAACAAGAGCCGCCCAGGCAATGAAGTGGATAGCGTCTCCGACTGCTGTCTAGTGGGCTTGGGTTCGAATCCCAAGTAAGGCACGGGTGTTTTCTTGAGGGTGAAGTCAGTCTTCCGCCTTCTGGGTCCTCGCCAAATGCGAAGCTGCACCCCCCCGACCTTCGTCAGTGATGCTTGTTTGTGTTAATAAAAAAACTTTGTGATCTCGTTTTGCGTCATTCTTTGTCCTTCTTCTGGCATCACTGGTCCTGTTTGTGGTTCGACCGAAACAGGAAGTTATGAGCAACAACAACAACAACAACTAACAAGAAAACGCTCGACCACACACTAAACGACTTTTTCAACAATGTATTCGAGGATTTTATACTATTCCATGGACATCCAGGACCTAGATTTATCACAAATAGAACACGTCTGAGGCATGCTGGGACATCAATTGAAGCTTTCTCAGAATACTACTGAATTAGCTGACCAGTTGCAACATTTGTGGCAGAATCTTACGCAGAGGGATATATAAGCAACTCTATTGACGCTATGGCCGCACTGAATAACGGCATGTTGCTAGGTGAGGAAGTACCACTTACTAAAAATGTCATCGTCTTGCTGTCACCATGCATGTCTTAATTAGACTTTTTGTTCCCAAATTCTAATCATTTGTATATATCCTGAAACGATATATACATGCCAAGTTTCGCGACCGTAGTTCAATTTTTTACGAGTGTATATATATATATATAATATATATATATATATATATATATAATATATATATATATATATATATAAATATCCAGTTTATATATATATATATATATATATATATATAAACTGAATTGATAACGAGGATCGTAGACATATGTTCAATAATGCCTATTTCGCGATAAACAAATATTTATTCTTTTCTGAAAAAACTTATAACAAATAATTAGACCATAAAGTAAAATGCTAGGAAAATAAAATTTAAAAAGCAGAGAAATAAGAAAATGTTTCGAAGACGAGTATTTTGAAAACACGTTATGATTTTTCTTCAGTGAGAGTAAGCCAACAGCTTCACATCAAATGAGATTACCACGTGCTGGCGATTACTTACATATAGCAGTGGTAGTGACACTGGTAAAAAGAAGGAGAAGGAATAGAATAACAACATTAAAATTTAATATACCATTAACCAGAATGACAACATAATGTTCTTTTTTTGCGCCTATGCTGTTTCGAGAAGACTGCTAAAATGGTTTAAACCGGTGCCAATTACTCCATCTACTGCTAATACGGCCAAATACTGTAATTGACTGCTAATTAGTTCATGCTGAAGACTGGTGAAATGGGCAACCCGGTGTACTAATGTTTGTCTCTGTACTATGACAGCGATGTTTAGAAGAAGATCGTTACTTTCAGGCTATATCAAATTAAATATGAAGAATCATATTGAATACTCGTTATTCAGAAGTTCGAAACTCGTCCCACTAACTCGTCCTACGAAACTCGTCCTATGCACTAAGAGGGCGATTTCAAACTTTAATTTTTTCAGTAACCAGTATCTGTTAATACTTTTATATGTTCAATGCATCCTAAAACTATGAAAACGGTATATTTCGCTTTGCTGCAGTAAGTAAAAGACCTGTGAAAGCACGGTGATAAGACGTCCATAGTAAATGCTTGTAAAATATTGCAATACAAAAACAGGATATTTTGTAACGGATCTAAAATTAATATCCATACCACAAAGGTCTAAAAGAAATCCAAACAATTGTAAAATGCTTCATTAATTGTACTGCGAATGTGTTGTATTGCTTATATGCATTTTTTGTCTGACGTTTGCATATTATATTTAGATGCATTTGAACTAGTTCAATTATTATTTACTGCATGCCGTTGCTTGGATGCAATGTAGTTGGTCGAAGTTATGCTTGCGAAAATTGTTCTTATTCTACTATATTTTCTTTCTTTCAAGATTCTATATATACCGATTCCCAAGTGACCGTTTGGCAATTTGGTACACGGGTCAGTCGTTTGATAGAAATCTAATTTTTTGAAAATGTTCATTAGAGGGGGTACCACCGCACCAAAACGTTCGAAAAGCGAAATTATAGAAAACATACTTAATGAGGTAGAGACTTTAAATGTAGTGTAAGACTAGATATTTTGAAAAAAAGAAAGGAAAGTGCACAATTTCAGTTTTCGAATATGGGCTACTTTACTGGTGCCGTACACCAAAATGTTCAATTTGCGGAATAAATGCGAAACACCTTCTTTCAAGATAAATAATTAATATTTGGTGCAGGTCATTGGTTAATTGTTCGATTAGACATTTCAATCGCAATGGTGACCAAAGTGGACATATAAAGGGTCTGGAACAGAAAATTGTATTTATTTTATTTACGAAGCGTTCTATTCAAAAAATTTTACACAAATGGTTTTTGTTATTGTGTGTAAATATGCTATGTAAAATAAATAAAAATGATTAAAATATTTTAAAATAATTTAGAACATAAAAAATTTAAAAGTAAAAGTTTTTAATGTTGTCTTACTATGAATTGAAACGCATTTTATCAAAATAAATATATTTTTTATTGAAGAAAAGAACGCTTTTTAATTAGCCTTCAAGATATTTTAATATACTGATACCACAAAATAAAAAAAATATTTTAATGAGAAAACTCTTTTTTATATGAACATCTTATGCATTAAACAAAGTAAATTTGAAACTGATATTTTAATTTATAAATCCCAAACCAAATTAAAGTTAGCATTATAGACATATTTCCTCATATTGCATGAATCTAGCTGAAACCTATTTTTGAGTAATATCAATTTAAACATTGAAAGTTTCAAGAATTCAATTTCTAAGAAAACGAGGTTTTAAAGTTCTGTTTTATATAGTAAGTATAAGAAAATAATTTATATGCTTAACATCTTAAAATTTTATATAAAAGGTTTACGGAATATTTATGTTATTTGACTCTATATTGACCTTTTGACCCATTTGAATTATTTGGACGGTTTTTTTAACTTTCCCTGCAATACATGGTAATGTATAGGGAAAGTATTGGAATCATACCGAAAATCACAACTCGAGTTTTCGACGGATCTACACGTTTCGAGACCTCTAGAATACGAAAAAACCATTTTTAGCGTGACGTCTGTGCGTGTGTCTGTCTGTCTGTCTGTCTGTGTGTCTGTCTGTCTGTCTGTGTGTCTGTCTGTCTGTCTGTGTGTCTGTCTGTCTGTGCAGATTTTGTATCCACTGTAACTAAAAAACTAATGGACCGAATTTCACAAAATTTGGTAGATAAGTCACTTGTGGGCGGGGCTGGTGCTGATTAGTTTTGGGTACGATTTGGAATAAAAGAACCCGCATTTTTTTGCGAAATGGCCCGCAAAAGCTTGTATCCACTCTAGCTGAAAAACTAATGGACCGAATTTCACAAAATTCGGTAGATGAGTCACGTATAGGTCACTCTGGTGCTGATTAGATTTTGGTACGATTCGGAAAAAAATAACCTGCCTTTTTTTGCAAAACGGCCCGCAAAAATCTTCAAAATCTAAACTAAAGAACTAGGTATACTCAGATATATCCATAAAATGCCCGTTTAATACGTAATGTTTAACGACGAAAATAATAAGACCAACCCCATTACACTAGGACTAGCCGTTCTCGAGATATTTTAGTTTTTCGTACTTTCCCTACGCCACCTTTGAAAATAAGCCCGGTTACCGAATGAGAACGAAAATTCAATAAAAGTGAAATAAATGTAATTAAAATAAAGAGAACGTGGATATAAGTCTGCAGGGAAAGTCATGTGCTGCCCACATCAGATTTTTTTCTTAATAAAATTATTCAATTTATTTATTTATTTATTGATTTACTTATTTTTGTGTGCTGGACCCCTTTAAATTTCAACGAAATTTCTCAAATTTGCTGGCGTTATTTGAGCTAATATCATTATGCTACTTGCCGAAACCTAGTGATTATTTAACTAAAATTTTTAAGAAAACTTTTAAAATCATAATAAGTGTTGAAATTTACGAACCATTTCAAAAGGAAAGACTTTGGTAAATCATTTTTCGCTGTTGCATAAAATGAATTTAAATATAAAAAATCTGATGTGGGCAGCACATGACTTTCCTTATATAATGCAATGAATTTACTACTTTTATAGTAAAAAAGAACTAGATTATTTTTATAGTACATATTTATATTCGTTCAAAGATATTGAATTTTCGTCAATTAGTCGTCATTTTTATTGATTTAGCGTCCTTTTTATCCATTTGACGGGTTTTTCGTTAATTTACCAACATTTAAAAAAGTCGGCAAGTTGGCGACATTCCACCAAAATCGTCGCCAAAATGTCGCCAAGCGTTATGGACAGAGAAATAAGTTATTCTTACAGTAGATAAATGACTATTGGAGTTCAAATACAAAATTATTACTCAAAGTATCTTTTTTCATGAATGGAACGAGCTAGATCCACGAGAATGATGTCACCAAATTTATCGCATGGTATTACATATGAAAAGTGAATATGTTTCTCAATAAGAAATATATATATTTTTTATTTTATATGATTTTTTGATAATTTTTTTAAATGTGAAATATCTCAAGAACGGTTCAGGCTAGCGTTCTAAAATTTATGTCAATCGTTTTCTAATGAAAAATTACATAAGAAATGTCTATTAGAGGTTTTGTTAACTTTATTAGAGGTTTTGATTTTTTGACGATTGTTTAAAAAATTTTCTCGAAAATTTAGGAGGGTTCTGAACATTCGATTACATATAAAAAAAATAGGCTTCCAGTATTCACAGATTGTAATTTTTGTACCAAATTTCGTTCAAATCAGTCCATTCGTTCGTCAGTTATCGTCTCCACACACACACGCACACGCACACGCACACGCACACACACACACACACACACAAACTTTCACACACACGCACACACGCACACACACACACACAGACATCACTTCAAAAATGTTCGATTCGTGATCAGGGATGCTTGAAACGTGCTGTCCCGTCGAAAACTCGATTTCGAATTTTCGACCCCGTCACAATACTTTCCTTATACATTATAGTATATAAAAATAGTAAAAAGTGCTACATTCATTTAAAAATAAAGAAGGTCTGAATTAATTTTTAGGTTTTCTAAACTATCTAACACATCGTCAGTCCAAAATGTGTGGATTCATATTTAAATCTCTTATTCGTATTTAAAATAGTGTCAGATAATTTTGGGATATTCTTATCTAAAATAGCGCGAATGAATTTCTACATGCTTTAAAATAGTATCACATTAAGAAAGTATGATTATATTTTTAGATTCTCTAGAATATCTAAAACGTTGCCACTAAACAGCATGAAATAATTCTTAGATACTGCAAAATATTTAAAATTATGTTATTTAAAAAAAGAAAGTGGTATTTATTGTTAGGTTCTATAAAACATCGAAAATAGTGTGAATACAAATGCATTAATTTATTTTTAGATAAATTAAAAAAAATATTTTTTCTCATGGATTTGGCATTAAGAATACGCTTCAAAATTAATTTGCACTTATTCTCTTTCAAATCTTAATTCTTTGAACATTTAAAATGAACGCAAAATAATTACGAATAGATTCAAATATTTAATTAAAAAAAGGAGTAATAATGATAATTGTAGTAAAATAAAGTCTAATTTTTGAAAGAATTCGAAATATGAACAAATAGTATTCAAGTCACGCCTCTGAAAGTATTTAAATGAAAAAAAAAACTTTTTTTGCATTTTTTTTCTGTGTTCTTTAATTTTTTGGAAAGTTAAAAGCCTTATTTTAATTTCTATACTGATGACTAAATATTACGCAATAAATAGAATGTATTTGTTCTAAAAATTTAGAAAAAATGTTGGAAGAGATGACTAGTTTCTAAATTATTGTTATTAGAATAGCTCTCACATACTTCTTTTTGCAATAAATTTTCAATAAAATTTTATACAATCAATTAAAAGGTTGAGAAGTAAATTACTAAATTTTAGCTTTTATGGTGACATGTCCATGTGTTGTTATGTCTGCATTCGTCACTCTTATACACATATCGAAGCGTATCTACTCCATTAAAAGCATCTGTATCGCGCAGCTAGCAGGCATACGTGCCTCTTCGATTCGCGCAGCCAATAACTGGCTTCGGACCTCGCGAATTTCTTTTTAAATGTAGCTTTCGATTTGAGAACGCATTTGAAATATTCGACACATTTGATAAATTTTTCCATATTTGTAAAAGAAACCCGTTAAAATGTGTGTAAAAATGAGGGGTGTGGGAAAAATCTATCTTTCCCTACAAAAATATTAGGGTCTCCATTTTTTGCTTGAACGGGATATACAGGTATATATAAATTTCCAAAAGTCTGTAGAAAGCCAAATACAGAAAAGTACACAGAATTTATTATACAGATTTTTAAAAATAATTATTTCAAATATTTTCGAGTATTTACGATTTGGTTAAATTAAAACTGTCGCCAAACAGACACTTTTCAAGGTACGATCTAAAAAATTTATCATCGGGAACTGATATTCTTTAGCTCTGGAAAAGTGTAATTTTTTTCTTTGTCACTTAATTTGTTAACTTTTAACAATTAAATTAAGGATTCAATACTTTAATTTAAAAGCGACGTAGCAGAGTTCGAAGCCACAGTTTCGACTCGCTGTACTTGGGTCGATAGGAGAGTATCGATGGGGGGGGGGGGGGGGAGTAGAAGTTCTATTACTGATTAAGTTATTTTCAATCTCGTGGAGTCCATGAAAGATTTCGCTACGTAGGACGTTTTTGAAGAATCAATGCCCAGAAGGATGTCATGTATATGTCTTGCTCGTTTTGCAGTCTGGGGTTTCTATCTTTACAGTTGGGGAACGCAATATTCACTATTTTTCAATGCTTGGGGAACGGAGCGGCCCCCTGCTTCTTCTTTGACCCAAATGACCCGACCTACCCGAAGATGTAAAGTATTGCTATTTTTACTCTTATTTTGACTCTTGGGGAGGCCCCCTTTTTTAATTGCATTTTATCAGTGTTAGTGACTGTTGTTTCATTTTTTATACAATTTTCACGCTTCATTTTCTACTCTACAAGAAATAATTCTTCAATGTGAATATGTCGAGTAGTTAAGAACCCACTCGACATATTCATACTGAGCTTCGACACACTGTTGATGCTTTTCCACTTCTGTACGCAGAACTTGCTAAAAATCTGATTGCTATGAAAACTGATTGCTATATTTAGTGGCTACTAGCTGCTGTAACTGCAGCTAGTGGCTTTAGACTTTATTTCGCAAAACAATAGTTGATTGTAACCAAGAATTAAATTATAAAACTTTCTTGGATATATTACCTTCCTGTTATACTACCGACTAAAGAACTTTGACAATGGAAAGGATTTTTTTTCTTTTAATTCCTTTCGATCATAAGTATGGATATCACTACAAAAATCGTTTAAATGCATTCAAAAGGTATTCAGAAGGCAATTTCAATCAAAATCATCAGGGATTTTCAGGAAAAAGCAATTTTAATTAATAAAGTAAGCGCAATATAAATTGCTGCGTGAATAAGATAATTAAACACGTACAACATTTTGGAAAACCCATAAGTATCATTTTAGTGTGAACAAACATTACACAAGTTACAGGTTATTTTTCCTACAGTTACAGTTTTTACTTACGATACAATTTGACCTTGTAGGGAAATATTGTAAAGGCAAAATATTGCGATGGGGTCAAAACTGTGTGTATGGATTTTTAGGGAAATTGGAACAGAAAACATGAAGTTGAAACATGTTATACAAATAGACGTTTTATCTGTACAATTTTCTTAAAAACGGATACCACTTATGGGATGCATGCCATGTATCTTTAAGATATTGTACTATCTAAAATTGAAAAAAAAATATGAAAAAATAAAAATACCATTTTTTATCAAAGGAGTAAATGATTTAAATTATATTTTACCAGACCTGTTTAGGAGCCGCTATTGCTTAGATGTTATCACGAGTCCTTCTCGAGATATTAAAATTTTATTTTTTCACAGAGATCTCTCAAAATTCTCAAGTGATGTATTTGGAATACTTTTGGTATACTTTTACTAGGTATTGGTGTACTTTTTACTAGGTAAGTCAGTCCATTGAAATTTTCAGTAAGATCATTTTAATAATCTGTATTTCTTTGTTTATTCAACATATTGAAAGTCTTATTTCAAAGTAATGAATTGGGTACATAAGATTTTTAATGTTTTAATTTTTTGTGTTTATTTGACTGTTTATTGAAAAAAGTCAAGTTCTTCATTTGGATTACCAACATATTGTTTATTTATATTCATTACATATAAATGTTGTTCATTACCAATTACCAAATTATTGTTTATTGCCAAATTATTGTTCATTATCGTCATTATGTTATTACATACATTCATTACCAACAGATTCTTCATTTGAATTACCAACATATTGAAATACATTATTTAGAGAAAGTAATGAAATGGGCACATAATTTTTTTAATGTTTTCTAATTTTTTGTGTTTACTTCATTATTTATTAAAAAGTGTCAAGTTCTCCATCTAGATTACTAACATATTGTTCATTTATATTCATTATATTATAACATATTGGTTACCAAATTGCCAAATTAATTAAAAAGTTATTGTTTATTGCCAAATTATGTTCATTACCAATTATCAATTAGTGTTTATGTGTTATAACATATTGTTCAGTACCAACATATTCTTCATTTGGATTACCACCCTATTGATTATATAAAGTCATTATATTAAGTAAGGAATTGGGCACATAAGATTTTTAATGTTTTAATTTTTTTGTGTTTACTTCACTTTTTATTGAAAAAAGTCACCTTCATCATGTAGCTTACCTTTTCATTTTTATTCAAAATGAAACTCGAGAAAGATAAAATATTTTTTTTATTATCCTGGAAAATAAGTGTCTAAAAAAATAGCACTTAATTTTTCAAACAGAATCGAAAATACTCGGAAACAATTTCTAGAGAAATTAAAATTAGTTTCTCTACACGATTTTGACATCAATTTCTCTCCCCTGGAAATTCAGCGGCGTTCCGTTCATTTTCGACGAATTTTAATTAGCTTAACATTCTGGGCGAAAAGCAACAGCAGACACAATTTAACTTCTGTATATTTGGGATAGATTAATGTTTTTTTTCTCTCCATAAAGTATTAACAAAAATGATAATTGCAGCACAAGAAAAGACAAATCCTTCAGAGAATTAAACATTAGAATAAACGACATTTCAAATCACGTTCATGAATATATTTAAAACTTACATTTTGATCGCGTATTTCTTTTTTACCCCCGAAGTTCTCATTAATTTGCTGAGAAAAAGTTAAATACTTATTTTATTGTCATGATGTTAAATTATAGAAATCTGAACTTACTATGTGTAAAAAAAATGATTGTAATTATGATGTACGAAATTTTTAAATGGGCGTTTTTTGGAATGGAATGTTTTTTTACTTTGATTGTTCATTTCTAGAATTGCTTTTAAGAACGTTTGATTGCAATTGTTGAAACACTAAACAATCATTTAAATGGCTGGGCTTATAATGATCGAACTATAAATTTAACTGTAATTCTATACGATTAAACTAATTTCTTAAAAAAATATAATATCATGCCCATATATCAATTAACAGAGTTAAAGTGCCATAGTACAGCACAATGGAAAGTGTTAATATACGGCCCAATGTAAAGTTCCAATATCTCAGACACACAGATATAGGAAAATTGAAAGGGGGAGGCTTAATGCATTTTTTTTCACTTTAATGGGGGATAATAAGTTTTAACCTAAAAAAAATCGATTTCTCGAATGTAATTAGAAAATATATTACATTTTCAGAATTAATTTAAAGTTAACCGAATCGAATTTGGACGGAATTTAAACATACAGAGATAAAATGTGCAGTTGTATACACTGCAATTTCCTTTATCTTGATGTTTCTTTAAATCCTTTTATCTCAATTTTATATATTCGTGTCCGTCCGCATGATTTCAAGAACGTTTGACTGCTATTGTTGAAAAACTAAACAAACATTTAAATAGCTGGATTTATAATGGTCGAAATATGAATTTAAACAAAATTCTATACGATTGAACTAATTCTTAAAAATATATATATTATCATGTCTATATATCAATAAAAAATCTCATGTGATCATGAGCGCATGACTTTCCTTATATAATGCAATGAATTTACTACTTTTACAGTAAAATAAAATATATTATTCTTATAGCAATTATTTATGTTCTTTCTAAGATATTGAATTTTCGTCAATTAGTCGTCATTTTCATTGATTTAGCGTCATTTTTATCAATTTGGCGAGATTTTCGTTAATGTAGCAACATTTTAAAAGTCGCCAAGTTGGCGACATTCCACCAAATTAGTCGCTAAAATATCGCCAAGCGTTATGGATGGAGAAATAAGTTATCCTAACAGTAGATAAGTGACTATTGGCATTCAAATGCAAAAGTATTACTTAAAGTATCTTTTTCATGAATGAAACGAGCTAGATCCACGAGAATGATGTCACAGAATTTATCGCATGATATTAGGTATGAAAGGTGAACATATTTCACAATAGGAAATATATATTTTTTATTTTATATGATTTTTTGATAATTTTTTTGAAAAATGTGCAATATCTCGAGAACGGTTCATGCTAGCGTTCTAGAATTTATGTTAATAGTTTTCAAATAAAAAATCACATAAGAAATGTCTATTTGCGTAATTTTATTAGAGGTTTTGAATTTTTGATGATTTTTTCAAAATTTCGCTCGAAAGTTTAGGGTGGTTCTGAACATCCGATTGCGTATAAAAACAATAGTCTTCCAGTTATCACGGATTGTACTTTTTGTACCAAATTTGTTTCGAATCGATCCATTCGTTCGTCAGTTATCGTCTCCACACACACACACACACACACACACACGCACACGCACACACACACGCACACACTCACAGACACACACACACATACTTTCACATATACACACCCACAGATACATCACCTTAAAAATGCATATTCGCGAACAGGGATGCTTGAAACGTGGCCTCCCGTCGAAAACTCGAATTCGAATTTTCAACCCAGCCACAATACTTTCCATATACATTATTGTATATAAGGAAAGTAATATACGGCCATTGTATAACACAGTGTAAAGTATCAATGTACGACACAATGTAAAGTTCTGATGTCTGGAACACTGATATAGTAAAATTGACAGCTAGTGGCTTAATACATGTTTTACAATTTAATGGGAGATAGTAATTTTTAACCTTCAAAAATCGATTTTTCAAACGTAATTAGAAAATATATTACATTTCTAGGATTAATTTAAAACTAACAGAATTGAATTTGGACGCAAATTAAACATACAGCAATAAAATATGCAGTTATGTACACTGCAACTGCCCTTTAGTTTGACGTTTCTATAAATCATTTTATCTCAGTTCTATATATTTGTGTCTGTCCGCATAATTACAAAAAGTTATCCAATTTACTTGAAATTTAATATTCATACTGAATTTATATAAGTAAACATGCACTAAACATTTTTGTTTTAGTTTTGAAAAAGAAATGATGATAAAAATGTTTTGTCTGATTTAAAACAGAGAATGCGAAAATTAGCATTTATAACTTTTCAAAAATTATTTTTCTTCTATAAAATATTTTCAAATATTTTAGGTTTAGTGCATAGAAACTCTAAATAACTTCATTTTAATGAAAAGAATAATGCTTATGGTGAATTTAGTTACAAAAAATCTTGCAAAAAGTTAACTCTATTATTTATTTTTTGACCTATGACACATCTTGGAAATAATGTTTTTAAAATCATCAAAGCTATGCAATTATAACACAGTAAAATTTTTCGCATTAACAACATGCAAATGTAGAACTATAAAAAATACTGTTTCAAAATAAGAAACACCTCTAACAAAATCAAAGTCATAGCAAAATAAATATCAGTTTTATTTTCGATAACTTCTATCTCCCCTTGAAACATGCAACCGTTTACAGTAAAAAAAATCTGATTTGGGCAACACATGACTTTCCTTATATAATGCAATGAATTTACTACTTTTACAGTAAAAAAAAAAGAGATTATTTTTATAGTAGTTATTTATATTCTTTCCAAGATAATGAATTTTTGTCAATGAGTCATCAATTTCCATGTCATCATCATCAAAGAGTCGTCATTGATTTAGCGTCATTTTTATCCATTTGGCGAGTTTTTCGTTAATTTAGCAACATTTAAAAAAATCGCAAGTTGGCGACAATTCACCAAATTCGTCGCCAAAATCTCGCCAAGCGTTATGGACGAAGAAATAAGTTGTTCTTACAGCAGATAAATGACTATTGGCATTCAAATACAAAAGTATTACTCAAAGTATCTTTTTTTCATGAAAAACGAGCTAGATCCACAAGAATGATGTTAACCAATTTATCGCATGGTAATACATATGAAAAGTGAACATGTTTCTCAATAGGAAATCTTTTTTTTATTTTATATGACTTTTCGATAATTTTTTTTAAAAATGTACAATATCTCGAGAACGGTTCATGTTAGCGTTCTAAAATTTATATCAATAACTTTCAAATGAAAAATTACATTAGAAATGTCTCTTTGCGTAACATTATTACAGGTTTTGATTTTTTGACGATTTTTTCAAAATTTCACTCGAAAATTTATGTGGGTTCTGAACATTCGATTACGTATAAAAACCATAGGCTTCCAGTGTTTACGGGTTTTGAATTTTGTACTAAATTTCGTTCGAATCGGTCCATTCTTTCGTCAGTTATCGTCTCCAAAGTCTCACACACACACACACACACACACACACACACACATACACACACACACACATACTTTCACACACACACACACGCATACTTTCATACACACACACACAGACATCACTTTAAAAATGTTTGATTCGTGATCAGGGATGCTTGAAACTTGCTCTCCCGTCGAAAACTCGAATTCGAATTTTCGACCCTGTCACAAAATTTTTCTTATACATTATTACATATAAGGAAAGTAATAATGTGAATACAGTAAATACAAATGATGTACTACATGCAAATAAAAATTATAAAAGTCAATAAGGTATACATTACAGCATATCTGTAATGCATACTTTATTTATACTATCAATCACTCTGCGTACATCTATGAACTCTTAACTAATCGGTAACGGTTCAAGTATGCAACACATCTATCACACCACCGATTAATAAAGTGAATTTGATTTTTTTTTTGTGTTAATATATGCTATTATATACACTTTAAACATATAGCATATCCATCACTTTCCCACAGTGACAACTATAATCGTTATTTAAATACTAGTTATCATATTTCTTCATAGGAAATAATGTTACGATAGTTTTAAATTTCGAACATTTTCAGTTATAATATGGAGAATAATCTAAAATTATATCTAGTTCTAGTTTTTTAAATAATCTATAAACAAAAAAAAGGAGAAAAACTCATAACGGTACTTGTACACAGGGTGTCCAGAAAGTACCGGAAAGACGCAATATCTCGAGAAATACACTTCGGATCAAAAAATAAAAAAACACGCATTCAATATTTTTAGAAAAGCTCTGTAATGATCACAAAATTGACCCCCCTCTCCCCTCCGGGGGGTAGGGGGTAGGACAACTTTGGAATTTTCATTGGGAACCCCCATTTTTTATTGCAGATTTGGATTCTCCAGAAAAAATTACATACATTTGACCTACGATTTTTGATTTTTGCTCCCACAAACGGCGCTATAATCGAGAAAAACGGAAGTGGGGCACAAACGTTTAAAAATGGGAATGTCTCGGGAAATACACTTCGTATAGGAAAATAAAAAATTAAGTGTTCAATATTTTCAAAAAAACTGTCCAATGATGCTAAAATTGTTCCCCTCCCCCCGCTAACCATTCACTTCAGTGACAACTGTTGACTTCAGTTTAAAAAACGGTTCAAAACTACTTTTAGCACTACCCGGGAACAACGATGTGGACTTAGTAGTTTTCTGTTCCCTTCGGGGTGCTTGATTAACATGAGTCCCCTTGCCTCTCATGGGGTGCTTTTTTCTGTAACTCCCCTTGCCTCTCATGATCAGGGTGCTTTTTCCTGTAACTTTTAAACGTTAGTGCCCCACTTCCGTTTTTCTCGATTACAGCGCTGTTTGTGGGAGCAAAAATAAAAAATCGTATGTCAAATGTATGTAATTTTTTCTGGAGAATTCAAATCTGCAATAAAAAATCTGATGTGGGCAACACATGACTTTCCTTATATAATGTAATGAATTTACTACTTTTACAGTAAAAAAATAGGTTTTTCTTATAGTAGATACTAATATTCATTCCAAGATATTGAATTTTCGACAATTAGTCGTCATTTTCATTGATTTAGCATCATTTTTATATATTTGGCGAGATTTTCATTAATTTGCCAACATTTCAGAAAAGTCGCCAAGTTGGCGACATTTCGCCAAATTCGTCGCCAAAATCTCGCCAAGCGTTATGCACTAAGAAAAAAGTTTTTCTTACAGCAGATAAATGACTATTGGCGTTCAAATACAAAAGTATTATTCAAAGTATATTTTTTCATGAATGGAACGAGCTAGATCCACGAGAATGATGTCACTCAATTTATCGCATGGTATTACTTATGAAAAGTGAAGATGTTTCTCAATAGGAATTTTTTTTTATGTGACTTTTTCATAATTTTTTTGAAAAATGCACAATATCTCGAGAACGGTTCATGTTAGCGTTCTAAAATTTATGCCAATCGTTTTCTAATGAAAAATTAAGAAATGTCTATTTGCGTAACTTTATTAGCGGTTTTGATTTTTTGACGATTTTTTCAAAATTTCATTCGAAAATTTAGGGGGGTTCTGAACATTCGATTACGTATAAAAACAATAAGCTTCCAGTGTTTTCAGATTGTGATTTTTGTACCAAATTTGGTTCGAATCGGTTCATTCGTTCGTCAGTTATCGTCTCCACAGACTCACTGACACACACACATACTTTCACACACACACACACACACACACACACACACACACACACACCCACACACACACACACACACACACACACACATACACACACACAGACATCACTTCAAAAATGTTTGATTCGTGATCAGGGATGCTTGAAACGTGCTCTCCCGTCGAAAACTCGAATTCGAATTTTCGACCCCGTCACAATACTTTCCTTATACATTATGTATATAAGGAAAGTAAAAATGGGAGTTCCCATTGAAAATTTCAAAGTTGCCCCAACCTCCTCCCCCCAGGAGGGGGGAAGGGGGTCAATTTTGCTATCATTGGATAGCTTTTTTAAAAATATTGAATACGTGTTTTTTTATTTTTTGATCCGAAGTGTATTTCTCGAGATATTGCGCCGTTCCGGAACTTTCTGGACACACTGTATATACGAACCACAGATCTTATTCTGGTCAGCAGACGATCTACCGTTGAGGCAATGGGATGAAATTGCAAGCTCTTATCGTCGAACCGGACTCTGCATTCTCCACCCTCTAATGTCGGATTGGCGTGCAACCTACACTCTGACTGACTACCTCCTCTGTTTTTACACCCAATTAGCATCCTGGTGCTATTTTTATCAACCGGTCAGTTTCCTGGGTGGTCCAGCGAGCCGTGACTGAGAAATCGTCCCTCAATATCTCTGTACCCACTAGATCCGTGCTAGTCGTACTAGGGTCCTCCGACATCCTTGCACTAACCTACAGAATTGAATTGTTTTGACGTCATTTTAAAGAACCTTGTTGCCCCAACCGGGAATCGAACCACAGATCTTTGTACTGGCCAGCTGGCGCTCTACCGTTGAACTACTGGGAAGGAATTGCAAGTTCTTATGAAGTCTTGTGATGAAAAAATTTCTGTAAACAACACTGCATTTGCACAGTAGCATGAAAAAATAAATATTTTATGAAATCAAATTTGAGTATCATTTAACATGGAAACTTTTAACTTCTACAGCAAATATGTTTTTTATATTTTCCTAAATTAATAAAATGAAGGCTAACAACTGTTTTTCGCAGATCCAAAGTAAAAAAATCTGATGTGGGCAGCACATGACTTTCCTTATACAATGCAATGAATTTACTACTTTTGCAGTAAAAAAAAAGATTATTTTTATAGTAGTTATTTATATTCTTTCCAAGATATTGAATTTTCGCCAATGAGTCGTCATTTTTCATGTCGTCCTCATCAATGAGCCGTCATTGATTTAGCGTTATTTTTATCCATTTGGCGAGTTTTTCGCTAATTTAGAAACATTTTAAAAAGTCGCTAAGTTGGCGACATTCCACCAAATTCGTCGCCAAAATCTCGCCAACCGTTATGGACAAAGAAATAAATTTTTCTTACAGCAGATAAATGACTATAGGCGTTCAAATACAAAAGTATTACTCAAAGTATCTTTTTCCATGAATGAAACGAGCTAGATCCTCGAGAATGATGTCACCCAATGTATCACATGGTATTACATATGAAAAGTTAGGATGTTTCTCAATAGGAATTTTTTTTAATTTTATATGACTTTTTGATAATTTTTTTGAAAAATGTACAATATCGCGAAAACGGTTCATGTTAGCGATCTAAAATTTATGTCAACCGTTTTCTAATGAAAAATTACATAAGAAATGTCTATTTGCGTAACTTTATTAGACGTTTTGAGTTTTTGAAGATTTTTTCAAAATTTCACTCGAAAATTTAGGGGGTTCTGAACGTTCGTTTGCGTATAAATACAGTAGGCTTTCAGTGTTTACGGATTGTGATTTTTGTACCAAATTTCGTTCGAATCGGTCCATTCGTTCGTCAGTTATCGTCTCCACAGTCTCACTGGCACACACACACACACACACACACACACACACACACACACACACACACACACACACAATAGACATCACCTTAAAAATGTTTGATTCGTGATCAGGGATGCTTGAAACGTGCTCTCCCGTCGAAAACTTGAATTCGAATTTTCGACCCCGTCACAATACTTTCCTTATACATTATTGTATATAAGGAAAGTAATAAGAGTGTAAAATAGTAACAATGTCTGTTCCATTTATGCAAACAGTGTTTTTGACGAACTTGGAGATAGCAGGGTAAGAAAAACTAGAGCGACGTAAATAAGCACAAATTACACAATAATACAGCATGCAGCTGTTTCGAGGATACTCTGGATCCCCTTCGTCCGTGCAAGACAACCAACAAACCCGGAGTCCAAAAGAGTAATGAGATGCACTGACGAAGCGGATCAAGCATATCCTCGAAACAGCTGTATGCTGCATTATTGCGTTATTTGTGCTTATTTACGTTGCTCTGGTTTTCTTTATCTATACACAAAGCGTATTTTACTTATTGGAGATAATAGGCCTGGATATTGGATAAGAAACTTGATGCCACAAATATTGTTTGAACAGATAGCTCTGTGGACACTATCAGAGATTTTATCCACACAAAACTCATGATCTATTATTTTTTGATTTACCGAAACTCAACTAACTTTTGAATGTTATATTAAATATAAATAAAACATTTTCTGTAAGAATATGCATTTTTTTCTGAAGTAATAACTTCCATCTCTCACCTTTATAAATAAATAAATGCACACATAAAGACATCACTCCATAAGGTGCTGATGGAGTTTGCTATGTGCTAAATCATAGTTGAATTCCCGTAATCCGAAATTCTAATAATTTTAAGAAAACAAAACTTGTAACTATCTTTTTACTTTACATTTATAAATTATCAAAAAAAAATAATAATAATAAAAGACTATTAATCATCATAAAATTTTAGTGTCTGATAAAGCAGCTAAGTTTCTTACAAAGCCGCTAAAATATTTCGAACTAATTTTGGGATAAATTAAAATTAAATTCCCCTCTCAATTTTTGACATTTTTTCATCTCGAATTTCTTTGACGTTCACAGCTTTTTAAAGGAATTTCATTTAGAGAACTTTAATTAGCTCATTGTTCTAAATGAAAAGTAATTGAAGAACGAATTTAACCTGTCAATTTTTAAGATTAAAATTATCAATAAATGCCAGAAAAAACTTATAATTGCTCCAAAGATAATGAAAAATCTTCAAGAATTAAACGTTGGGACAAATTGCCTTTGAGATCACGCTTTATGGACGCAAATTTGAAACACAGTTAGTGCTCTTTTTTTAAAACATTTTCTTAATTAAAAAGTTAAATGCTTTATTATTTTCCTTTACAATATACAATATGTGTAAAGGAAAAGTTTTGTGATGGGATAAAAAATACAATTTTCGGATTTGAATTGATTTACAAGTTTCGAGCACCCCTTAAATACGAATCGACCATTTTTCTATGATATATGTGTGTTTGTCGGTTACTTTATGTGCAGTATGTTAACGCTGGAAGACATTGGGTAATTGGAATGAAATTTGATAGAACTGTTTAAATTGATCAGATTAGGAGAAACTCTCAAATCGAAAATTTATTTGGAAAATTAAAAAAAAAAATGTAAGAACTAATTATACTAAATAATATTATAAAAACAGCCATATTATATGTCATTTTTTTTTTTTTAAAGTGAATAATATTTCAGAATGCAAACATATATGTTACGAGATGTTACACATCTTATATCTTCTTTCCACACAAACTGCTACCATAAGCCTTCGGGTTGGTTGTGTGGTCTGGGCTTTCCACTTCTTATATCTTCGGGCGCAGAAGCTCAGTGGTTAGAGCGCGGGAATTGCACTCGGTAGGCCCGGGTTCGATCCCCCCCCCTAATGCCAAAACTGCCTCCGTGTTCACGCGGAGTACGATTACGTTCAACATGTGGGTCCGTAAATCCTTCCGAGAGGTTGGTGGTAGGAGAAGCAGGGTACGGTCCCTGTGGATGCCTCCCCCTCTGGATTCCGGTCTAAATTGGGTGGCACTTTCCTGCCGTCCGAACAGTTACCTTACACCTTTCTGGTAGGTCGGACGGTCTGGGTCTCAACAACATCTTATATCTTAAATGAAAAAATAGACATAAAAGTTTAAATATACCGATTATTATTCAAGTTCCTTCAATAGAAATTAATTTCGTAAACCTCAAACTGCTACTAATGCTAAGGAAGTTTATAAAACTGTGTATAAAACAGTATAAATTACAAAATAATGAAGATTAAAAAAATCCTTCGAAAGGATTAGCAGGAAACAAGATCTACACTCACCAAATCAAGATCAACAACTGCTGATATTCCATCTTTGAACGGGATATTCTTGAATGTTTTTAGATTATTTCTCAATCACACCCTCATTTTAATAATAATTATATCTTCTTCTCTTCAGCTTAGAAATATCTGGCTTAAGTTCCTAAACCGTTTGCTTCCATCTTTTGGTTATTTTCTACCTAAACTTTTGTTATTTTTCACAGAATTTGTTGACGAATTAATCATTTATAGCTTAAGTCAGTTAGTTCTTTCATTTTCTGTTCTACAATTGCTTATAAATAATTAAGTAAATATAGTTGCTTAAATAAATATAGTTAGTTAAGTAAATATAGTTGCTTATAAACAGTGTTATTTTTGCAGGCGTTTTGAACAAAACATAAAACTTCCGAAACCGGCAAGTTTCATCTTTAATTTATTTAAGGGCATATATATTCATAGTTTTGCACAGTGAACATGTGCTTTGGATCTTTTTACTACCAGACATTCACATTCCACCTTAATTTTGGGGTTTATTCTTAGTATCCTCGTCCCTTCCTCCATGGTTTTTACCTAATTTTTTTTTTTTTTTTTACCTTTTGTTGTTAACAACTCTCTTTAGCCATGTTTTCTATTCTACCAAAAGGTGTCAATTTTGTCCGGTGAGTTTAGATTGCGCTTCTTGATTGTTCTGAAGAAGATTACTTATCGCATTTGATACTGTTTGTCACCCTTATATCGTGTGTCATGATTTTTTATGCGAAGCTTTATAAATTTTCTTAAAAAAATAATTGACATCACTATTTAAAAGTTTTCATACTCTAGATGTTAAATGTTTTAATTTTTCAAGCGCGATATACGAGAATGCAGGTAACAAGGTTTACAGTAATAATACATTTATTCTTATATGAATATAAAGATAGTCAGTAACTTATATGGACACACGCTAATTTTACACGTAATTTCTATAGTTGTCCAATCATTTGTTCCATCCCTACACCAGGACATGGATCCGATCTTCAAAGGTGCAAAAAATGAAAATCGCTATTTGCAAGAATAGGACTGTAAGATTGGTGTTCCAGCATCTCCCAATGCAAGCCCTTTGACATTTCGGTCATACGGTTGGCAGTGTGGGGACTTGTAGTGTCATGAAGCATACATTTTAAAAAGTTGGCGATAAGTTTCAGCTGATGTTTTTGCCTGAATGCGAAAAATATTTTCACATTACGGATCTCAACGTTTGACCACGTTTTCGCAAATGCTGTCTGTTTAAATGTTTGGTAAATTAAGTGATTTACATGCGCTGCCCTCTAGTGGCATTGGAAACAAATAAAGATCAGTCAACACTATCCGAAACTATCCAATAATGAATTTCACGTGTGTCTTTGTTTAATGAAATGAAAAGCCTTTGTTGAAATATTCGAGTAATATCCATGGAGTTTGTAAAGATTATTGTCATCTGTAACAAAAACTTATGTTGAGCGAGGTCGAATTATATAATTCGTTTTGTTCCCTAAATTGATTTATCTGTTTATTTCCAAATAAATAAATGGAATCAATAAGTCAGAAAATTAATGAGGAATAAATAGTTTTTGGTTTTTAATTTTTATACAACACATATATGTAAAAGAAGTTTGTTGTTGTCGCACATAAAGTTCGCAATGCTGTGGTATGTTCCTTTTTAGAATGCCTGAATGTGTAAAACTTATATACAAATACGTACAAATAAATCGTTTTTTTTTTTTTACAAGTATCTCTGTGTGGGCGCGACATTTTTCGATAGAATGAAGTAATTTTCATAAGAAATGTAAAATTTTTTCAGTCGAAAATTTTAGTGAGAAATTTGGTATTTTTCAATAGAAACTCATTGATTTTCGACGTATTTGATCTATAGATCAAGTGCCATTTATACAAGTATTTTACAAAAATGTTAAATTATGATAATTCTGATTTATATCTTTAATTATTTTTATATGCATTTCGATATTTTAAAGTGAATGAAGGCATATATATGAAGTTATCATAAGCCATTTTTATGATTATAGCAAGTTTTTGTATTGAGACGTCAAAAATACAAATAAAATATTCCGATTAATATAACGTATTTAGATATTTGCATACATTTTCTTTTAACAGAATTCAATCTACATCATTATTTTGGGAATTTCAGGCGCCGTTATCGAGATATTACAATTTTTAATGGGTACTATATCTTGAATGAATAAGGTGATTAAGATGACATTTATTTCGACTATATTGCTATTTTCAGTTAAAACAATTGATTTTAATTAGGCAATTAACAAAATCGAAATGTGTTATTTTTTAGTGCAAACCATTTCCATTATATTTTTTTAATAACTTCTCGACAAAATAGTAAAAAGTCGCGAAACTTTAGATAAATATTTGTACTGAATAAAAAAAAATGTAATTGAAGCTAACTTCACTTTATGGATAGAAAAATCTGTCTAGACGATAGTTCAGACTAATCCGCTACAGAAATATTTAGTTAAGGTAATTAAAGTACGCATGACAGATGAATAAAATTTCACTTCGATTTCTGGATAGAATTTTCTGGTGTATAGTTTTAAAAATATTGATCATTACAATATCGCTCACAATCGTTATAAATATCGTTCACAATATATTACAATATTATAATTATACCAATGTTACATTATTGTATACTAAATTAATATTACAATATTTATTTATATATTTATTTATTACCCAAACCGTTCAGTTTACCCAAGGGCTGTATAGCAGTTACAAGCGACGACCGGGAAAAACACAGAAAAACAACACACACACACACACACACACACACACACATATATATATATATATATACATATATATATATACATATATATATATATATATATATATATATATATATATATATATATATATATATATATATATATATATATATATATATATATATATATGAAATTACAATTGATAGAAAAGAGAGAAGTTGTAACTCGTAAAATCTTAACGTAAAAAGTGCTAACATAAAAAAGTGCTAACATAAAAAAGGATGTAAAAAATAGAGAATCATCAATCGAGAGGAGAATAAAATTCATATATGTAGACATGAAGCCAAATATATTCAACTTACATCAATGGTTAGAATTCGAAAATTGAAAAAGAAAAAAAACAAGCATTAAAGCAATACACGTGTATGCGCACTAGGCCTAAAAAGTGCTAATTTTGAAAAAATCGTTTTCAAGTCCAAGTATCTGTTCAAAATGAACAAAAAAGCTTGTTTCTGAAGAAAGAGATAGATAACATCTATATATTCTTTCTACTTGAGCAACAAGCTAAAATATTGAAAAATAAAATATGAATATAAAAATACCTGGGAAATTACTGCACATGTTTTATCCGAAGAATAAATGACGAGACTACTGTTGCCATTTGCAGGAGATAATAGTGAAAATCAATTGTTGCCAAACGTCAGATGTAAATAACAGTATGCAAAAAAGTAATAAAATGTGATGAATTCACCAGTAAAAGCTACTTAATAAAGAGGCGTGTAAAATAATGGAAAGCAGGTAGGCAAATGTCTAAGAGGATATAAATACATTGTAATAATAACTCACTGCAATGCCAATTCAAGATAATTTTAACAATTAGCTAATATAAGATAAGGAGGGAATTTTATGAATATTCAGCAAATTTAAACTTATTAACTATACCATTTACTAAATATATTGGATATTGATATAATAAACTGGTACTTTTAGGTTATTAATGTGCAAAGCATGCAATTTTTTATTTGATAATCTATAAATTCTAAATAGTTGATTAAGTATAAAATTTCCAAGCAATTGAATCGAGTTACAGGAATTAAATTGAAATATTTCATTAATATTAAAATGAAAATATACTTTCTTATCATAAAAATTAGTAACTATCATATTAGTAGGTTCAATAATTAGATTTAAATCTTAAAAAATTACACTATTACTAATAGAGGCTTTATAAGGAATAAATTCCAAATTATCTGGATAGATATTTATATCTATGGCATAGTTGCCAGTAAAAACTAAACAGATCAGATCATCAACATATCTGTAAATTACATAATCAGATGGAATAAATGAAATTTCATAATGAAAAAGGTATAAATTGGTTAAAATACTTCTACTACAGCCACCTTGTGGAACCCCAAAGATTTGTAAGTATAATTTATTACCCTGAAAAATATAATTATTGAAAAGTACAAAGTGTAGAAATTTAGGAAAATTTTAAATTTAGTATCTGTAGATTAATTAGTAACAAATGCATTATATAGAGTTAAAATTACATCATAAAGATCAGAAATACTAATGTTATTAAAAAGATCTTTAAAATCAAAAATTTGAACTCCAATTAGTTTACCAAGAGTTGTTAATTTATTCTTTAATTCTTTTCTATCATTTAGAATAGAATATTTATTACTAGAATGACGTAAACTATCATTTAGTATATTTAAAATATTTAGTAGTAATGTGCTAGCTGTAGTAGAGTAAGAATTATGTTCACTATTTAGCGTTCTAAATTTAATAGGATTTTTATAGAGTTTAAGAGTAAGTACAATATATGGACTGGTACAATATATGGTTTGATACTAATAAAGGAGTCTGATCTGAATCAAGTTTAAATAGACTATTATATATATATATATATATATATATATATATATATATATATATATATATATATATATATATATATATTAAAAATGTAATAAAAATAACAGAGTAAAAAAGAGAAAGAAGACAGCTTGATATATATATATATATATATATAGTAATGTACTATTGCTCTATCTGAAACAGGCATGTGTTTGGGTTAGTTAGAGTTAAATACTCAAACCTGAGGAGGAATTTAATTCTGACTAATCATCGAATTTGGGCTGGTGCTGTTCTCTTCTCTTATCGGCATTATGGCCGTGAATTTGCTTCTATGGTGATGTTAATATTACTTGAATTTTTTATTATTACATATTTCTAATATATATATATACATATATATATATATATATATTTATTTATTTATTTATTTAGTTATCACCATCTAAATAATATATATAATGAATAAAAGACTGTTCCCATGTAAATTTATATAACAATTAACTATGTTCTCTTATTTTAAGACACCAAAACTTATCGATTTTCTCGAAATATGAACAATAGGAGACTAAAAAGTGAGTATATAGTCAAAAATCGTATATTACTCTTATTTTTCACGTGAAATTTTTGAATTCTCCATTGCGTGTGCGATTTTAAAAGCGCATTCAGTATCAATCGACTTCTACATAAAAAAAATCGATTGTTCTAGAAATTAAGATTTAAAAGAAGAATAGAAAATTTGCTCCCTACTCTACAAAATAAAAAAATAAAGTGAGACTAAAATTCAAACATATGAATGCACTGGTACTTATTCATTAAAAAATTAAAGATAAAAAGTTTAAACAGTATTACTAGAGAAATATCAGACAAGTAATCTATTTCCAAAATCAATTTCTGTTCGAGTCATCTCTAGTGATCATTTCCAGTCCTCTAGTGGAATTCATGTGAAATAAAACTCATTCCGCCTGAATGACTCTCAAATGTCATCGAAGAATTGCCCCAAAAAAAGAAATAAAATAGAAAAACGATCAAATGAAATTTCGCAGGAAAACTATATAAGAAAAAGTATTTATTGATTCTGATTCTGATTTAAAAATGTAAAAAATTGATATATCAGTATATATTTGATTTATTCTTTTACTTATATAATCCATATCGTTCTCATTCTTTTAATTAAATCTTGATGTTCATTCGATAGAAAATTGTTTTCCAGGTTTCATAGCTATTGCTATATATAATTTTTCATTGCTGCAACTTCCTTTTATAAACTAGAGGTCTTATGCTAGTTTAAAGAAAGAAAATCTCATGTGAGCAACACATAACTTTACTTATATAATGCAATGAATTTACTACGTTTACATTAAAAAAATATGGTATTCTTATAGTAAATAGTTATATTCTTTCCAAGATATTGAATCGTCAATTAGTCGTCATTTTCATTCATTTAGCGTCACTTTTATCAATTTGACGAGATTTTCGTTAATTTGGCAACATTTAAAAAAGGCGCCAAATTGGCGATATTCCGCCTATTTCATCGCCAAAATCTCGCCAAGTGTTATGGACGGAGAAAAAATTTATTTTTTTAGCAAATAAATGATTATTGAAGTTCAAATACAAAAGTATTACTCAAAGTATCTTTTCTCGTGAATGGAACGACCTAGATTCACATGAATGATGTCACCCAATTTATCGCATGATACTGCATATGAAAAGTGAACCTGTTTCTCAACAGTTAATATTTTTATAATTTATTGGATTTTTTGATAAATTTATTTGAAAAATATGCAATATCTCGAGAACGGTTCATGCTAGAGTCCTAACGTTTATGTCAATCGTTTTCTAAGGAAAAATTACAAAATGTCTACTTTCGTAACTTTATTAAAGGTTTCGATTTTTTGATGATTTTTTCAAAATTTCACTCGAAAATTTAGGGGAGTTTCGAACATTTGACTGTTTTTAAAAACAATAGGCTTCCAGTATTCACAGATTATAATTTTTGTATCAAATTTCATTCGAATCGCTTCATTCGTTCGTGAGATATCGTTTCCACAGACTCACTGACACGCACACAGACATCACCTCAAAAATGTTCGATTCGTGATCAGGGATTCTTGAAACGTGATTTCCCGTCGAAAACTCGAATTCGAATTTTCGACCCCAGCACAATATTTTCCTTATACATTATACTTTTTATATAAGGAAAGTAAAAATATTAATTTAATTAGAATTTCCCTTTTTTTAAAAATACTTATCTTTTTTCTTTACCACAAGTGTAAGATTCTTTACAATAGACCTAATGATATATTATTTTAATATTTTTATTTTATGGCTCACGAATGCAATGAATCAATTCGCGATTAGATTCAAGCATGAATCTGGAACTGAATCACATACATTTCAAAAGTCAGATATTTTAAAATTAAGATATAGGCAATATTTATCGCTTTATTAATATTTTAAATTATTTTTTCAAAAACAAATTTTATATTGTGAGTTTTAAAATTTAAAATTATTCGAAAAGTTTTACTTAATATACTTGCTTAAATTCGTATTTTAATATTGTTTAAATATTTTCTTAAAATACTAATGAATTATTAAGTACAATTCACTTTGTGAGAAGGATAAGAAAAACTTGAGCAGCGGTATTATTGCGTTATTTGTGCTTAATTTAATATGTGGAATAATTAATTTGATGTGTGGAATAATTTAAATTCGAGAATTACTTATTTCGAGAATTGCTTGAGTTTGGGTGGTTACAATTGTGGATAAATTACAATTGTGGAATTTTGAGTGGATAAAATTATATGATTTTTCACTTAATATTACGTGTTAACCCATACAAATCACAGTAAGAAAATTAAAAAAAAAATACTTACTTTACGTAGTAACTATAAAAACTTTATAGTTATATATAAAAACTTTACTTACTGTAATAATTATAAAACATTTTATAATTATTAATGCATATTTTATTAGGTAAGTATTTATTGATAAAATAATAAATAATGAAGTAAATATTCATTAGTATAAAAAAAACTTGTGTAACACGTATGTTACACAAGTTTTTACATTATTCGAAATTTTACACATAATAATGTAATTAATAATAATGAAGTAAATATTCATTAATATAAGAAAAACTTGTGTAACACATATGTTACACAAGTTTTTACATTTTCGAAATTTTTTAAGAGTTACACAAGTTTTTCTTATACTAATCAATATTTATTTCATTATTTATTATTTTATCAATAAATACTTACCTAATAAAGTATACATTAATAATTATAAAATGTTTTATAAATATTACAGTAAGTAAAGTTTTTATATATAACTATAATGTTTCTATAGTTACTACGTAAAGTAAGTAATTTTTTAAAAATTTTCTTACTGTGGTTTAAATGGGTTAACACGTAATATTAAGTGAAAAATCATATAATTTTATCCACTCAAAATTCCACAATTGTAATTTATCCACAATTGTAACCATCCAAACTCAAGCAATTCTCGAAATAAGGCGTTTTAAATTATTCCTACATGGTAACATGAGATATTAATTAACAGTTGCCAATCTATCTGCATCGACAGACGATTATAATGGAATTTATGATGAAGCATTGCTTGAACAGAACTAGTGGTTCAATTTTAATACCCAAATTAGCGACTGCTTTTTATTAGCTGTATTTGCATCAAAAATATAACTTTTAGTGGGAAAATATAGGATTATTTCTCCACCTGTTCACTGGCTTGTGGAAATTACATACGTCGCCTAATTTTTCGTTACGTTTGACCTTGGCATATGCTTCTTGGATGCAGACAGATGTGGTTTTAAAATAGTGATTGGTAGAAAAGAAGTATGCTGGTAGCCACTATACTCCATCAATAGCTTATGTGGTCTCCGTAAGTGTTTCATAGTTGAGTTGAGAGATCTGAGTGGCTCGGATAAAATTTTATAGACGCAGATAGAGCAGATGGCAGTGATATTTTGTCAATTAAGATTAAATAGAGTGCAAATGTTCTTCTATAATCAATAGGGTGTTATGACTCTAGAATATCTCCTTGACTACGGCATACTAGCTAGTCTATCGTATAGAAGTTACAATCCGTCAAATCAGAACAGTTTACATGTCCTCTTTCGGTGACGAATTAAAATAATTGCCAAGCACTGATAAAAAAACTGTTGCATTTTTCCGTATATGCTTCTGTAATTCTGTGGCTCAAAATGACGTCATGCTGTAGCTAATACTTTCAGGCATGCAATCTTGTTTATCATCAATCTTAGGCCATAAATCCTAACCTGTCGAAAAGTCCAGCCTTCTAAATTTTCCACACCCACGTGTAAACACTTTATATGGATAATCATGAATAAATCGTGCTCATAAATAAAAGAATCTGGATGTTATGAAAACGAAGCCAAGTCATTTCCTTTTAACTTTCTTCTGAGTTTAGTTTAAAAACGGAGAAACGCATATTTTAACTCAAATATATCTCGATGAAAAATCATCTGCATAATTCTTACTCCGCTATCATATGAATAACGTTGCCACATTTTATCATTTTGATGCTTGTTTGTATCACCTTAATTCGGGTGAAAAGTTAAATTTATTGACCAATAACTCAAAATTATCCCGAGGAAAATTTTTGTAAACTATGCGTTAAAGTTGTTGACAAAATAAGTTTGACTGATTAATTTTGAAAGTGGCAAAATATATCTGGATTTCAACCCTCCACCAATGACGAAACTATTTAGATATTCCAGAATATCATAATTAGTTACAAAATGAAAATGTATATTATTTCATGATATTCACTAGAAAGTTTATTTTTTCGTGTTTAGCAACATGTTAGTCAAGGTGGTAAACGTGATGAATCTGACTTATCTACACTATTAGAACTCGTTTGACTATGTACGTTTATAAGTATATATAATACTCACCTCATGAATTTAATACACAAATTCTTCACGCAAAAAGTTGCAGTTTGCTCCAAATGGAAGGCGTAGACACTGAGATGTTTGAAAAATAACTGCAAATAATGTATTTTTAATTTTTTACAGTTAACTAGTAGTATTTTTCGATATATCATTTGCTTCATTTGAAATAATTTGGCTCATTTAACGTTCGTAGGGAATCTATTCCAAACTTGTCGATCGATAGAGGGCGGTCCTATACCTGAGTGATGAACTCTATTCTAAGTACTAGAGCTCCTATAAAACAGGCTGGCCTATGGCCGCTATGCTATATCAAAGTAAGAAACACGTTGGCAACAAGGAGTGAAATCCAACTCTACTCTCCTTGTTAATCCCGGTGGAACGCACCTAATTTGGCGAATTTATCGCTAACTGCGGGAAAAAAGCTATATTTTTGCATCCAACTATTTTACAATATATCCATTTTTTTCTTCTTTCTTGTTCATTCAGAAATTTAAACATTCATAATTTTTTAGAGAGCTATTAGAGCAATTTACGGCAGAACAACCTTCTATTTTATTACAAATTTGTACAACAATGCACGATATCGTGTCACTACTCGAAAGGAACCAAGGAGCAAGTATGACACAAAATGGCGGATGCTGCAGTTTTATATATTGGAGCCCTACCAAATACAGTAGGGTTCGTAGCTCCATATACAATAAGGTTTGTAGCATCATATACAATAGGGTTTGTAGCTCCATTATAGGATCGCTCTCAATCGTTAGACACAGAAATACGAACTGCAATCATTAAGTAAATTACACTTTGTGCTAAAGATAAGGAAAATTAGTGCAACATAAATAGGCACAAATAACACAATAATGCAGCATACAGCTGTTTTGAGGTTACGCTGAAACCCCCTCGTTAGTGCAAGAGAACCGACAAACAAAAAGTCCAAAAAAGAATGGACCCTTATTCCTGTTCACATTTATTTTTTCTCTTGTACTGACGAAGGAGACACGTCGTATCCTCAAAACAGCTGTATGCTGCATTATCGTGTTATTTGTGCTTATTTACGTTTTTCTAATTTCCTTACGACCGACAAGTTTGGAATAGGGCCCATGGCACGATCCGTAAAATAACAGAGAAAGAGTCTAGCCCCCGAATTTCCAAAGCGAAATGGAACAGCTTGGTACTTTCAAATTGAATTTGCTGAATATTTTGAATTTCTCAATCCTTCACTACATATTTGGAATTTAAAGTAAATTTATTTGTTATTAGTAATGTGTCTAAACACTATATTATTCTGTCAATCATGAACGCGGAAGAATTTATTTATTCAATATGTTCTATGATAGTGTTCAACACTGTTGTAGTACAAATTTATTAAATATAAAAATAATAAATATAAATATAAAGAAAATATAAATTTTTAATGCAAGCGGTCTACATCTCCAAATTTATGAGAGGTGCAATAGAGGTAGTGCAGTCTACCTATGCGGTAGTGCAGTCTATACTGTGAAGGAAAATATCTTTTTGCTGATGTATTTGATTTTGTTTTGCTACGCATTGCTAAAGCAGTGAAAATGAGCAGGTATTTTCAGTTTGGTCAATCCGATCTCGACAATCTAAGTATCTATCATTAGCCGTCTCGAATGCGGCAGGCATCACAGCTAGTGTGTTAAAACATGCTTTATTAGCATAATTTTCACACTACGACACAAATCAATAAAAATATTATTTATAAGTACTATAGTACAAGAAAGTAAAAATTCATGGAAAGTATAAAATAATTATTGCAATGATTAAATAACGTACATTTTGCTGATAAAGTTGAATTATGCGAATACAAATGTTTAACAAGAAAATAGTTAGAATACAACATAATTTAAAAAAAAAGTCGTGACTTCGATTTGACTTAAATTTATTGCATTAATCTTTCGAATTCTCGGCAAATTAATATTCTATCTTGCATTAAATTAAATGTGAGTGACTAAGTTACATTGGCATGTTTAGTTTTAACGAGAAAATTAAATGAATTAAAATTATGTAAATAATTAAATGAAATTTTGAAAGTAAGATGAAGAGTAAAATTCGAGCACATTTTTTATATTAAGATACACATGAAAAAAAATCTAATTTAAATTATTTTTACATTGATTTGACAGTTTAATAAATTGAAAACTGATTTAATGTATTCATAATATGCATTTTTAGCTGTAAATAAATTTGTAATTTTCGTGAAATATGTTAAAAACAGTAAAAAAAATCTGATGTGGGCAGCACATGACTTTCTTTATATAATGCAATGAATTTACTACTTTTACAGTTAAAAAAACGTTATTCTTATAGTAGATACTCATATTCTTTCCAAGATATTGAATTTTCTTCAATTAGTCGTCATTTTTTTTATTTAGCGTCATTTTTATTAATTTGGTGAGATTTTTGTTAATGTGGCAACAATGAAAACTATCGCCAAGTTGGCGAAATTCCGCCAAATTCGTCGCCAAAATCTCGCCAAGCGCTATGGACGGAGAAATAAGTTATTCTTACAGCAGATAAATGACTATTGGCATTCAAATACAAAAGTATTACTCAAAGTATATATTTTCATGTATGGAACGAGCTAGATCCACAAGAATGATGTCACCAAATTTATCGCATGATATTACATATGAAAAGTGAACATGTTTCTCAATAGGAAATATATATTTTTTTATTTTATATAACATTTTGATAATTTTTTTAAAATGTGCAATATCTCGAGAACGGTTCATGTTAGTGTTCTAAAATTTGTGTCAATCGTTTTCTAATGAAAAATTACATAAGAAATGTCTAATTGCGTAGCTTTAATAGCGGTTTTGATTTTTTGACGATTTTTTCAAAATTTCACTCGAAAATTTAGGGGGGGGGGGGGGGTTAACATTCGATTACGTTTAAAAACATTAGGCTTCCAGTGTTTACTGATTGTGATTTTTGTATCAAATTTCGTTCGAATCGGTCCATTCGTTCGTCAGTTATCGTCTCCACAGACTCACTGACACATACACACACATACATAATTTCACACACACACTCAGACAGCACTTCAAAAATGTTTGATTCGTGATCAGGGATGCTTGAAACGTGCTCTCTCGTCGAAAACTGGAATTCGAATTTTCGACCCTGCACGATACTTTCCTTATACATTATGTATATAAGGAAAGTAAAAATAGTAATAATAGACAAGTCTTTTGAAAATATTTGCTGAAGTGTTAGCATTTTAAACACAATGACTCGTAAAAAAAAAAAAATTTGATGTGGGCAACACATGACTTTCTTTACATAATGTAATGAATTTACTACTTTTACAGTAAAAAAAATAGGTTTTTCTTATAGTAGATACTAATATTTTTTCCAAGATATTGAATTTTCGACAATTAGTCAATTTCGACAATTCATTGATTTAGCGTCATTTTTATTCATTTGGCGAGATTTTCGTTTATTTGGCAACATTTGAAAAAATCGCCAAGTTGGCGACATTCCACCAATTCCGTCGCCAAAATCTCGCCAAGCGTTATAGACGAAGAAATAAGTTATTCTTACAGCAGATAAATGATTATTGGCATTCAAATACAAAAGTATTACTCAAAGTATCTTTTTTCATGAATGGAACGAGCTAGATCCACGAGAATGATTTCACCCAACTTATCGCATAATATTACATATGAAAAGTAAACATGTTTCTCAATAGGAATTTTTTTTTTCTATTTTATATGACTTTTTGATAATTTTTTTGAAAAATGTGCAATATCTCGAGAACGGTTCATGTTAGCGTTCTAAAATTTATGCCAATCGTTTTCTAATAAAAAATTACATAAGAAATGTCTATTTGCGTAACTTTATTGGTGGTTTTGATTTTTTGACGATTTTTTCAAAATTTCATTCGAAAATTTAGGGGGGTTCTGAACATTCGATTGCGTATAAAAACAATAGGCTTCCAGTGTTTACGGATTGTGATTTTTGTACCAAATTTGGTTCGAATCTGTCCATTCGTTCGTCAGTTATCGTCTCCACAGGCCCACTGACACACACACACACACACACACACATACATCACTTCAAAACTGTTTGATTCGTTATCAGGGATGCTTGAAATGTGCTCTCCCGTCGAAAACTCGAATTCGAATTTTCGACCCCGTCACAATACTTTCCTTATACATTATGTATATAAGGAAAGTAATAACAATATTTGATCTTACTATGCAAAATTAGGAGGATAGAAAACGTTCTGGATACGTTAAATACATGTAAAAATGCTGATCATTATGAAGTTTTTATTTAAAGCCTCTAACATTTTACTTAAAATAAATATTAACATTGTTAAACCCGTAATTTCTTTTCGTAATATCGTCCTTTACATATTGTATTTTATTACAGTACTGATGGTAAACAATACATTTAGCAAGAAACCATATTTTAAATGAACACCATTCCATAGTTTTATTTTTCTGGTATTGAAAATATAATTTAAGGTTCTATAGACCATCCGAGAGGTGATTAGTAAGGTGATGGCAAGGTCTCTGCGTTTCCCACCCTACAGCGGTCCGGTCAAAATTTGGAGGTTTAAAGGTATAATGAAATTCGCCGCCTATGGTGTACCGAAGCAGCTGTTCTCACGGCAAAGTGGTTCAATCTTCGACCGCCAAATAGACAATGATTGTATAATCAAGTGCCTGGCCTAAAAATACATCTCTATATTCCATTGATAAAAAGCACATGTCATAAGTCTACACGGCCTGAAATTTTAGACATTTATTCGGTCCGGCATGACAATATTAGACTCAGAAGACAATTTAAAATGTACTATCTCAGGTCTTGCCGCCCCGAAAACCTTTGAGTCTCAGTCCGGTGGGGTTCAACACGATATAAAACTATATCGCTTTCCACTAATGGCGGCGACACATCATATCTTCAAATCGATTCAAATAATAAATGAATGACAAATCATTAAATTTAAAATTTTTTATGTTCAAGAGATTAACTCTAAAAAATTGCCAGATATCGTGCAATCACACCCTCCAACAATGGACGAGTATCCAAAACAAGTCGTTCGATGAAAAAACACGGTTAGTATACGGTGGTATATGGTGGTATACAATGGATGCATGGTTGGTATATGGTTGGCTGAACATACTAGGGACGTAAAAAGCGGTAGGCAGTCGACTGCTCTTTCCCAATTAGTGATTAATGATAATTTTCAACCCCTTTACAAAAATTATTTTCTTTTGATCGGATGTAATAACCCCCGGTTTATTTTGCTTTATGAATCCCTATTTATTTATCTATATCGCACCTCTATCTGTAATTTTGACCCTGTCTATGTTTTAAGTTAAGCCTGGCAACTTGTTCTCTATTCCATACGAGTCAAACCTTTACAAAGTTACCTCTAAAATATAAAGTATTAAAAATTCTTTACTTGTGAATATTTGTGTTTAAACTGGATTATGACTTTTTATCTTTCTCGTATTTATAATTTTGTAATTTTTAAATCTGTTTCTGGGGATTTTGTGTGGATGTAATAACCCCCGGTTTATTTTGCTTTATGAATCCCTATTTATTTATCTATATCGCACCTCTATCTGTAATTTTGACCCTGTCTATGTTTTAAGTTAAGCCTGGCAACTTGTTCTCTATTCCATACGAGTCAAACCTTTACAAAGTTACCTCTAAAATATAAAGTATTAAAAATTCTTTACTTGTGAATATTTGTGTTTAAACTGGATTATGACTTTTTATCTTTCTCGTATTTATAATTTTGTAATTTTTAAATCTGTTTCTGGGGATTTTGTGTGGATGTAATAACCCCCGGTTTATTTTGGTTTATGAATCCCTATTTATTTATCTATATCGCACCTCTATCTGTAATTTTGACCCTGTCTATGTTTTAAGTTAAGCCTGGCAACTTGTTCTCTATTCCATACGAGTCAAACCTTTACAAAGTTACCTCTAAAATATAAAGTATTAAAAATTCTTTACTTGTGAATATTTGTGTTTAAACTGGATTATGACTTTTCATCTTTCTCGTATTTATAATTTTGTAATTTTTAAATCTGTTTCTGGGGATTTTGTGTGGATGTAATAACCCCCGGTTTATTTTGCTTTATGAATCCCTATTTATTTATCTATATCGCACCTCTATCTGTAATTTTGACCCTGTCTATGTTTTAAGTTAAGCCTGGCAACTTGTTCTCTATTCCATACGAGTCAAACCTTTACAAAGTTACCTCTAAAATATAAAGTATTAAAAATTCTTTACTTGTGAATATTTGTGTTTAAACTGGATTATGACTTTTTATCTTTCTCGTATTTATAATTTTGTAATTTTTAAATCTGTTTCTGGGGATTTTGTGTGGATGTAATAACCCCCGGTTTATTTTGCTTTATGAATCCCTATTTATTTATCTATATCGCACCTCTATCTGTAATTTTGACCCTGTCTATGTTTTAAGTTAAGCCTGGCAACTTGTTCTCTATTCCATACGAGTCAAACCTTTACAAAGTTACCTCTAAAATATAAAGTATTAAAAATTCTTTACTTGTGAATATTTGTGTTTAAACTGGATTATGACTTTTTATCTTTCTCGTATTTATAATTTTGTAATTTTTAAATCTGTTTCTGGGGATTTTGTGTGGATGTAATAACCCCCGGTTTATTTTGCTTTATGAATCCCTATTTATTTATCTATATCGCACCTCTATCTGTAATTTTGACCCTGTCTATGTTTTAAGTTAAGCCTGGCAACTTGTTCTCTATTCCATACGAGTCAAACCTTTACAAAGTTACCTCTAAAATATAAAGTATTAAAAATTCTTTACTTGTGAATATTTGTGTTTAAACTGGATTATGACTTTTCATGTTTCTCGTATTTATAATTTTGTAATTTTTAAATCTGTTTCTGGGGATTTTGTGTGGATGTAATAACCCCCGGTTTATTTTGCTTTATGAATCCCTATTTATTTATCTATATCGCACCTCTATCTGTAATTTTGACCCTGTCTATGTTTTAAGTTAAGCCTGGCAACTTGTTCTCTATTCCATACGAGTCAAACCTTTACAAAGTTACCTCTAAAATATAAAGTATTAAAAATTCTTTACTTGTGAATATTTGTGTTTAAACTGGATTATGACTTTTTATCTTTCTCGTATTTATAATTTTGTAATTTTTAAATCTGTTTCTGGGGATTTTGTGTGGATGTAATAACCCCCGGTTTATTTTGCTTTATGAATCCCTATTTATTTATCTATATCGCACCTCTATCTGTAATTTTGACCCTGTCTATGTTTTAAGTTAAGCCTGGCAACTTGTTCTCTATTCCATACGAGTCAAACCTTTACAAAGTTACCTCTAAAATATAAAGTATTAAAAATTCTTTACTTGTGAATATTTGTGTTTAAACTGGATTATGACTTTTTATCTTTCTCGTATTTATAATTTTGTAATTTTTAAATCTGTTTCTGGGGATTTTGTGTGGATGTAATAACCCCCGGTTTATTTTGCTTTATGAATCCCTATTTATTTATCTATATCGCACCTCTATCTGTAATTTTGACCCTGTCTATGTTTTAAGTTAAGCCTGGCAACTTGTTCTCTATTCCATACGAGTCAAACCTTTACAAAGTTACCTCTAAAATATAAAGTATTAAAAATTCTTTACTTGTGAATATTTGTGTTTAAACTGGATTATGACTTTTTATCTTTCTCGTATTTATAATTTTGTAATTTTTAAATCTGTTTCTGGGGATTTTGTGTGGATGTAATAACCCCCGGTTTATTTTGCTTTATGAATCCCTATTTATTTATCTATATCGCACCTCTATCTGTAATTTTGACCCTGTCTATGTTTTAAGTTAAGCCTGGCAACTTGTTCTCTATTCCATACGAGTCAAACCTTTACAAAGTTACCTCTAAAATATAAAGTATTAAAAATTCTTTACTTGTGAATATTTGTGTTTAAACTGGATTATGACTTTTTATCTTTCTCGTATTTATAATTTTGTAATTTTTAAATCTGTTTCTGGGGATTTTGTGTGGATGTAATAACCCCCGGTTTATTTTGCTTTATGAATCCCTATTTATTTATCTATATCGCACCTCTATCTGTAATTTTGACCCTGTCTATGTTTTAAGTTAAGCCTGGCAACTTGTTCTCTATTCCATACGAGTCAAACCTTTACAAAGTTACCTCTAAAATATAAAGTATTAAAAATTCTTTACTTGTGAATATTTGTGTTTAAACTGGATTATGACTTTTTATCTTTCTCGTATTTATAATTTTGTAATTTTTAAATCTGTTTCTGGGGATTTTGTGTGGATGTAATAACCCCCGGTTTATTTTGCTTTATGAATCCCTATTTATTTATCTATATCGCACCTCTATCTGTAATTTTGACCCTGTCTATGTTTTAAGTTAAGCCTGGCAACTTGTTCTCTATTCCATACGAGTCAAACCTTTACAAAGTTACCTCTAAAATATAAAGTATTAAAAATTCTTTACTTGTGAATATTTGTGTTTAAACTGGATTATGACTTTTTATCTTTCTCGTATTTATAATTTTGTAATTTTTAAATCTGTTTCTGGGGATTTTGTGTGGATGTAATAACCCCCGGTTTATTTTGCTTTATGAATACCTATTTATTTATCTATATCGCACCTCTATCTGTAATTTTGACCCTGTCTATGTTTTAAGTTAAGCCTGGCAACTTGTTCTCTATTCCATACGAGTCAAACCTTTACAAAGTTACCTCTAAAATATAAAGTATTAAAAATTCTTTACTTGTGAATATTTGTGTTTAAACTGGATTATGACTTTTTATCTTTCTCGTATTTATAATTTTGTAATTTTTAAATCTGTTTCTGGGGATTTTGTGTGGATGTAATAACCCCCGGTTTATTTTGCTTTATGAATCCCTATTTATTTATCTATATCGCACCTCTATCTGTAATTTTGACCCTGTCTATGTTTTAAGTTAAGCCTGGCAACTTGTTCTCTATTCCATACGAGTCAAACCTTTACAAAGTTACCTCTAAAATATAAAGTATTAAAAATTCTTTACTTGTGAATATTTGTGTTTAAACTGGATTATGACTTTTTATCTTTCTCGTATTTATAATTTTGTAATTTTTAAATCTGTTTCTGGGGATTTTGTGTGGATGTAATAACCCCCGGTTTATTTTGCTTTATGAATCCCTATTTATTTATCTATATCGCACCTCTATCTGTAATTTTGACCCTGTCTATGTTTTAAGTTAAGCCTGGCAACTTGTTCTCTATTCCATACGAGTCAAACCTTTACAAAGTTACCTCTAAAATATAAAGTATTAAAAATTCTTTACTTGTGAATATTTGTGTTTAAACTGGATTATGACTTTTTATCTTTCTCGTATTTATAATTTTGTAATTTTTAAATCTGTTTCTGGGGATTTTGTGTGGATGTAATAACCCCCGGTTTATTTTGCTTTATGAATCCCTATTTATTTATCTATATCGCACCTCTATCTGTAATTTTGACCCTGTCTATGTTTTAAGTTAAGCCTGGCAACTTGTTCTCTATTCCATACGAGTCAAACCTTTACAAAGTTACCTCTAAAATATAAAGTATTAAAAATTCTTTACTTGTGAATATTTGTGTTTAAACTGGATTATGACTTTTTATCTTTCTCGTATTTATAATTTTGTAATTTTTAAATCTGTTTCTGGGGATTTTGTGTGGATGTAATAACCCCCGGTTTATTTTGCTTTATGAATCCCTATTTATTTATCTATATCGCACCTCTATCTGTAATTTTGACCCTGTCTATGTTTTAAGTTAAGCCTGGCAACTTGTTCTCTATTCCATACGAGTCAAACCTTTACAAAGTTACCTCTAAAATATAAAGTATTAAAAATTCTTTACTTGTGAATATTTGTGTTTAAACTGGATTATGACTTTTTATCTTTCTCGTATTTATAATTTTGTAATTTTTAAATCTGTTTCTGGGGATTTTGTGTGGATGTAATAACCCCCGGTTTATTTTGCTTTATGAATCCCTATTTATTTATCTATATCGCACCTCTATCTGTAATTTTGACCCTGTCTATGTTTTAAGTTAAGCCTGGCAACTTGTTCTCTATTCCATACGAGTCAAACCTTTACAAAGTTACCTCTAAAATATAAAGTATTAAAAATTCTTTACTTGTGAATATTTGTGTTTAAACTGGATTATGACTTTTTATCTTTCTCGTATTTATAATTTTGTAATTTTTAAATCTGTTTCTGGGGATTTTGTGTGGATGTAATAACCCCCGGTTTATTTTGCTTTATGAATCCCTATTTATTTATCTATATCGCACCTCTATCTGTAATTTTGACCCTGTCTATGTTTTAAGTTAAGCCTGGCAACTTGTTCTCTATTCCATACGAGTCAAACCTTTACAAAGTTACCTCTAAAATATAAAGTATTAAAAATTCTTTACTTGTGAATATTTGTGTTTAAACTGGATTATGACTTTTCATGTTTCTCGTATTTATAATTTTGTAATTTTTAAATCTGTTTCTGGGGATTTTGTGTGGATGTAATAACCCCCGGTTTATTTTGCTTTATGAATCCCTATTTATTTATCTATATCGCACCTCTATCTGTAATTTTGACCCTGTCTATGTTTTAAGTTAAGCCTGGCAACTTGTTCTCTATTCCATACGAGTCAAACCTTTACAAAGTTACCTCTAAAATATAAAGTATTAAAAATTCTTTACTTGTGAATATTTGTGTTTAAACTGGATTATGACTTTTTATCTTTCTCGTATTTATAATTTTGTAATTTTTAAATCTGTTTCTGGGGATTTTGTGTGGATGTAATAACCCCCGGTTTATTTTGCTTTATGAATCCCTATTTATTTATCTATATCGCACCTCTATCTGTAATTTTGACCCTGTCTATGTTTTAAGTTAAGCCTGGCAACTTGTTCTCTATTCCATACGAGTCAAACCTTTACAAAGTTACCTCTAAAATATAAAGTATTAAAAATTCTTTACTTGTGAATATTTGTGTTTAAACTGGATTATGACTTTTTATCTTTCTCGTATTTATAATTTTGTAATTTTTAAATCTGTTTCTGGGGATTTTGTGTGGATGTAATAACCCCCGGTTTATTTTGCTTTATGAATCCCTATTTATTTATCTATATCGCACCTCTATCTGTAATTTTGACCCTGTCTATGTTTTAAGTTAAGCCTGGCAACTTGTTCTCTATTCCATACGAGTCAAACCTTTACAAAGTTACCTCTAAAATATAAAGTATTAAAAATTCTTTACTTGTGAATATTTGTGTTTAAACTGGATTATGACTTTTTATCTTTCTCGTATTTATAATTTTGTAATTTTTAAATCTGTTTCTGGGGATTTTGTGTGGATGTAATAACCCCCGGTTTATTTTGCTTTATGAATCCCTATTTATTTATCTATATCGCACCTCTATCTGTAATTTTGACCCTGTCTATGTTTTAAGTTAAGCCTGGCAACTTGTTCTCTATTCCATACGAGTCAAACCTTTACAAAGTTACCTCTAAAATATAAAGTATTAAAAATTCTTTACTTGTGAATATTTGTGTTTAAACTGGATTATGACTTTTTATCTTTCTCGTATTTATAATTTTGTAATTTTTAAATCTGTTTCTGGGGATTTTGTGTGGATGTAATAACCCCCGGTTTATTTTGCTTTATGAATCCCTATTTTTTTATCTATATCGCACCTCTATCTGTAATTTTGACCCTGTCTATGTTTTAAGTTAAGCCTGGCAACTTGTTCTCTATTCCATACGAGTCAAACCTTTACAAAGTTACCTCTAAAATATAAAGTATTAAAAATTCTTTACTTGTGAATATTTGTGTTTAAACTGGATTATGACTTTTTATCTTTCTCGTATTTATAATTTTGTAATTTTTAAATCTGTTTCTGGGGATTTTGTGTGGATGTAATAACCCCCGGTTTATTTTGCTTTATGAATCCCTATTTATTTATCTATATCGCACCTCTATCTGTAATTTTGACCCTGTCTATGTTTTAAGTTAAGCCTGGCAACTTGTTCTCTATTCCATACGAGTCAAACCTTTACAAAGTTACCTCTAAAATATAAAGTATTAAAAATTCTTTACTTGTGAATATTTGTGTTTAAACTGGATTATGACTTTTTATCTTTCTCGTATTTATAATTTTGTAATTTTTAAATCTGTTTCTGGGGATTTTGTGTGGATGTAATAACCCCCGGTTTATTTTGCTTTATGAATCCCTATTTATTTATCTATATCGCACCTCTATCTGTAATTTTGACCCTGTCTATGTTTTAAGTTAAGCCTGGCAACTTGTTCTCTATTCCATACGAGTCAAACCTTTACAAAGTTACCTCTAAAATATAAAGTATTAAAAATTCTTTACTTGTGAATATTTGTGTTTAAACTGGATTATGACTTTTTATCTTTCTCGTATTTATAATTTTGTAATTTTTAAATCTGTTTCTGGGGATTTTGTGTGGATGTAATAACCCCCGGTTTATTTTGCTTTATGAATCCCTATTTATTTATCTATATCGCACCACTATCTGTAATTTTGACCCTGTCTATGTTTTAAGTTAAGCCTGGCAACTTGTTCTCTATTCCATACGAGTCAAACCTTTACAAAGTTACCTCTAAAATATAAAGTATTAAAAATTCTTTACTTGTGAATATTTGTGTTTAAACTGGATTATGACTTTTTATCTTTCTCGTATTTATAATTTTGTAATTTTTAAATCTGTTTCTGGGGATTTTGTGTGGATGTAATAACCCCCGGTTTATTTTGCTTTATGAATCCCTATTTATTTATCTATATCGCACCTCTATCTGTAATTTTGACCCTGTCTATGTTTTAAGTTAAGCCTGGCAACTTGTTCTCTATTCCATACGAGTCAAACCTTTACAAAGTTACCTCTAAAATATAAAGTATTTAAAATTCTTTACTTGTGAATATTTGTGTTTAAACTGGATTATGACTTTTTATCTTTCTCGTATTTATAATTTTGTAATTTTTAAATCTGTTTCTGGGGATTTTGTGTGGATGTAATAACCCCCGGTTTATTTTGCTTTATGAATCCCTATTTATTTATCTATATCGCACCTCTATCTGTAATTTTGACCCTGTCTATGTTTTAAGTTAAGCCTGGCAACTTGTTCTCTATTACATACGAGTCAAACCTTTACAAAGTTACCTCTAAAATATAAAGTATTAAAAATTCTTTACTTGTGAATATTTGTGTTTAAACTGGATTATGACTTTTCATCTTTCTCGTATTTATAATTTTGTAATTTTTAAATCTGTTTCTGGGGATTTTGTGTGGATGTAATAACCCCCGGTTTATTTTGCTTTATGAATCCCTATTTATTTATCTATATCGCACCTCTATCTGTAATTTTGACCCTGTCTATGTTTTAAGTTAAGCCTGGCAACTTGTTCTCTATTCCATACGAGTCAAACCTTTACAAAGTTACCTCTAAAATATAAAGTATTAAAAATTCTTTACTTGTGAATATTTGTGTTTAAACTGGATTATGACTTTTCATCTTTCTCGTATTTATAATTTTGTAATTTTTAAATCTGTTTCTGGGGATTTTGTGTGGATGTAATAACCCCCGGTTTATTTTGCTTTATGAATCCCTATTTATTTATCTATATCGCACCTCTATCTGTAATTTTGACCCTGTCTATGTTTTAAGTTAAGCCTGGCAACTTGTTCTCTATTACATACGAGTCAAACCTTTACAAAGTTACCTCTAAAATATAAAGTATTAAAAATTCTTTACTTGTGAATATTTGTGTTTAAACTGGATTATGACTTTTCATCTTTCTCGTATTTATAATTTTGTAATTTTTAAATCTGTTTCTGGGGATTTTGTGTGGATGTAATAACCCCCGGTTTATTTTGCTTTATGAATCCCTATTTATTTATCTATATCGCACCTCTATCTGTAATTTTGACCCTGTCTATGTTTTAAGTTAAGCCTGGCAACTTGTTCTCTATTCCATACGAGTCAAACCTTTACAAAGTTACCTCTAAAATATAAAGTATTAAAAATTCTTTACTTGTGAATATTTGTGTTTAAACTGGATTATGACTTTTCATCTTTCTCGTATTTATAATTTTGTAATTTTTAAATCTGTTTCTGGGGATTTTGTGTGGATGTAATAACCCCCGGTTTATTTTGCTTTATGAATCCCTATTTATTTATCTATATCGCACCTCTATCTGTAATTTTGACCCTGTCTATGTTTTAAGTTAAGCCTGGCAACTTGTTCTCTATTACATACGAGTCAAACCTTTACAAAGTTACCTCTAAAATATAAAGTATTAAAAATTCTTTACTTGTGAATATTTGTGTTTAAACTGGATTATGACTTTTCATCTTTCTCGTATTTATAATTTTGTAATTTTTAAATCTGTTTCTGGGGATTTTGTGTGGATGTAATAACCCCCGGTTTATTTTGCTTTATGAATCCCTATTTATTTATCTATATCGCACCTCTATCTGTAATTTTGACCCTGTCTATGTTTTAAGTTAAGCCTGGCAACTTGTTCTCTATTCCATACGAGTCAAACCTTTACAAAGTTACCTCTAAAATATAAAGTATTAAAAATTCTTTACTTGTGAATATTTGTGTTTAAACTGGATTATGACTTTTCATCTTTCTCGTATTTATAATTTTGTAATTTTTAAATCTGTTTCTGGGGATTTTGTGTGGATGTAATAACCCCCGGTTTATTTTGCTTTATGAATCCCTATTTATTTATCTATATCGCACCTCTATCTGTAATTTTGACCCTGTCTATGTTTTAAGTTAAGCCTGGCAACTTGTTCTCTATTCCATACGAGTCAAACCTTTACAAAGTTACCTCTAAAATATAAAGTATTAAAAATTCTTTACTTGTGAATATTTGTGTTTAAACTGGATTATGACTTTTCATCTTTCTCGTATTTATAATTTTGTAATTTTTAAATCTGTTTCTGGGGATTTTGTGTGGATGTAATAACCCCCGGTTTATTTTGCTTTATGAATCCCTATTTATTTATCTATATCGCACCTCTATCTGTAATTTTGACCCTGTCTATGTTTTAAGTTAAGCCTGGCAACTTGTTCTCTATTACATACGAGTCAAACCTTTACAAAGTTACCTCTAAAATATAAAGTATTAAAAATTCTTTACTTGTGAATATTTGTGTTTAAACTGGATTATGACTTTTCATCTTTCTCGTATTTATAATTTTGTAATTTTTAAATCTGTTTCTGGGGATTTTGTGTGGATGTAATAACCCCCGGTTTATTTTGCTTTATGAATCCCTATTTATTTATCTATATCGCACCTCTATCTGTAATTTTGACCCTGTCTATGTTTTAAGTTAAGCCTGGCAACTTGTTCTCTATTCCATACGAGTCAAACCTTTACAAAGTTACCTCTAAAATATAAAGTATTAAAAATTCTTTACTTGTGTATATTTGTGTTTAAACTGGATTATGACTTTTTATCTTTCTCGTATTTATAATTTTGTAATTTTTAAATCTGTTTCTGGGGATTTTGTGTGGATGTAATAACCCCCGGTTTATTTTGCTTTATGAATCCCTATTTATTTATCTATATCGCACCTCTATCTGTAATTTTGACCCTGTCTATGTTTTAAGTTAAGCCTGGCAACTTGTTCTCTATTCCATACGAGTCAAACCTTTACAAAGTTACCTCTAAAATATAAAGTATTAAAAATTCTTTACTTGTGAATATTTGTGTTTAAACTGGATTATGACTTTTTATCTTTCTCGTATTTATAATTTTGTAATTTTTAAATCTGTTTCTGGGGATTTTGTGTGGATGTAATAACCCCCGGTTTATTTTGCTTTATGAATCCCTATTTATTTATCTATATCGCACCTCTATCTGTAATTTTGACCCGCCTGGCAACTTGTTCTCTATTCCATACGAGTCAAACCTTTACAAAGTTACCTCTAAAATATAAAGTATTAAAAATTCTTTACTTGTGAATATTTGTGTTTAAACTGGATTATGACTTTTTATCTTTCTCGTATTTATAATTTTGTAATTTTTAAATCTGTTTCTGGGGATTTTGTGTGGATGTAATAACCCCCGGTTTATTTTGCTTTATGAATCCCTATTTATTTATCTATATCGCACCTCTATCTGTAATTTTGACCCTGTCTATGTTTTAAGTTAAGCCTGGCAACTTGTTCTCTATTCCATACGAGTCAAACCTTTACAAAGTTACCTCTAAAATATAAAGTATTAAAAATTCTTTACTTGTGAATATTTGTGTTTAAACTGGATTATGACTTTTTATCTTTCTCGTATTTATAATTTTGTAATTTTTAAATCTGTTTCTGGGGATTTTGTGTGGATGTAATAACCCCCGGTTTATTTTGCTTTATGAATCCCTATTTATTTATCTATATCGCACCTCTATCTGTAATTTTGACCCTGTCTATGTTTTAAGTTAAGCCTGGCAACTTGTTCTCTATTCCATACGAGTCAAACCTTTACAAAGTTACCTCTAAAATATAAAGTATTAAAAATTCTTTACTTGTGAATATTTGTGTTTAAACTGGATTATGACTTTTTATCTTTCTCGTATTTATAATTTTGTAATTTTTAAATCTGTTTCTGGGGATTTTGTGTGGATGTAATAACCCCCGGTTTATTTTGCTTTATGAATCCCTATTTATTTATCTATATCGCACCTCTATCTGTAATTTTGACCCTGTCTATGTTTTAAGTTAAGCCTGGCAACTTGTTCTCTATTCCATACGAGTCAAACCTTTACAAAGTTACCTCTAAAATATAAAGTATTAAAAATTCTTTACTTGTGAATATTTGTGTTTAAACTGGATTATGACTTTTTATCTTTCTCGTATTTATAATTTTGTAATTTTTAAATCTGTTTCTGGGGATTTTGTGTGGATGTAATAACCCCCGGTTTATTTTGCTTTATGAATCCCTATTTATTTATCTATATCGCACCTCTATCTGTAATTTTGACCCTGTCTATGTTTTAAGTTAAGCCTGGCAACTTGTTCTCTATTCCATACGAGTCAAACCTTTACAAAGTTACCTCTAAAATATAAAGTATTAAAAATTCTTTACTTGTGAATATTTGTGTTTAAACTGGATTATGACTTTTTATCTTTCTCGTATTTATAATTTTGTAATTTTTAAATCTGTTTCTGGGGATTTTGTGTGGATGTAATAACCCCCGGTTTATTTTGCTTTATGAATCCCTATTTATTTATCTATATCGCACCTCTATCTGTAATTTTGACCCTGTCTATGTTTTAAGTTAAGCCTGGCAACTTGTTCTCTATTCCATACGAGTCAAACCTTTACAAAGTTACCTCTAAAATATAAAGTATTAAAAATTCTTTACTTGTGAATATTTGTGTTTAAACTGGATTATGACTTTTTATCTTTCTCGTATTTATAATTTTGTAATTTTTAAATCTGTTTCTGGGGATTTTGTGTGGATGTAATAACCCCCGGTTTATTTTGCTTTATGAATCCCTATTTATTTATCTATATCGCACCTCTATCTGTAATTTTGACCCTGTCTATGTTTTAAGTTAAGCCTGGCAACTTGTTCTCTATTCCATACGAGTCAAACCTTTACAAAGTTACCTCTAAAATATAAAGTATTAAAAATTCTTTACTTGTGAATATTTGTGTTTAAACTGGATTATGACTTTTTATCTTTCTCGTATTTATAATTTTGTAATTTTTAAATCTGTTTCTGGGGATTTTGTGTGGATGTAATAACCCCCGGTTTATTTTGCTTTATGAATCCCTATTTATTTATCTATATCGCACCTCTATCTGTAATTTTGACCCTGTCTATGTTTTAAGTTAAGCCTGGCAACTTGTTCTCTATTCCATACGAGTCAAACCTTTACAAAGTTACCTCTAAAATATAAAGTATTAAAAATTCTTTACTTGTGAATATTTGTGTTTAAACTGGATTATGACTTTTCATCTTTCTCGTATTTATAATTTTGTAATTTTTAAATCTGTTTCTGGGGATTTTGTGTGGATGTAATAACCCCCGGTTTATTTTGCTTTATGAATCCCTATTTATTTATCTATATCGCACCTCTATCTGTAATTTTGACCCTGTCTATGTTTTAAGTTAAGCCTGGCAACTTGTTCTCTATTCCATACGAGTCAAACCTTTACAAAGTTACCTCTAAAATATAAAGTATTAAAAATTCTTTACTTGTGAATATTTGTGTTTAAACTGGATTATGACTTTTTATCTTTCTCGTATTTATAATTTTGTAATTTTTAAATCTGTTTCTGGGGATTTTGTGTGGATGTAATAACCCCCGGTTTATTTTGCTTTATGAATCCCTATTTATTTATCTATATCGCACCTCTATCTGTAATTTTGACCCTGTCTATGTTTTAAGTTAAGCCTGGCAACTTGTTCTCTATTCCATACGAGTCAAACCTTTACAAAGTTACCTCTAAAATATAAAGTATTAAAAATTCTTTACTTGTGAATATTTGTGTTTAAACTGGATTATGACTTTTTATCTTTCTCGTATTTATAATTTTGTAATTTTTAAATCTGTTTCTGGGGATTTTGTGTGGATGTAATAACCCCCGGTTTATTTTGCTTTATGAATCCCTATTTATTTATCTATATCGCACCTCTATCTGTAATTTTGACCCTGTCTATGTTTTAAGTTAAGCCTGGCAACTTGTTCTCTATTCCATACGAGTCAAACCTTTACAAAGTTACCTCTAAAATATAAAGTATTAAAAATTCTTTACTTGTGAATATTTGTGTTTAAACTGGATTATGACTTTTTATCTTTCTCGTATTTATAATTTTGTAATTTTTAAATCTGTTTCTGGGGATTTTGTGTGGATGTAATAACCCCCGGTTTATTTTGCTTTATGAATCCCTATTTATTTATCTATATCGCACCTCTATCTGTAATTTTGACCCTGTCTATGTTTTAAGTTAAGCCTGGCAACTTGTTCTCTATTCCATACGAGTCAAACCTTTACAAAGTTACCTCTAAAATATAAAGTATTAAAAATTCTTTACTTGTGAATATTTGTGTTTAAACTGGATTATGACTTTTTATCTTTCTCGTATTTATAATTTTGTAATTTTTAAATCTGTTTCTGGGGATTTTGTGTGGATGTAATAACCCCCGGTTTATTTTGCTTTATGAATCCCTATTTATTTATCTATATCGCACCTCTATCTGTAATTTTGACCCTGTCTATGTTTTAAGTTAAGCCTGGCAACTTGTTCTCTATTCCATACGAGTCAAACCTTTACAAAGTTACCTCTAAAATATAAAGTATTAAAAATTCTTTACTTGTGAATATTTGTGTTTAAACTGGATTATGACTTTTTATCTTTCTCGTATTTATAATTTTGTAATTTTTAAATCTGTTTCTGGGGATTTTGTGTGGATGTAATAACCCCCGGTTTATTTTGCTTTATGAATCCCTATTTATTTATCTATATCGCACCTCTATCTGTAATTTTGACCCTGTCTATGTTTTAAGTTAAGCCTGGCAACTTGTTCTCTATTCCATACGAGTCAAACCTTTACAAAGTTACCTCTAAAATATAAAGTATTTAAAATTCTTTACTTGTGAATATTTGTGTTTAAACTGGATTATGACTTTTTATCTTTCTCGTATTTATAATTTTGTAATTTTTAAATCTGTTTCTGGGGATTTTGTGTGGATGTAATAACCCCCGGTTTATTTTGCTTTATGAATCCCTATTTATTTATCTATATCGCACCTCTATCTGTAATTTTGACCCTGTCTATGTTTTAAGTTAAGCCTGGCAACTTGTTCTCTATTACATACGAGTCAAACCTTTACAAAGTTACCTCTAAAATATAAAGTATTAAAAATTCTTTACTTGTGAATATTTGTGTTTAAACTGGATTATGACTTTTCATCTTTCTCGTATTTATAATTTTGTAATTTTTAAATCTGTTTCTGGGGATTTTGTGTGGATGTAATAACCCCCGGTTTATTTTGCTTTATGAATCCCTATTTATTTATCTATATCGCACCTCTATCTGTAATTTTGACCCTGTCTATGTTTTAAGTTAAGCCTGGCAAATTGTTCTCTATTCCATACGAGTCAAACCTTTACAAAGTTACCTCTAAAATATAAAGTATTAAAAATTCTTTACTTGTGAATATTTGTGTTTAAACTGGATTATGACTTTTCATCTTTCTCGTATTTATAATTTTGTAATTTTTAAATCTGTTTCTGGGGATTTTGTGTGGATGTAATAACCCCCGGTTTATTTTGCTTTATGAATCCCTATTTATTTATCTATATCGCACCTCTATCTGTAATTTTGACCCTGTCTATGTTTTAAGTTAAGCCTGGCAACTTGTTCTCTATTACATACGAGTCAAACCTTTACAAAGTTACCTCTAAAATATAAAGTATTAAAAATTCTTTACTTGTGAATATTTGTGTTTAAACTGGATTATGACTTTTCATCTTTCTCGTATTTATAATTTTGTAATTTTTAAATCTGTTTCTGGGGATTTTGTGTGGATGTAATAACCCCCGGTTTATTTTGCTTTATGAATCCCTATTTATTTATCTATATCGCACCTCTATCTGTAATTTTGACCCTGTCTATGTTTTAAGTTAAGCCTGGCAACTTGTTCTCTATTCCATACGAGTCAAACCTTTACAAAGTTACCTCTAAAATATAAAGTATTAAAAATTCTTTACTTGTGAATATTTGTGTTTAAACTGGATTATGACTTTTCATCTTTCTCGTATTTATAATTTTGTAATTTTTAAATCTGTTTCTGGGGATTTTGTGTGGATGTAATAACCCCCGGTTTATTTTGCTTTATGAATCCCTATTTATTTATCTATATCGCACCTCTATCTGTAATTTTGACCCTGTCTATGTTTTAAGTTAAGCCTGGCAACTTGTTCTCTATTACATACGAGTCAAACCTTTACAAAGTTACCTCTAAAATATAAAGTATTAAAAATTCTTTACTTGTGAATATTTGTGTTTAAACTGGATTATGACTTTTCATCTTTCTCGTATTTATAATTTTGTAATTTTTAAATCTGTTTCTGGGGATTTTGTGTGAATGTAATAACCCCCGGTTTATTTTGCTTTATGAATCCCTATTTATTTATCTATATCGCACCTCTATCTGTAATTTTGACCCTGTCTATGTTTTAAGTTAAGCCTGGCAACTTGTTCTCTATTACATACGAGTCAAACCTTTACAAAGTTACCTCTAAAATATAAAGTATTAAAAATTCTTTACTTGTGAATATTTGTGTTTAAACTGGATTATGACTTTTCATCTTTCTCGTATTTATAATTTTGTAATTTTTAAATCTGTTTCTGGGGATTTTGTGTGGATGTAATAACCCCCGGTTTATTTTGCTTTATGAATCCCTATTTATTTATCTATATCGCACCTCTATCTGTAATTTTGACCCTGTCTATGTTTTAAGTTAAGCCTGGCAACTTGTTCTCTATTCCATACGAGTCAAACCTTTACAAAGTTACCTCTAAAATATAAAGTATTAAAAATTCTTTACTTGTGAATATTTGTGTTTAAACTGGATTATGACTTTTCATCTTTCTCGTATTTATAATTTTGTAATTTTTAAATCTGTTTCTGGGGATTTTGTGTGGATGTAATAACCCCCGGTTTATTTTGCTTTATGAATCCCTATTTATTTATCTATATCGCACCTCTATCTGTAATTTTGACCCTGTCTATGTTTTAAGTTAAGCCTGGCAACTTGTTCTCTATTACATACGAGTCAAACCTTTACAAAGTTACCTCTAAAATATAAAGTATTAAAAATTCTTTACTTGTGAATATTTGTGTTTAAACTGGATTATGACTTTTCATCTTTCTCGTATTTATAATTTTGTAATTTTTAAATCTGTTTCTGGGGATTTTGTGTGGATGTAATAACCCCCGGTTTATTTTGCTTTATGAATCCCTATTTATTTATCTATATCGCACCTCTATCTGTAATTTTGACCCTGTCTATGTTTTAAGTTAAGCCTGGCAACTTGTTCTCTATTCCATACGAGTCAAACCTTTACAAAGTTACCTCTAAAATATAAAGTATTAAAAATTCTTTACTTGTGAATATTTGTGTTTAAACTGGATTATGACTTTTCATCTTTCTCGTATTTATAATTTTGTAATTTTTAAATCTGTTTCTGGGGATTTTGTGTGGATGTAATAACCCCCGGTTTATTTTGCTTTATGAATCCCTATTTATTTATCTATATCGCACCTCTATCTGTAATTTTGACCCTGTCTATGTTTTAAGTTAAGCCTGGCAACTTGTTCTCTATTCCATACGAGTCAAACCTTTACAAAGTTACCTCTAAAATATAAAGTATTAAAAATTCTTTACTTGTGAATATTTGTGTTTAAACTGGATTATGACTTTTCATCTTTCTCGTATTTATAATTTTGTAATTTTTAAATCTGTTTCTGGGGATTTTGTGTGGATGTAATAACCCCCGGTTTATTTTGCTTTATGAATCCCTATTTATTTATCTATATCGCACCTCTATCTGTAATTTTGACCCTGTCTATGTTTTAAGTTAAGCCTGGCAACTTGTTCTCTATTACATACGAGTCAAACCTTTACAAAGTTACCTCTAAAATATAAAGTATTAAAAATTCTTTACTTGTGAATATTTGTGTTTAAACTGGATTATGACTTTTCATCTTTCTCGTATTTATAATTTTGTAATTTTTAAATCTGTTTCTGGGGATTTTGTGTGAATGTAATAACCCCCGGTTTATTTTGCTTTATGAATCCCTATTTATTTATCTATATCGCACCTCTATCTGTAATTTTGACCCTGTCTATGTTTTAAGTTAAGCCTGGCAACTTGTTCTCTATTACATACGAGTCAAACCTTTACAAAGTTACCTCTAAAATATAAAGTATTAAAAATTCTTTACTTGTGAATATTTGTGTTTAAACTGGATTATGACTTTTCATCTTTCTCGTATTTATAATTTTGTAATTTTTAAATCTGTTTCTGGGGATTTTGTGTGGATGTAATAACCCCCGGTTTATTTTGCTTTATGAATCCCTATTTATTTATCTATATCGCACCTCTATCTGTAATTTTGACCCTGTCTATGTTTTAAGTTAAGCCTGGCAACTTGTTCTCTATTCCATACGAGTCAAACCTTTACAAAGTTACCTCTAAAATATAAAGTATTAAAAATTCTTTACTTGTGAATATTTGTGTTTAAACTGGATTATGACTTTTCATCTTTCTCGTATTTATAATTTTGTAATTTTTAAATCTGTTTCTGGGGATTTTGTGTGGATGTAATAACCCCCGGTTTATTTTGCTTTATGAATCCCTATTTATTTATCTATATCGCACCTCTATCTGTAATTTTGACCCTGTCTATGTTTTAAGTTAAGCCTGGCAACTTGTTCTCTATTACATACGAGTCAAACCTTTACAAAGTTACCTCTAAAATATAAAGTATTAAAAATTCTTTACTTGTGAATATTTGTGTTTAAACTGGATTATGACTTTTCATCTTTCTCGTATTTATAATTTTGTAATTTTTAAATCTGTTTCTGGGGATTTTGTGTGGATGTAATAACCCCCGGTTTATTTTGCTTTATGAATCCCTATTTATTTATCTATATCGCACCTCTATCTGTAATTTTGACCCTGTCTATGTTTTAAGTTAAGCCTGGCAACTTGTTCTCTATTCCATACGAGTCAAACCTTTACAAAGTTACCTCTAAAATATAAAGTATTAAAAATTCTTTACTTGTGAATATTTGTGTTTAAACTGGATTATGACTTTTCATCTTTCTCGTATTTATAATTTTGTAATTTTTAAATCTGTTTCTGGGGATTTTGTGTGGATGTAATAACCCCCGGTTTATTTTGCTTTATGAATCCCTATTTATTTATCTATATCGCACCTCTATCTGTAATTTTGACCCTGTCTATGTTTTAAGTTAAGCCTGGCAACTTGTTCTCTATTACATACGAGTCAAACCTTTACAAAGTTACCTCTAAAATATAAAGTATTAAAAATTCTTTACTTGTGAATATTTGTGTTTAAACTGGATTATGACTTTTCATCTTTCTCGTATTTATAATTTTGTAATTTTTAAATCTGTTTCTGGGGATTTTGTGTGGATGTAATAACCCCCGGTTTATTTTGCTTTATGAATCCCTATTTATTTATCTATATCGCACCTCTATCTGTAATTTTGACCCTGTCTATGTTTTAAGTTAAGCCTGGCAACTTGTTCTCTATTCCATACGAGTCAAACCTTTACAAAGTTACCTCTAAAATATAAAGTATTAAAAATTCTTTACTTGTGTATATTTGTGTTTAAACTGGATTATGACTTTTTATCTTTCTCGTATTTATAATTTTGTAATTTTTAAATCTGTTTCTGGGGATTTTGTGTGGATGTAATAACCCCCGGTTTATTTTGCTTTATGAATCCCTATTTATTTATCTATATCGCACCTCTATCTGTAATTTTGACCCTGTCTATGTTTTAAGTTAAGCCTGGCAACTTGTTCTCTATTCCATACGAGTCAAACCTTTACAAAGTTACCTCTAAAATATAAAGTATTAAAAATTCTTTACTTGTGAATATTTGTGTTTAAACTGGATTATGACTTTTTATCTTTCTCGTATTTATAATTTTGTAATTTTTAAATCTGTTTCTGGGGATTTTGTGTGGATGTAATAACCCCCGGTTTATTTTGCTTTATGAATCCCTATTTATTTATCTATATCGCACCTCTATCTGTAATTTTGACCCTGTCTATGTTTTAAGTTAAGCCTGGCAACTTGTTCTCTATTCCATACGGTTCAAACCTTTACAAAGTTACCTCTAAAATATAAAGTATTAAAAATTCTTTACTTGTGAATATTTGTGTTTAAACTGGATTATGACTTTTTATCTTTCTCGTATTTATAATTTTGTAATTTTTAAATCTGTTTCTGGGGATTTTGTGTGGATGTAATAACCCCCGGTTTATTTTGCTTTATGAATCCCTATTTATTTATCTATATCGCACCTCTATCTGTAATTTTGACCCTGTCTATGTTTTAAGTTAAGCCTGGCAACTTGTTCTCTATTCCATACGAGTCAAACCTTTACAAAGTTACCTCTAAAATATAAAGTATTAAAAATTCTTTACTTGTGAATATTTGTGTTTAAACTGGATTATGACTTTTTATCTTTCTCGTATTTATAATTTTGTAATTTTTAAATCTGTTTCTGGGGATTTTGTGTGGATGTAATAACCCCCGGTTTATTTTGCTTTATGAATCCCTATTTATTTATCTATATCGCACCTCTATCTGTAATTTTGACCCTGTCTATGTTTTAAGTTAAGCCTGGCAACTTGTTCTCTATTCCATACGAGTCAAACCTTTACAAAGTTACCTCTAAAATATAAAGTATTAAAAATTCTTTACTTGTGAATATTTGTGTTTAAACTGGATTATGACTTTTTATCTTTCTCGTATTTATAATTTTGTAATTTTTAAATCTGTTTCTGGGGATTTTGTGTGGATGTAATAACCCCCGGTTTATTTTGCTTTATGAATCCCTATTTATTTATCTATATCGCACCTCTATCTGTAATTTTGACCCTGTCTATGTTTTAAGTTAAGCCTGGCAACTTGTTCTCTATTCCATACGAGTCAAACCTTTACAAAGTTACCTCTAAAATATAAAGTATTAAAAATTCTTTACTTGTGAATATTTGTGTTTAAACTGGATTATGACTTTTTATCTTTCTCGTATTTATAATTTTGTAATTTTTAAATCTGTTTCTGGGGATTTTGTGTGGATGTAATAACCCCCGGTTTATTTTGCTTTATGAATCCCTATTTATTTATCTATATCGCACCTCTATCTGTAATTTTGACCCTGTCTATGTTTTAAGTTAAGCCTGGCAACTTGTTCTCTATTCCATACGAGTCAAACCTTTACAAAGTTACCTCTAAAATATAAAGTATTAAAAATTCTTTACTTGTGAATATTTGTGTTTAAACTGGATTATGACTTTTTATCTTTCTCGTATTTATAATTTTGTAATTTTTAAATCTGTTTCTGGGGATTTTGTGTGGATGTAATAACCCCCGGTTTATTTTGCTTTATGAATCCCTATTTATTTATCTATATCGCACCTCTATCTGTAATTTTGACCCTGTCTATGTTTTAAGTTAAGCCTGGCAACTTGTTCTCTATTCCATACGAGTCAAACCTTTACAAAGTTACCTCTAAAATATAAAGTATTAAAAATTCTTTACTTGTGAATATTTGTGTTTAAACTGGATTATGACTTTTCATCTTTCTCGTATTTATAATTTTGTAATTTTTAAATCTGTTTCTGGGGATTTTGTGTGGATGTAATAACCCCCGGTTTATTTTGCTTTATGAATCCCTATTTATTTATCTATATCGCACCTCTATCTGTAATTTTGACCCTGTCTATGTTTTAAGTTAAGCCTGGCAACTTGTTCTCTATTCCATACGAGTCAAACCTTTACAAAGTTACCTCTAAAATATAAAGTATTAAAAATTCTTTACTTGTGAATATTTGTGTTTAAACTGGATTATGACTTTTTATCTTTCTCGTATTTATAATTTTGTAATTTTTAAATCTGTTTCTGGGGATTTTGTGTGGATGTAATAACCCCCGGTTTATTTTGCTTTATGAATCCCTATTTATTTATCTATATCGCACCTCTATCTGTAATTTTGACCCTGTCTATGTTTTAAGTTAAGCCTGGCAACTTGTTCTCTATTCCATACGAGTCAAACCTTTACAAAGTTACCTCTAAAATATAAAGTATTAAAAATTCTTTACTTGTGAATATTTGTGTTTAAACTGGATTATGACTTTTTATCTTTCTCGTATTTATAATTTTGTAATTTTTAAATCTGTTTCTGGGGATTTTGTGTGGATGTAATAACCCCCGGTTTATTTTGCTTTATGAATCCCTATTTATTTATCTATATCGCACCTCTATCTGTAATTTTGACCCTGTCTATGTTTTAAGTTAAGCCTGGCAACTTGTTCTCTATTCCATACGAGTCAAACCTTTACAAAGTTACCTCTAAAATATAAAGTATTAAAAATTCTTTACTTGTGAATATTTGTGTTTAAACTGGATTATGACTTTTTATCTTTCTCGTATTTATAATTTTGTAATTTTTAAATCTGTTTCTGGGGATTTTGTGTGGATGTAATAACCCCCGGTTTATTTTGCTTTATGAATCCCTATTTATTTATCTATATCGCACCTCTATCTGTAATTTTGACCCTGTCTATGTTTTAAGTTAAGCCTGGCAACTTGTTCTCTATTCCATACGAGTCAAACCTTTACAAAGTTACCTCTAAAATATAAAGTATTAAAAATTCTTTACTTGTGAATATTTGTATTTAAACTGGATTATGACTTTTCATCTTTCTCGTATTTATAATTTTGTAATTTTTAAATCTGTTTCTGGGGATTTTGTGTGGATGTAATAACCCCCGGTTTATTTTGCTTTATGAATCCCTATTTATTTATCTATATCGCACCTCTATCTGTAATTTTGACCCTGTCTATGTTTTAAGTTAAGCCTGGCAACTTGTTCTCTATTCCATACGAGTCAAACCTTTACAAAGTTACCTCTAAAATATAAAGTATTAAAAATTCTTTACTTGTGAATATTTGTGTTTAAACTGGATTATGACTTTTTATCTTTCTCGTATTTATAATTTTGTAATTTTTAAATCTGTTTCTGGGGATTTTGTGTGGATGTATTAAACGTGTTTAGTAGTGATGCCAATTTTGTAATATGCAAATTCAACTTGCCGGTAGTGGATAGTATTGAAGCATGTTGGCTTGATTTTTTATTTAACACGCCACTGAGGAAGGGTAAGGTGATACCCGAAAGCACTCTGGTTTTTAAATTATATGTACGTTTGATGGATGTTTTAATAAAATGACGCTTAAAATCTAATTATTTTGTCATTCATTTATTATTTAAATCAATATTGCTTTTTTTATTTATAACTTTTTCAAACGTTCTATAACTCCAGCCCATTTTTCTTAAATTAAGCCCGAGTCCGGCCAGTACCAAAAACTTCGAAGATAAAACATTTCTACTCTGCAGTTGCCTACACAGGCCGAACTTAAATCTAAATAGCTGAACCTTAGTCCAGGATAAAGTCGGTGCAATACAGGCATAGCACATGTATATTACTAAATGAATAAAAATCTAGCAATCGCACATATGAATTATTTTCATGGCATGAAATAGAATATAAAATAAACTTACCTGAGTATATTAACTATCTGTTATATTTATTCACTTGTATTCAACTTAATGATAAAAGTCCTTCACATAGCTCATTAAGAATTGAATGCCTGGAAAGATAAAAGATATACTTAGAATAAATCTTAACCAAAACACATATAGTTATTTTGGCGTAATAATTAATAACTTAAGTAATCATATCGTAAGTGGCAGCGAAGTAAGAAAAGCAAAATGCAGACGATCGTTTTGGAAACGATTGAGTTTCCTTATTTAGTAAAGTGCAAACCTAGTTTAGCTAAAATACTAAACTACTGCACAGTAAAGCGTAATACAAGAGAAACAAGCATATGCTGTATATAAGAACAAGAAAAGAGAAATAGAAAAAAAAGATAGAAAATCAATAATGCATGTTTATGATTAATTTGTAATTATTCTACTTATACTTTTTTTTACACCTAATATCTTACTCTTATTTACTGCGATTCCTTGTTCTTTCTCATTTTGCTTCTCTTTTATACCCCTAGATGACGCCATCACTGTAGTTTAGCATTGAGGCATTTACTAGCACGCGAATCTCATTTGGCATTAGATGCAGTAGATAACAGATGTGTGAAAAGTAGCAAATTAAAATTTTTCCCTGTACCTCACGATGTATAGTAACTGTTTCAATTTATAAAAAGTTACGTCAGACAATATGCTTATAACAAAAGAAAGGGAATGAGGTGGTCGAATATATAAGAAGTTGCACTCCAATATGAAATTTAAAGCAGAGCACTGAATAAGCTGCTTCATATTAGATAGACCGACAATTGTATCAATACACAAGAAGGTTACGCTTCAACTGATCTGCCGGAAATCAGTAGATCGGTAAAATTATCAAAATCGACAATTTTCGGAACAGTTCTATTTCCATATAATGTTTAAAAAGAACGTTTAAAAAGAAATCGTTTAAACCTACGTTTAAAAAGAAATCAGCTTTATTTTGTAAATATTCCATTCAAGTTCTTACTGTTTAAACCGGAAGCACATTTATTTTATTTTCATTTTCAGTCGCGACAAAATAAAATCAATATATTCTAAGATATAATTCAATTGCCGTTATCCATCTGGTATTTATTAGACTGTCTCAAAAATGACAAATACTAAAGTCACATTATATATAATAAACCGTTGTTTTTATACAGGATAATACCTATTATCTTTTGCCAAGAGGATAAATCTTCCCTTTCCGTTGAAAATACTTAACGGAAATCGAAGATTAACTTAAGATCTTTATTAGATACATACAATGTATTAATGACTGTTGAAAACGTTTGCAATACCTTCATTGCAAGTTTTGTTTGACTACAATCGTTTATAAATGAATGAAACCTTAACTCTGATCAATAAAATTGTGATGTGGCATGAACATGACTTTCCCTACAGACTTTATTTCACTTCATTTCTTTATACGCCTATTAAGTTATTTTATGTATGAAATAACATATCAAATAGATACATATTTGAAATTATTATTTGAGATTTTGAAATCGAATTTATATTTTTAAAATATTTTTTTTTTGTCATTTCCAACATAAGATGACGCCAAGTCACTGAGCTGCAAAATGAAATATTTTGCGAATAGTGTTTCTCTTGGTATAGTGGGATTAGTTTCACATTCTTTGTCTATGACATTAAAGGAAGCCATATGACCGTTAGGCGTCTCGTATCGTATTTGTGCGAGTTCTATTTTTGAGTAATACTTGGATTTAATCAGTACCAGCAATACGTATGATTAATTTAATTAACATATTTCATAAAAATTCGATAGAGTGCGCAGAAACTCACAAACTGACGTCAGACAAAAACAAGTCATTCATGTTATGGAACTTGTCAATCCATCAAAAACTATTATTCAAGTTTTTAACCCAATTTCTTTGTACAAGTACTAATTCACTATAGTTGAAAATAAAGGACTCTGTTAATACGAAGTGTTCACGCGGAGTGCGATCACGTTAAACTTGTGGGTCCGTAAGTCTTTCCGAGAGGTTGGTGGTAGGGAAAGGAGGGTACGGTCCTTGTGGATGCCTCCCCCACTGGGTTCCGGGCTAAATTGGGTGGCACTTCCCGGCCGTCCAAACAGTTACCTTACACCTTTCTGGTAGGTCGAACTGCCTGGATTTCAACAACACTAACATGTACACAGAACACACACATACACACATACATTCACTCTAACATACATACATACTAACTAAAGTTATACTAACATCCACACACACGCGCATACATACACACACACATACACACGCACATACATACACACACACATACACACAAACACACACACAAACAGACAACACATCAGAAACGTTCCATTTGAGTTCAGGGATGCATAGTGTTTTAAAGTAAAATCATCTAATTAGCAATAGTTCTGAGATGTAATCAAGATCATTATTTTTGCAGGGAAGTTATAGAAGCAGTGCATTGACGATTGCTCGCTACGTGTACTCACAAATTGTTATGTCCTTCCCTGTTAAGCGAGAAGGCCACGGCTAAATATACGCATTCAGATTACTGAAATTGAAACGATAGAATAAAAAACAAAGATATTTAATATTCCTGCTGCCCCCTCTGTGCGTCCCAGCGTATGTCCAGTACTCTAGCTACGTGGCCAAGGAAAATACATGATATTTTGACATTGGCATGCAATGACCCTTTATATTCGTTAGATGTGACATTGGCATTTTTTTTGTATTGAAAATATAATTGAAATTAAACCCAAAAACCACGCTTAAATCTATTTAGCCAAAAGCAGCATTGGCATTTTCCACACCAAGCCACATAAATATAAAAGATAACTTCCGGCAAAAGATTAAAAAAAATAGAAATACTTTGCGAAGATAATACATAAAATATCTTTTGATTTATTCCGCTGTCTAACAAGTCCCCAAATGTCTTCCTTGACAATATCGTGACGACTGTAGCTCTTCATCTCGCATTCCAGACACTCTTCCACGCCAAAACCGGGAAAAAAAGAGCAAATAACGTCAAATTTCCATCAAGTGAAAAATATGAAACGTCCTCGCCGCAAACAGAGATAAAGACCTTTAAAGCATTTAGATTAGTCGGCGCATTAGCTCTTGACGTTTATACCACCATGGCTTTTCGTAGTTTGTGGTGTCACCTTAATGGACCTACGTGTTTCTTGCCCGAAGATTCGCTGTTTTAGTGAGTTGGACACCTTCATAAAAGACATGTCTGCTTGCGATATACGTTTTCATCTGAAGTTTATGATGGCCGTTAATGAAATATCTGTGTTTGGCATATATGAAGGATTGCGCATGTTCCTCTTATTCTTGATTTGATAATTGATGAGTACTTATAGTTTTACTTTTCTACATTACACCTAATGTATAAATGGGGAAATTTTAATGCACAAATCCAACTTAAATATCAACTGAACCACGCGATGGAATGTGATGATTTTTTTTTCAGGCAAGGAGGCTGAGTTCAGGGAACAAACATTCTGCTGTAAGTTTCATTACCGTACATTGAAGTATGACATAACGGGAATTTAAAAAATATAGGTCTGTCTGTAGTGGCCGCTTATTATTTTAGAACGGTTCAACGGATTTATATACTTTCTCATATATTTTTTAAGCTTAAGGTGCCAATTCTTATTAGTTCGACAATCCTCTAAAACTTTGTAATTGACACTTTTAATCTATATTGATTTATTGGTGACTTCGCTAGCCTGACTTTAAAAATTATCCGCTCAGGGCGTTGTAATAATCACTTGTATTCGATCGGCCACGATCACTTTACTCTAGATAAAACAAATGCGTAGAGTGTACACTAATGGATATTTCCTTACAAAGTTATTGGAATGTTTATGTGTATTCGTATCTGAAAAGTAACAACTCAAGCTGAGGCAAGACCCATTTTATCCTAGAGCAGACTTGGACTTCAACTAATGAAAAGTGTTAAGATTCGTACTGATTTCGAACTTTAGAAGCGTTGTTCCAGACCTAGTAACAGCATTAAATTTTGACGCGTACAGATTTATATCGCACACAAGGTGCATTTTCATTACAATTATGTTTAATTTCTTTAACACAAAGTTAAATAAATGTTAGGCATTATTAATAAAATTGCTTTAATTGTAGTACAAAGCAATGAAAACAAATTATAGTTGTTTGAGAAAGCTGCCATGATGCTTAAGTCAAGATAATGCTCTTTAAGGACTGTTAAACTTTATTTGAATTAGCAGTGTTACGAAGTACTTAATTTTAAGATTATACATCATAAAATTAGATACTGTTATTAATTTTAAAAGATACATGCCGGCATTTGGCAATGGAGATGTACGAATTGTGAAATGGTTAAAGCTCTTAATCAAAGTAAGTCTTTTTTAAAACATATGGAATCCCAATCATTGAAAACTGTTATCAAATAAAAAAATAAAATTGAAAAATTATCAAGTTAATTATTAGTAAGTTATACTTATGTAATTATATGCACTAGAAAAAGCCGCGATTTGAATGGAGTCGGCAGTATGAAACTAACGAGCTACGATATATTTCAAATTAAAACTTTATTTAACAAATAATTATGAAATTAGAAGAATAAAAACTTAATTTGAAAATCCTAATACAAATATGCATTCAAGTGTTTGGAATTTGAATATTAAATTAAACAAATTAGAATACAGGAAAACAATGGAATCAAAGCAACACATGTTAATCATACAAATGTATTTCCATAGATTTGCGTTTTATTATTGTAAGCATCAAGGAGGTAAAGGTATCTCTCTAACTAAATGGTATGCATTTTGTTTAGTCACGTTCTTCTAACAACCGTGTGAAAAATAAATAGGGTAGTGAAGCTTAATATTAAACTCTTTTTTATTTAACTTTTGTACAACAATGGTTATTCATATGCGAAATGCCGCTAACCTATATTTTTTTTTGTAGAAAACGCAGTGGGAATGAAGTTTAAAAATAGGCGCTTCACCCTGTTGCAGTTCCTTTTACTAATTTAAATTTTGATTCTGTAAATATGCGTGCAATTTCACGTAGTATACAAATTGTTATTTTCCTACCTATTGTAGTTTTCGAGTAAAAAGGATAACAAAATTCAGGCAAATGTTGATTTCGTTTCGTTAGGTATGGAAAATGCACTTTGCTAATAATAAAAAATATATATTGCTCTATAATAAAATAAATATAACAAGAAAGATCAATCATGCATAAAACATTGAATATGAAATACTTTTCAACTGAAATGTAATTTTATTTAAACATCTCTAAAGTGCGATACATTTACCGCTAATATATTTTAAATTATCAAAGTACTCCAATAATTATGTTTGAAAACTTGGAACTTTATCGAAAAAATGAACTTTATTCAAATGATGTCATTAAAATATAAATCGTCTGGCTCTCTATGTAAAAGCAATTAATAGTTCATTCATATCACTTTCATTCCAGGCTCTAGAGCTAAATAATTCTCCGCAGAAAAAATTCAGGAATTCGTATACAACTCATCTTACAATCACTTGTTTACATTATGCATCTACTAAAATTAGGCTTCATTGTAGAAATAATTAAAGTTTGATGATCATGTAAACTCAAAAATATTGCAATTGAGTTGGTACAGAGTACAGATGCACAGAAAATACGCAAAAATAAAACAGCTTTAGGACGGATGCAACAGTAAATACACATTTAAAAGAACTTTAAACATCACGATTTTTACTCTGAGGAAAAAAGATGGATGCCATATTTTATTTTCGAGTGGGTCAAGTGATCTCTTCATATTAAAGGGATGTAATTATTTTAATTTCCATTTAAAAAACTACCTAACATATTTTTCTGAAATGTTTTTCATGCATTTTATGGGATGTTTTGAATATTTCATAAAATGTTCGAAGAAATTTGTGAATTATAACTTCGCTTAAAAAATGCTTGAAAATTTATGTCCCATAGGGTTCAATGTATTTCAAATTTTCAACCCCGGTTCAATTTAAAACTAATTAGGTGATATTATTATTTACATTCCCATATGTCCCACAGACCGTCTCAACAACATACTAAAATTTCATTTTTACGACAGTTATCGGGCGAACGGACATATAGACAGAATGAACAAAGTCATAAACACTTTTCAACTATATTGTAAAGTGTTAAAAATTGGCCCCCAATGCTGTGTGGAGATTAGGCTCAATATACAATCATGAGACATTCGATTAGATTCAATATACAAAGTTGAAAAAACAATATGTTTTAAAGGCGAAGACAAGATAAATGACATCGAACCGGTGTCGACGAAGACAACAAGAACACGTCCATTAAAATATGCTGTATCACTTGACCTAGGAAAGCAATTGTTGCCAGACGAAGAAATAAAAAAATCTGATGTGGGCAGCACATGACTTTCCTTATATAATGCAATGAATTTACTACTTTTACAATAAAAAATAGGTTTTTTTTATTTATATTATTTCCAAGATATTGAATTTTCGTCACTTAGTCGCCATTTTCATTGATTTAGTGTCATTTTTATCCATTTGGCGAGATTTTCGTTAATTTGGCAACACTTAAAAAAGTCGCCAAGTTGGCGACATTCCGCCAAATTCGGCGCTAAAACTTCGCGAAGCGTTATGGACGGAGAAATAAGTTATTCTTATAGCAGATAAATAACTATTGGCGTTCAAATACAAAAGTATTACTCAAAATATCTTTTCTCATGAATGGACCGAGCTAGATCCACGAGAATGATGTCACAAAATTTATCGCATTTATATTACATATGAAAAGTGAATATGTTTCTCAACAGTTAATATATTTTATTTAATTTATGGGATTTTTTGATAAATTTATTTAAAAAATGTGCAATATCTCAAGAACGGATCATGCTAGAGTCCTAAAGTTTATGTCAATCGTTTTTAAGGAAAAATTACATAAGATATGTATATTTGCGTAACTTTATTACAGGTTTTGATTTTTTGATGATTTTTTCAAAATTTCACTCGAAAATGTAGGGGGCTCTGAACATTCGATTACGTTTAAAAACAATAGGCTTCCAGTATTCACGGATTGTGATTTTTGTACCAAATTTCATTCGAATCGCTCTATTTGTTCGTGAGATATCGTCTAACACACACACACACACACACACACACACACACACACACACACTGACATCACCTCTAAAATGTTCGATTCGCGATCAGGGATGCTTGAAACGTGCTCTCCCGTCGAAAACTCGAATTCGAAGTTTCAAGCCCGTCACAGTACTTTCCTTATATATTATGTATATAAGGAAAGTAAAATAAAACCTGGGAGAAAGTAAAAAGAACGATAGAAGGATTCAAAACACTTTCTCTGTGGCTAAAACTACAAGCTAAACCTCCTATGATAAAAAAAAAGGAAATAGCCGGTTTCGAAATGTATGTAACATTATAAATCAACTTCCAAAAATATATGCAAAAATACTATGAAAATACTTGTGAATAAGGAATGGAGGAAAAACAACAGCTTTTGGAACGCAGATGAACCATCTTCATCAAAAGGACAAATTACTTTAATAATACTAATAGTTAAAAGATTTCAGAATTAAGAATACAATAAAAATTGAAGGAACGCAACCGGTTTCGGAAAAGTACATGAGTAAATTCATCAAATAATTTTAAATAACCTTCTATCAAATAATTTTAAAATACCAAGGAAAATAAACGGCTGCGAAATTAAGAAGAACATGGCACAAGTGAAAGAAATGATCCGAATTTCAGAAAACATATGAGATAACTTCATCAAGTAAAATTTAATGTTAAGTGCGATTGAATGATATGATTTATAATCCATAAAAATGTGCGTGTTATTAGGGGTCATTATATTTTTAATCATCCGGATTTATGATTAACTGCATCGTGTTTGGTTGTATTTCATTTTGATAAATGAGATTCAACTGTATTTGTTCTAAATTCATACGAATAATAACGTCATGTAAAATGTAAGAAAAAGCCCCGATAACATATTATGGTTATTTGAGATATTCGTAGAATCAAGAATGAGTAATATAAACTGCAGTTTAATTCAATATACAGGGTGTCCGGTGCTATCGGTGCCCAATGGTTATTTCCTCAACCGTTAGTCAGAGAGATACACTTCCAATTGCGAAAATGTTTTAAATTTTAAAATCTATTATTTTAGAGACAGTTTAAATCAATAAATGCATTTCTGAAAGAAATACGAAATATAAATTTCTATACGATCCCTCGGTCCTACCAATTATATTTAGGAAAATCATCCTCGTACAATTTCATGCAAAATAAAAAATAAATCTTCCTTTTATGACCAAAATTCACCGAGTAATGAAGCATTAAACTTTATGACTTAAGTCGCTTTTCCACGCATAAAAATGCCCCGTTTCAGGCAACAAACCAATCAGGGACCGTACTGACCATTTCTCCAGGCAACCAACCAATCAGGGACCGTATTGGCCATTTCTCAGCACAAAAAGTTCTCCAACTTTAAACAGCTATAAATCGGTCAATTTTAGTCGTAAAAGGATGATTTTTTTTATTTTGCATAAAATTGTATGAGGATGATTTTCCTAAATATAATTGGTAGGACCCGGGGATTGTATAAAAATTTATATTTCGTATTTCTTTCAGAAGTGCATTTATTGATTTAATCTGGCTCTAAGGTAATAGATTTTAAAATTTAAAGCATTTTTGCAAATGGAAGTGCATCTCTGTGACTAACGGTTGAGGAAATAGCCATTGGACACCGATAGCACTGGACACCCAGTATAACTATTCAAGGGAATAGTTGAACTTCATGTGATATAGCACTACCACTAAATTCTCAGTTATACGAAATCGTAAAATTACAAACAGTTAATAATTCTTCAGAAAAAGCGCATGTATCGTCTAATTTCACATTATCTGAGATTGTTAATCATGGGCACATTTAGACTAAATTGTGATTGCAAAGTTTTATGTCCATTATATAGATGTTCAAGAAAATTCAAGGTGTTCTTAATATTGAGTCTATCGAATTTTTTAATACGAATATGTGTTAATTGTAAAGTCGAAATTTACCTCATTTATTTCATACCAGAAAATATATCCGACGTTGTCCGGGAGTCAAAATAATAGTTAATCAAAATAATAAAATAAATAAATTTTACTTATAAAAATAACAATGAAATTGAATGCAATTGGCTTACATCAACGCAATGAACGTGATACGAATCCCCCACCCTATACCCCCCAAAATCGCAAAATACGTCACTTTCAAAGACTTTGTACGTTAGTTCTAATAAATGCCGTAAGTTTCTACGTTAGAATTTACAGACGGGACATAATTGAAATCCTAGTTTTAACAATCTTAGTACAATGAGACCAATTTATATAGTGCCCATATTTTCCGCAAGCAATACAATTTTTATATTTCCAATACTACGTTTAAATCTCCATTTTAGAAACTTGTGAAATAGCTTAAGAAACAAAATGGCCACGATCACTCACCAGAACGTTTCCTGTCGACGTTCATGAACACATCCAATCCCCGCCTATGGGTGTTCATGCACGTGTGCGAAGAGACCTGATTTTCTTGCGCGATTTTCGTGCGCACGTGTGCGAAGAGATCTGCTTAGCAGAAATCCAAAGTTTACAAAAATTAGCCATCAATTTATACCTTATAAAATTATAATTAAGGCTCCTGGATTTTCTATCATTTTGGAGCAGTGTGTAATATTTAAAGACGCTGCTGTTAAATAATAAATATCGGATTGCCGGTTAATTATTTATATCGCAATTTTAAAATTAGGGATGTCTTCAATGCTCCAAAAGTATATACATATTTTTAAATTCACAAGAATTCGTCTATTAATCACATGAATCCGTTCAAAGTTGAATTTATGTTTTTCCGATGATGTTAAGATGGAAACTCTGGGTTAATATTTTTTGTCGCTAATGAACCGATTTGTGTGAAAATCGCTCAAAATCATGCTTACACATAAAAAATGAGCTAATTCGAATTTAGAAATATAATGCTGGAGTGCACCTTCTCGGGTCTTGAAGAGCCTGTGTATCAAATTTCATGGCAGTACGTCGCTTAGATTTTCCGCTACAGAATTCAACACCGACAAACAGACGAACAAACAGACATTTTTCTTTATTATTACAGATCTATTTTGGCATAGACATTTACATAAAATGTATTGTTTTGTAAAATATTTGTAAATATAATTTTACAGGAAGGAATGTTTTTGACTTTTAGAACAGGCATTCATTCATTCAATTAGCATATGTGTATTACTGCAAATTGTTATGGAATCATTCATTCGCAGCTATTTATCAAGTATCAGATTAAAATTCTGGAACGCTTCATTTTGTAAAATGAAACAGTTGCATAATGGAAAGAAAGATGTGTTAAAATTAGTCTTTTAATATTGGATACGAAATGAAATGTTAGTTTTATAGACAAGACTATTGTACAAAATGCCTTACATGCCATAATAGCACATTATAATAGGCAGATTTATGATCATACCAGGCATTATACATATGTATGTATATAATGCCTGGTAAAATATTCAGAAATATCCCCACTGAATAAGAAGACCACAAGACAACGTTGGAAGTAGGTAAAATAATAAATTGAAAGCTGAACAATAAATTGAAAAATGTTCTTGTCAATTAATTACACAGTATATATGTACAAAATCATATAATTATCTTTTTGAACACAATTGCAGGTGAATTAATTGGGAATAATTTTAGAAAGTCTTATGTGAATGTGCATTTCTAATTATTAACACTTTACAACATAGTTGAAAAGTGTGTATGACTTTGTTCATTCTGTCTACCTGTATGTCTGTTCGCACAATAACTGCCGTAAAAAGGACTTTATCAAAATGACATTTTAGTATGTTGTTCAGACGGTCTGTGGGAAATATGGGAATATAATTTAATAATATCACCCAATTAGTTTTAGATTGAACCCGGGTTGGAAAAATGAAATACATTGAATCCTATGGGACCTAATTTTTCAAACATTTTTTAAGCAAATTTAAAATTCACAAATTGCTTTAAAAGTTTTAGGAAATATTCAAATTGTCCTCCCCAAAAATATGAAAAAATTTCCGCAAAATACATTCTGTAGTCTTTTAAATAAAAATTAAAATAATAATTAAATCCATATTATATGAAGAAATCACGTGACTCACTTCAAAATAAAATATGACATCCATCTTGTGTCAAAATCATGATTTCTGAAGTTCTTTTTAATTTATATTTTGTGTTGTATCCGTCATAAAACCGCTTTATTTTTTGCTTAATCTTTTGCTTACGTGTAGGACAGCGTTCATCCCGAACGAAAAACCTCGTCTATCACGTCCATGGACGCAATGGACGCTCCCAACGTCGATGGACATTCCCAAATGAAGAACATTGTCCATCGGCGTCCATGGACGCCAATGTTTGCAAAGGGGAATCGAACTATTTGGGATAGGGTATGTCAAATTCCTGTCTGCTTGAGAGGTTCTTCGTTTGGGACTGACGATGTTCCACCCTTAAGCAAAAGGTTAATATCTATGCATCTATATTCTGAGACAACGCAATTACAATATATTTGAGTTTAAATTATCATCAAACTTTGATTATCTGTACAACGAATCCTAATTTTCACTTATGGAGAATATAAACACATCAAGCTGTAAGGTGAGTTGTAAAGAATTGCTGAATTTCTTTAACACAAAATTATTTTGCTGTAGAGTCTGCAATATAGCTGATATGAATGAAACATTCATTGATTTTTCATAGAGGAGCCGACGATTTTATAACAGACTTATTCGATGAAATTTTAAGCATAGAGTTAAATTACTTTTACCTCCATGGTTTTAAATTTTTAAGTAAAATACATTATTGTAGTAGTGTGATGAATGAAAGGAATGGAATAAAAGTGTATGAATGAAATATCCACTGTTTTTATAGAGAGAACGAGGCTTTTCCATTCCGATGACATCATTTGAATAAAGTTCATTTTTTTCTCTGAAGTTTTAAGTTTTCAAATATAATAAATTATTGTAGTATTGGGATAATTTTGAAAATATTACTGCTGAATGTATCGCATTTTAAGGATGTTTAAATAAAATTGCATTGCAGTTTGAAAGTGTTTCATGATCAATGCTTTATGCATGATTGATCTGTCTTATATTAAACATTATCTTTATATTCATTATTTTAATGATTTTTAATGGCATTTTGTTGTCTCCCAGTTCATTGTCTATATTTTTAAGGTTTTATTATTAGATTAATCTTTTTATTAGTTGCATTTAGTGCAATAAATAAATGTATATTTACTTAACAGTTCGAATTTAATTTTGTAAATTCACAAATGACGATACTCTAATAATGTTTCTCTACTAATTGATTTAGTTTCTATAAATGCGTTAATTATACAGGCCTGCGATGGAAAAGGTGTCTGAGAAGTAATAATTTATTCTTCTATCTTATCGTCAATTTTGCTCAATTTACACTTTTAAGTAGCATTTGGATTAAAATTAAGCGCATTAGTATATACCAACGCGCTTAATTTTAATAATAAAAATAAATATATTTTTTTAATTCACCATTATTTAAAGCTAATTAGTTGCATTCGTACTTTATTGAAGTGCATTTTTATGGTAAAGAAATTCTCATGAAACTTCTCATTCTTAAGAAAGGAGAGGTAAGAGGGAAGGAGGGAGGGAAGGAGGGAGGAAGGGAAGGAGGGAGGGAGGGAGGGAGGAATAAAAGTGCAGCACCAGATTGAGAAGGAGGAGGCAAGAATAAAATTGTAGGTGGCTTCTGCAGATAAAAGTGCAGGTGGACATTTTGAATATGAATCGCCGAGATAACAAATGACTCATTTAAAAGAAAACTTATTAAAGAAGTTTGTCGAAGGGACAACAAGAAACTTTCTGTTTCAGAATCCCCATAGTGCGGTGTTGTTGTTAAGACCCAGACCGTCCGACCTACCAGAAAGGTGTAAGGTAACGGTTTGGACGGCCGGGAAGTGCCACCCAATTTTGACCGGAACCCAGTGGGGGAGGCATCCCCGTACCCTCCATCCCCTACCACCAACCTTTCGGAAGGACTTACGGACCCATATGTTTAACGTGATCGTACTCCGCATGAACACGGCGGCAGTTGTGGCAGCGTGCAAATCCAGCGCGCAAACCACCAGGCTACCGCGCCCAAAATGTGCCAACAGCACCCATAGTGTGGTGTGAATCCCACAACCATTCCGATGACTGTTACTTCTGTTCTTTGAATGTTCGAGGTTTTAATATGAAAAAGAAAAAATACATTGCATATCCTAATTTACTATCAGCAAATACACTCAGTGAAACATGATCACCTCTCCAAACTTGAGATGAACCACTCAATCCAAACAACAATTCAAATGATGTAGTTGAAGATTTCAATGATGGCGAATACAAACAAAGTGGCACAGCTGATTTTTTTTCACAGTCCAATTTAAATGACTTGGTGAGATATGTGGGTCTACCTAAGGAATCTGCAAAACTGCTAGGTTCGATTAGAAGGTGATTTAGTTTACAGTAGCGATATTCCCGGAATGATAAGTACATTCAACGTAAGTCATGAAGTCACCAATAGGAGACTGTTTATCGATTCGTCAAAAAGAAGTCTCAAAGTTGTGTTTCTCCTTAATAACAATAAGTATGCTTCAGTACCAGAAGAACATTCCATGCATTTCAAAGAACGATACGGAAATTTATGGACAGTTTGCTGTGAACTTAAAGTCATATCTAGGATGTTGAGACAACAAAGTGGGTACACCAAATACCCGTGCTTTTTGTGCGAGTGGAACAGCCGAGATCGACAGCAACATCGGTTCAGGAAGGAATGTCCAGAAAGAGTCACATTAGAACCTGGAAGTAAAATTTTGACAAAAACCATAGTTGCTCGAGAAAAAATCTTTTACTCCTGCTTCACATAAAGCTGGGATTGGTGAAGCAATTTAGCAAAGCTTTGTCGAAAGAAGGAACGAGTTTTAAATACATTTGTGCAACATTTTCGGGATTATCTACAGCCAAATTGAAAGAAGGCATTTTTGTCGTTCAGACACAGCAAACTTATACAGGATAATCTATTAAAGTATTTGAAGAGAAAATATAAACTTTTGAAACAGAAGCGTGGAGAGCTTTCAAGAAGGTGCTGACTAAATCGGAGACCAAATTGGAGACCAAATTTGAGCAAGGAGGTGGTGATCATAACAAGAAACCCAACTATAAAATGATTGTAGTCGGGTTACATGATACAGAAATTCAAAGATTTGGATTGCTCTATGAGCTTAAAATCGCATTTTCTCAACTACTCTCAATTAGACTACTTTCCTGAGAATCTAGAGGCTACGATCAAAGAGCAAGGAGAGCGATTTTACCAAAGACATGAAAGATATAGAAAGAAGACACCAAAGCAGATGGAATGTCAACATGATGGTGGATGGCACACATAGATGACCCTGGAAGAGAATTTCATAGAAAAGTTAAAAACAAGAAAGATCAATCATGCTTAAAGCATTGATTATGAAACACTTTCCAACTTCAATGCAATTTTATTTAAACATGTCTAAAATGCAATATATTCCTCGGTAATATTTTAAAACTTATCACGATACTGCATTAATTTATTATATTTGAAAACTTAAACCTTCATCGAAAAATATGAACTTCATTAAAATAACGTCATTGAATTATAAATTGCCTGGTTTAAACATCTCTAAAATGCTATTTTTAAATATTTTTAAAACTATTATAATGCTACGATAATTTATTATATTTGAAAACTTCATCGAAAACAACTGAAATTCATTCAAATGACGTCATAGGAAAAATAACACGCCTGGATCTCTCTATAAAAACAGCATTTCATTCATAACATTTTCCCATTCATGTCATTCATCACAATACTATCATAATATATTTTATTTAAGGGGGCATAGGACCTTTAAACCTTCAAAAAATCGATTTTTCAATTTTATTTTATTCTGAATATTTGAACATTTCTGAACACTGTGCAAAAAAAACCGCATTTAAAAATTCGCATTATTTCGAAAGTTATGAGCTTTTATGCAACATACACTTTTGAAAAATTTTTCATGTCAGCCATCGCCGCCATTTTTAAAGGGACATCACTGTTTGTTTATGTTTGCAGTTTGCTGATGTGTCACGTAAATCTAATACTTTTTCCACCACCATGTCTTAATTATTTATTTAATTATTTCTACAGCAGTAGGAAGGCAACTACTCACCTCTACTGAACTGCTCAGCCCAGTTTGTTTATATTCTAGCGCTGTTAACTTGTTTACAACGTGGAGAATTTCTTCTGAGTTTCGCAATTTCTTTTCATTATATTTTTTTACTTTTTACGATTGATTTTCTGCATTTATGTTGTTTCAGCATAAGAACTTTGAACTAAAATACAGTTAATCTATTTTATAAGTATACATTACAAACTTTTTCACGTTTGCATATTTATTTGTGTAAACTTCAACGTACAAGACTGTTTGGTGCAATTTTTTAATATAAACTTTTTGCTTTTTGCTTTCTAATAATGGATACACCGGCAACTAAATCTCGTTCTGGTAAAAGAACGAAAAGAAGGCGTTTTCAAGGAAATATGTATGTAATTAAAAACAAAAACAATCCGAAAGTGTTCGAACGGCAAAATGTTGATTCTACGCCTAAGCTAAGTGCTTCAAGTAAAAAACTGTTCAGCTCAAAAGATGAACTTTCAGTTGATAAGTCATATATTTCATCTGAAGAACATGAATATAGAATGGTTAATATATCAGTACTTTTCAAGGAGCTTGCAAATGTTTTGTGCTGTAAAATATGTCATGGAACAATAAATATACTTGAAAAATCTTCAATGGGTTTAGCATCCACATTTCTTGTATATTGTGATAGCTGTGATGAACTAAAGTCTGTGAAAAATACAAAAATGCTTGGTGTTAAGAAAAATATTCCAGAAATAAACAGAAGAGCTGTGTTTTCTATGCGATGTATAGGACAGGGTTTATCGGCTTTACCTACTTTTTGTTCTACTATGGGTCTTCCAGCGCCTGTTTCTCAGAAATCATATAATCGGAGCAGAAAGCGGGAAAGTTATTGAAACCGAAGTAATGTCTTCTTTTTGTAAAGGTTGCAACAGCTATAGAAGTAAGAAAATTGGCCCTCGGTAAGAAAAGTGGAAAAAGAATCATAAAATAGTGTGTTCAAAAAACCATTCGGGTAGTGCCGGAAAAATGGAATGTGATGGAATGTTACGCATATTCAACAGATCAATTGAAGACCATGGTGTTCGGTACAAATTTTATATTGGTGATGGTGATACGAAAACATTTTCACAAATATCGAATAGCAAACCATATGGAAATGAAATAGTGGTTGAAAAACTTGAATGCACAGGTGCATTCAAAAAAGAATGGGAACTCGTTTGAGAAAGCTGAAAACCCAGATGGCTGGAAAGAAGCTATCAGATGGAAAGACAATTGGAGGAAAGGGCCGGCTGACGGAAGCCAATATTCAAAAATTGACTTCCTACTATGGAGATGCAATTCGTGGAAACAAAAATGATTTGTTTAAAATGCGACAAAGCATATGGGCTGTATGGATGCATATGGTATCCTCTGACAGTGACCCACAACACTTTTTTTGTCCTAAGGGACCAAATACTTGGTGTAAGTACAACCATGCAGCATACTCGAACACAGTATCAAACTTCAAGCATAAGAACTCCCTCCCAAAATCTGTCATGGAGTTGGTAAAACCAATATTTAAAGACCTTTCAGACCCAAATCTATTGAAACGCTGTCTTGGAGGGAGAACTCAAAATCCTAATGAGTCTTTAAACTCCCTCATATGGAAATATTGCCCGAAAAATATAAATACTGGGAGAGAAATTGCACAAATAGCAACAAATATTGCCAGTATAACATTCAATGATGGTGGTAACGGTATAATAAAAATTATGAATGCTTTAAATTTGAGTATAAACAGAAATGTACTAAATGTTTTACATCTGAGTGATAAGAAACGGATACACGAAGCAGATTTTCGAGCCTCTAGCAGTACATATGAAGTTCGAAAAGCTCGTAAAAGGCAGAAAACATTTGATTTTCAACGACAACAGGAAGAGAAAGGAATTACTTATGCGTCTGGTGCATTTTGATGCTACATTAGATATAACGCAGGATGTATTATAAACTACAGCCAAACATTAATTAGCCGAACTGCGATAACTCTGAATATATACTGAATATAACTGTGAATATATTTTTAAACTTAAAAGCGGGTTTCTCAGATATGTGATTTTAACTCTTGCGCGCAATATATTTTAAAATATATGTAACCAATCACTTTCAAATTTTTTGCTCTTACTTGTTTCATCTATATACATAATTTATAGATAAAAAATCCTCATAAATAAGTAAAAATTTAGTAAACGTTCTTCATCTGACTAACATGAAACGACTGCACGAAACGTCTGTTCGAGTTTCCGAAGCAACCTATAGAGCTCAAGTAGCCCCTAAAAGGCAGAAAATTTTTGATTTTTCTTACATAACAGACATAGGAAGGTGCTAATTATGAACCAAAGGCATTTTAAGGTACAAAGTAAGATAATAAGTAACATTGAAGTATTTTTAAATTATAAAACTGTTTTTCTCAGATATGTGATTTTAACACTTGCGCGCAATATATTTTAAAATATATGTAACCAATCACTTTCAAATTTTTTGCTCTTACTTATTTCATCTATATACATAATTTATAGATAAAAAATCCTAATAAATAAGTAAAAATTTAGTAAACGTGCTTCATCTGACTAACAAGAAACTACTGCGCGAAACGTCTGTTCGAGTTTCCGAAGCAACATATAGAGCTCAAGTAGCCCCTAAAAGGCAGAAAATTTTTGATTTTTCTTACATAACAGACATAGGAAGGTGCTATTTATGAACTAAAGGCATTTTAATGTGTAAAATAAGATAATAAGTAACACTGAATGTATTTTTAAACTTTAAAGCTGTTTTTCTCAGATATGTGATTTTAGACCTTGCGCGCAACATATCTTAAAATATATTTAACCAATTACTTTCAAATTTTTTGGACTTACTTGTTTCATCCATATATATAATTTGTACTTCAAAAATTCACCATAAATAGTAAAAAAAGAATTGTGAAGAGGTTTATTTCATGTTTTTTAGCACTGAAAATGAAAATTTCATTTTGCTTAAATTTAAAAAATATTAAATTTATTTCAAAATTTTAAAAAGTGTGTACAAATTAAAGATGTAATAGTTATAAATATATTATTATCAAATTGAAGTCCATAAGTATAATATTATTGGAAATATCCTGCGCGCGGCTGCTACATACACCATTATGTCTGTCAAAATTGTATAAATTTTAAAAAACAATATAAAATGTACATATAATTATATGACTTCAGTAAAATTTGTGTAGTAAGAAAGGTTTTCTAAATGTTTAGAGAAAAAAATTTGAACATCTGGGATACACCTGGTTAAAATTAAAAAATTGTAAATATAGCTCTATTTTCAATGAATTTCGACTGTTTAAAGGTCCTATGCCCACTTAAAAATTAAGGCCACGGAGTACACGTAATTAAACACTATGCGTAAAACTTCATCGAAAAAAATCGTCCTTCTTTTTGTAAAATCAACGAATATTTGATTCATATCAGTTATGCAGACTCCATGAACTAAATGATTTTGTGTTACAGAAATACAGCAATTCCAATACAACACATTCTACATATTTTGCTGTTTACATTTTACATAGGTGAAAAATAGGCTTCGTTGTAGAAATAATCAAATTTGGATGAGCTTTTAAACTCAAATATACTGTAATTGCGTTGTTTCAGTTTGTAGATGCACAGAATTTATGCAAAAATAAAGTGATTTTAGGACGGATACAACACTCAATATGAATTAAAAAGAACTTTAAAAATCACGATTTTGAGACAAGATGGATGCCATATATCATTTTGATGTGGGTCACGTGATATTTTTATATCATGATCACGTGATCGCTTCATATAAGAGGTGTTATTATTATTTTAATTTTTATTTAAAAAACTACTGAATATATTTCGCTAAATTTTTTTTATATATTTTATGGAACAATTTGAATATTACCTAAAATTTTCGAAGCAATTTGTGAATTTTAAATCCGCTTAAAAAATGTTTGAAAAATTAGGTCCCATAGGGCTCAATGTATTTCATTTTTTCAACCCGCGTTCAATCCAAAACTAATTGGGTGATATTATTGATTTGTATTCCCATAGGTACTACAGACCGTCTGAACAACATACTAAAATTTCCTTTTAATTAAGTCATTTTTACGGCAGTTATCGTGCTAACGGACAGACAGACAGACAGACAGAATGAACAAAGTCATAAACACTTTTCAACTTTGTTGTAAAGTGTTAAAAAAAAGTTTGAAAGAAAAACATATAGAAACCAGAAAGAGAAATAGCTGTTTATTTGTATGTGAATTAATCTTTAATTACTTTAATTAAAATGTATTTTCTCCAACACTTTCATTCCAAAAATGTTTGCGGAAAATTTTAAATAGTGTTAATTTACTTATTAAAAGGCATTTTAAAGCTATTTTCTTGTAATAGTGAGATCCGTTTTTGAAAAATCATTATGTGATAGAGAAAATTTGAAGTGCTGTTTGAAATCGGAGTGCAGATATATATCAGAAACAGATAATAGTTTTCAGACAACTTTTCATGACTTTGATTTTGCAGCCGCGTGTTATTAACACTTTACAACAAAGTTGAAAAGTGTTTATGACTTTGTTCATTCTGTCTGTCAGTCTGTCTGTCCGTTAGCACGAAAACTGCCGTAAAAACGACTTAATCAAAATGAAATTTTAGTATGTTGTTCAGACAGTCTGTAGAACCTATGGGAATATAAATGAATAATATCACTCAATTAGTTTTGGATTGATCCCGGGTCGAAAAAATGAAATACATTGAGCCCAATGGGACCTAATTTTTCAAACATTTTTTAAGCGGATTTAAAATTCACAAATTGCTTCGAAAATCTTAGGTAATATTCAAATTGTTCAATAAAATATATAAAAGAAAATTCAGCGAAATATAATCAGTAGTTTTTTAAATAAAAATTAAAATAATAATTACACCTCTTATAAGAAACGATCACGTGACCATGATATGAAACGATCACATGACCCACTTCAAAATGATATATGGCATCCATCTTGTTTCAAAATCGTGATTTTTTTTAAGTTCTTTTTAATTCATATTGAGAGTTGTATCCGTCCTAAAACTACTTTATGTCTGCTTAAATTCTGTGCATCTACATACTGAAACAACGCAATGACAATATATTTGAGTTTAAATGCTCATCTAAATTTGATTATTTCTACAACTAAGCCTATTTTTCACTTATGTAAAATGTAAACAGCAAAATATATAGAATGAGTTGCATTAGAATTCCTGTATTTTTTTTAACACAAAATAATTTAGTCCATGGAGTCTGCATGGCTGATATGAATGAAATATTAATTGATTTCATAAAGAGAAGGACGATTTTTTTCGATGAAGTTTCAAGCATAGAGTTTAATTTTTTGTAGCTCCATGGTCTTAAACAAATTGTTTAAATAAAATAAATTATTATAGTATTCTGATAAATGAAATGAATGGGAGAAAGTTATGAATGGAATCCCGTTTTTATAGAGAGATCCAGACGTGTTATTTTTCCTATGACGTCATTTGAATTAATTTCAGTTGTTTTCGATGAAGTTTTCAAATATAATAAATTATCGTAGTATTATGATAATTCTAAAACTATTTCCGAGGAATGTATAACATTTTAGAGATGTTTAAACCAGGCAATTTATATTTCAATGCCGTCATTTGAATAAAGTTCATTTTTTTCGATGAAGGTTTAAGTTTTCAAATATAATAAATTAATGCAGTATTGTGATAAGTTTCATAATATTACCGAGGAATGTATTGCATTTTAGACTTGTTTAAATAAAATTGCATTGAAGTTGGAAAGTGTTTAATAATCAATGCTTTAAGCAAGATTGATCTTTCTTGTTATTATATGCATCTGTAGTAAAACATGAAAAATATAAAAGACCTAATAAGACCATAAATCATCATTAAAACTAATAAATTTCAGCCGATAAAGAGTAATCTCATCAGATATGTATATATATATATATATATATATATATATTAGAAAAATATTTGAAAAATACTATACATAAAATACATTATCATATCACTGCTAAATATAGCAAAATATTAAAGCGCAATGCCACACTTTCATGTTAAGCAGATATATTATAGTAAATACAAAAACAGATTTAAAAAATCTGATGTGGGCAACACATGACTTTCCTTATATAATGTAATGAATTTACTACTTTTACAGTAAAAAAATAGGTTTTTCTTATAGTAGATACTAATATTCTTTCCAAGATATTGAATTTTCGACAATTAGTTGTCATTTTCATTGATTTAGCGTCATTTTTATCCATTTGACGAGATTTGCGTTAATTTGGCAACATTTCAAAAAGTCGCCAAGTTGGCGACATTTCGCCAAATTCGTCGCCAAAATCTCGCCAAGAGTTATGCACTAAGAAAAAAGTTATTCTTACAGCAGATAAATGACTATTGGCGTTCAAATACAAAAGTATTATTCAAAGTATATTTTTTCATGAATGGAACGAGCTAGATCCACGAGAATGATGTCACTCAATTTATCGCATGGTATTACATATGAAAAGTGAACATGTTTCTCAATAGGAATTTTTTTTATGTGACTTTTTCATAATTTTTTTGAAAAATGTACAATATCTCGAGAACGGTTCATGTTAGCCTTCTAAAATTTATGCCAATCGTTTTCTAATGAAAAATTACATAAGAAATGTCTATTTGCGTAACTTTATTAGCGGTTTTGATTTTTTGACGATTTTTTCAAAATTTCATTCGAAAATTTAGGGAGGTTCTGAACATTCGATTACGTATAAAAACAATAGGCTTCCAGTGTTTACGGATTGTGATTTTTGTACCAAATTTGGTTCGAATCGGTCCATTCGTTCGTCAGTTATCGTCTCCACAGACTCACTGACACACACACATACACACATACTTTCACACACACACACACACACACAGACATCACTCCAAAAATGTTTGATTCGTGATCAGGGATGCTTGAAACGTGCTCTCCCGTCGAAAACTCGAATTCGAATTTTCGACCCCGTCACAATACTTTCCTTATACATTATGTATATAAGGAAAGTAAAAAGGGGGGGAGCTCTTTAACCGGGAAAAGGGGGGAAGCACAATCCCCCCTAGCCTTTTTACTGTAGTTTCTGTAAACACTCTCCCTTCTTTTCACCCTTCACCCCCTTTTACATCTGTTTTTGTATTTACTATAATATATATATATATACAATTGAAATCAAAAAAGAGGATAAAGTTCAATGGAGGGGGAACCAAATACAATGCATACAATGGCAGAGGAGGATTGCGACTCCTCAATCCCGTTTAAAGCTGCTTTTCCAGCCCGGGCAAACGCTCACGGAACCAATGCATTGCAAAGGTTGATCCCCCATGCGTGCCTAGTCAGAAGCACCCAAACATGGAGAAACGGACCACCGAGAATGGAAGTCAAGACACGCACAAATGAAGAAACACAAAATCCCCTATTATATAAGTAACTATGCGCATGTGCAAGTCTTCAAGAGATATGCCGAAACTATCCCAATTCAGCAAAATCCCTTTTGAATGAATATGCTTTATTTTTATTGTTGAAAAATGAATTATAATATTTCGTCAGGAAATTAACTGGGTAATTCTTTCTTAATGCTTCTAATATTATCCCCTTGTTACTGGATATGCAATCCTTTGCTAAAGTGTTGCAAATGTGTTAAATATAAGGTTTCTGCATATCTCTTGAAGACTTGCACATGCGCATAGTTACTTATATAATAGGGGATTTTGTGTTTCTTCATTTGTGCGTTTCTTGACTTCCATTCTCGGTGGTCTGTTTCTCCATGTTTGGGTGCTTCTGACTAGGCACGTATGGATGATCAACCTTTGCAATGCATTGGTTCCGTGAGCGCTTGCCCGGGCTGGAAAAGCAGCTTTAAACGGGATTGAGGAGTCGCAACCCTCCTCTGCCATTGTATGCATTGTATTTGGTTTCCCCTCCATTGAACTTTATCCTCTTTTTTGATTTCAATTGTATATTTACTTCGGATTAAAGAGCAGCATTTGCGCCTGTTCCTTGGTAATATTAATTTACATCTTTGTGGTTGCGTATAGCACGTGTCGCATATTGTCTGTATATATATATATATATATATATATACTAATATTTTACAGTATGTTTATCTCAGTTCATTTTTATCGCATCCGGTCCTGTTTAATTTTAATAAACGAAATCCTACTGAATTTATTATTGAATCATTTTAAGACTCAGTTTTAATTCTGAATCCTTTTAAAACGATGATGCTTTTCGCCCACCAAGTAGAATTCTGCTTATTATTAATTAAATTCCGTAAAGTTCAAGACAAAGCAGATATGACATATTATGGTTGTTTGAGAAAACTGCCAAATCAAGAAAGCGGAACATAAAATGCAGCTCGTTAAGATAAAAGGCTTCTAGGAATGGTTAAATTTCATTTCATTTAGTACTGCTGCGAATTACTGAAATTTAAGAGCATATTATAAAAGTATAAAATCTTATTAATCTAAAGAAAGATGCTGGCATTTTATACCTTCCCGTTTTATGACAATGTAAAATATTAATTTTCCACATAAATGCGCCAAGGAAGTTTTATGTTAATTGTAGATGGATGTTTACAGTGTCTAATATTTTATTCGAATAAATTGACTTTTGTCTGTTAAAAGTTACATATTGTTTATGGCACATAGAAACTGTCCAATAATCTCATCAAAAACCGCTGCGACAATAACACAATCAGTAAAAACTTCGTAAATACAGCATAACTAGGAAAATAACCTCTTCTATTAGTTTCAAAGGTAAAATAACAGCCTTCTTCTTCCGCACAGATAACAACCGCAACTTCACTTCCTCAAGCCAGGTCGGCAACTGAGAATGGCACGTGGCTGAAAGGGGAAGAAAAAATGGTGCCACCTCGGCGAGAAAAAATGAGAGAGGTAAAATCCTCAACGACAGTCAGAAAACAATGAGCGGATAAAACAAGAGCAGAAAGGATGGCTTGAGGACAGGGGTTAGAGAGGTGTCCACCAGGACAGTATAAATCCCCTTTTTAAACTTGCAGTAAAGGGAAAATGTGCATAGAAAAGGGAATTTCATAATAGTGTAGAATTAAATCGAATTGGAGATCGGAGGAGGGGATGTTTTCGAGTATTCAGAAAGATACATAAATAATACCCAAGTAAAGTGAAAAAAATGATTAGTTGGTTAGAGGGACGCAAGACCTTGAGCTTCAGAAAAGGTGTTTGATAAGACATACGCATACGGACGCTTTTGCGTCCTAGTGTTGCGACCTGGATATACCGTCGAGCAGGGATTTATTTACTCCCGAAAAGAAAGAAGAAAATAAAGCGGTAATAGAATGGAGGGATGAACAATAGGAAACGCGAAAACTACAAAATGAAGTAATGAAAGAAAACTGAGATGGTTAAATCACTTGTAAAAATATATGTAGAAACATAAGAAACGGCAGTAAACTAAGTACAGAACAAACAGGGGAAAATGAAATTCAAATATAAAGGAACCATCTGGCTTTGGAAGCCATATAAACTAACTTCGTCAAAAAAATAAGTTAATAAATTAAATAAAAAATATTAAGGAACAAGCAGAAAAAATAATTAAAATTTGCCATCTATCTTTCCTCGGTATTCCATCTATTTACCTTCCTTCTTTTTTCTTACATTCAGCCCCGTGTGCCCCCCTCAGTTGAATAAATGAAGTCGAGTTTCTTGTCAGTCCTGAAGAAAAACGTGTTATTTGCCCTTGGATCTAGCAGACTAGTTAATTTTTGTATGTATCCACTATTTACGAAGTTTTTATTTATTGTGAAATCGAAACTAGTTTATTTCATAAATACCATATATGGCTTTGCGCACAAGCAATAAATATATAAAACACAACGTAAAATACTGCACGAATAAGATGTAAAAAAGCATCAGCTGTGGAAAAGCATGTTTATCCAATTCACTTGTCAGGTTTTCTTCTTCAGCGCATATAGGTCAAGTCGTACGTACCAAATGAACCTACCGTGCATAGGATACGATTTAAAAAAATGCAGAAATACATAGCGGTGGTGCCATCTGATGTAAAGAAGGAGAAGAAATATAATACAATCAGAAAAATATTCTCAAAAATTAGATTAGCTTGGGAGAGTAGACACAAAAAGAAAAAAAATCTGATGTGGACAACACATGACTTTCCTTATATAATGCAATGAATTTACCACTTTTACAGTAAAAAAATAGGTTTTTCTTATAGTAGATTCTTATATTCTTTCCCAGATATTGAATTTTCGACGATAGTCGTCATTTTCACTGATTTATCGTTATTTTTATCCATTTGGCGAGATTTTCGTTAATTTGGCAACATTTAGCAAAGTCGCCGACATTCCGCCAAATGTTATATATGGAGAAATAAGTTATCCTTATAGCAGATAAATAACTATTTGCGTTCAAATACAAAAGTATTACTCAAAGTATCTTTTCTCCAGAATGGAACGAGCTAGATCCACGAGATTGATGTAACTAAATTTATCGCATGATATTACATATGAAAAGTGAACATGTTTCTTAATAGGAAATATTTTTTTTATTTTATGACTTTTTGATAATTTTTTTGAAAATTGTGTGATATCTCGAGAACGGTTCATGTTAGCGTTCTAAAATTTATGTCAATCGTTTTCTAATGAAAAATTACAAAAGAAATGTCTATTTGCGTAACTTTATTGGTGGATTTGATTTTTTGACGATTTTTTCAAAATTTCATTCGAAAATAAAGGGGGGTTCTGAACATTCGATTGCGTATAAAAACAATAGGCTTCCAGTGTTTACGGATTGTGATTTTTGTACCAAATTTGGTTCGAATCGGTCCATTCGTTCGTCAGTTATCGTCTCCTCCACAGACCCCCCCCCACACATGTTAGTATTTATAAAAGGGGCGTACCAGTCCAAATCGGGGAGGTGCAGCAGGAGGAGAGTCCCTCAGAGAGTATCTTCTCGGAGGGTCTTTAGACCCCCCAGGAGGCAGGATCCTCTCTTTATACCCCCCTCTTTTGGGAGTTTGGTGAGGCGGTGCAGCACCGGATGCCTCTTTCGAAAGAGGGAAATTGCGAAAGAGGCCAGATGACTCATACCCTCGGAGTGAATTGTCTTGAGAGGGGATGTCGCAATCAGCGATTGCACAATCTGGAAATGACGTGTCGCTGACTGACCGGAGTCCATGTGTCGCAATCGTCGATTGCACAATCAGAGGAGCTCTTAGCACACGTCCTCCCTCGACGCTGGTCAAAGACAAAGCGATCGTTCTTATCAGTGTGACGTAGTTAAAGCGCCCTCTGGCGAAAGTTGATGAAGTGCTGCCATCTATCGGCATTTTTTTTTCGAAAAGAATTTAATTTCTCACTTGTCATATACGGGACTCGAACTCGCAAGCATCTGATTACAAGACTGTCGTTTTACCCGCTACGCCACGGCGTTCTTGTCCGTAGATTCTTAGCATCCAACTGATGATTGTGAAAATAGAGGGGAGATAGAATATTTTTCGAGGCTGGACGTGTTATGAACAGATTGAATAGGGATGTATTTTATAAAGGGATTTCGGTGCGTTTCAAAACAGAATGTAATGTTAAGTTACGAATTATATATAAAATTGTGTTGTGAACACTATGATTTTTTAAAACAAATTGAATACACAATTACGGATTTCCAGTGAACACAAAAATTGTATTAAGTGGATTCTAACACTACGATTTTTTAGCACATGTTTTTTATTTTTTTTTTTTAAATGAATTGAATACTCAAGTATAGTTACACATTTTCAAAATTGTGTTAAGTGAAAAGGATTCAACCTTTTTAAGTGTGTACTTAAAAACATGAATGCAATCCTTAGCTAAAATTAAGTGAACAAGATTCGACCATTCCAAGAGATATATACCAATGTGATTTTTTAAAAATAAATCTAAATATCGAAATGATTTCAAATGTTTAGAATTGAACAAGCTGTCGAATTTTTATAGATGTGCGTGTACCTCAAAATTTAGCATTAAGTTTAAATAAAATAAAAGCCAGCGAATATTATTTGACCATTTTCACACGTAATTTTACTAATTACACGTAATTTCACTGCCGCCGTGTTCATGCGGAGTACGATCACGTTAAACATGTGGGTCCGAAAGTCCTTCCGAGAGGTTGGTGGTAGGGGAAGGAGGGTACGGTCCCTGTGGATGCCTCCCCCACTGGGTTCCGGTCTAAATTGGGTGGCACTTCCCGACCGTCCAAACAGTTTCCTTACACCTTTCTGGTAGGTCGGACGGTCTGGGTTTCAACATCAACAACAACAACAATGTAATTTTACTACCATTATAGAACTTAGAAAGTGAGTGTACAGTTTCGACTAGTTTTACAGAACGCCAACACATTTTAAAATCTATTGAATAGGAATGGACCATTTTTCACATACATGTACCTAGATTTCAACACCCAGCATTAAAACCTGCTAAACATGAAACGAGTAAGTATTGTATCACATTGAAAATAGTTAACAAATTGAAATTTAAACTCATAGCCCATTATACTTAGCTAAAATTGTGAAGCTTCTAAGTTTGAATATTTAGAAACATTTTATATAATTTTTATATTCACCCTGAAAATAGTTAACAAAAGTAGAACTCACGGAACGACGTCTTCACAGCTTGCTGTCCACACTCCAAATGAGTGATACACTCTCATTACATTATTAAAAATTAGATCTTATCTATAATGACGTCATTATATTGACGTGTTGCCACCATGCAGTTATTCTTTCTTAATTATGCATTTTTTTAAATAACTTTCTATTAACTGTCTTATGCTATCCACTTTTTTTTATTTATTATTTTTTTTTTAATTTCATATAAGCAGATATTCCATATACCTTCTAAATTTTAAGTTATAATTTTGAAAAAAAATTAGAGATGTATGTCACGTCTGAATTCATCCAAGTGAAAATCCAACGATTGCAAATGCATGACTGGAACCTTACATTTTCATAAACAATACTAATATGTGTGGATCTTATTTTAAAAAATCTGCTCTGAGAAAGAATATGTATATGAATACATATTTTCCATAAATACAGCCCCCCTCCCCCTCCCCACCACCACATCCATACATACACACACACAATATTCAAACCAAGGACTCTCACCCTGAATACATTCCAAATCGGCTCTATAGCTTATCGTGCTTATCAGTATAACAGATAGTGACCCAAAGTTCATGTTCGCAAAGTGAGAAAATTACAATATTATTGTTTAAAGCAGATCACATATTTAAATGAAAAATTTATCAAATTATACAACATTTAAGATCATTAAATGACTATATATATATATATTTAAAAACTGCCCTACAGAAGTATAGAATATAACTTACTGTTTTTAAGGATACGCGATTGTTAACATTGAATTTAAATGAAAGAGTGTCCCTCTGATACAACTACCCTACATTGCAGCAACATTAGAAATATGAAATATATGCAATTAACATCTTAAAAGAAACATGTAATGAGTTTTGATATCTTTATGCTAGACATTATTGACATCCACATAAAAATGTCACGATTTCGCGACTGTGGGTGCATCATAAAACCAACCAGTTCTTATTGAATGACCACATTTGAATTTACATATTTAACAACACACAGAAAATGAAAGAACTAAACTGAGATCTTCAACAAAATTTTACAGAATAAATCTCAACTTCATAGATTTTTAAGAAACTAGAGTCGAATTTTCACCGATTCTTAGAGATTGAAACACAACATTGTTTATGAATCTTCATACTTTAGAGAATAGAACATAACTTAGCATTTATTTTGAATGATTAAGAATATTTCAGAATTTAACATTGATTATAAATTTTATGATTTAAACTCTGTAAAGTGTAAATATCTTTCATTACGAAACTCACACTGTAAACATCTAATATGATTCGAATAAATTTATTTTTAATTTTTTTGTATTTTATTTTAAAAAGCGATATTAGTAAACCTGTTATACTTGAATGTATAGTTACATAACCTACGATCACAGAGCATTTTAAAATAGAACATGTTAAAAATGAGTTGATGAACGCAATTAAGGAGTTCAGTTTGAAAGATAAAAATCCGTTTATTGAATCTATTCTTCATAAAATACACATTAAACATTATTTTGTTGTACATTTAAACAAACAAGTTAAAATAATTTCCTTATTGCGCATTCATAGTCCTCTGATTTAAATGACTTGAAAAAATTTCGATCATACCAGTAAAAGACTTCTTCACCGCGCAATAAAACCTTCTTTGCTATGTTATTAATGTCAAGATTTAGAAGTACTTGTTCAGCCACTCTGTCATACATTTGTAATGGAGTGCTGTAAAGACACTCATGGTAACTTTGATCTTCAATTTTACCAACACAGCCAACACATTTGAAAAGTTTCCTTACATGACACATGATGTTGTCATGAATATAAGAGATTAATTGTTCGAATGCAGAATTTTTCTCACAAATAAGTGATGGTAGAAAGCTTATAGTGTCCTTTATTTTTAATATTTGAGCAGGAAGCCACTCTATAAATATACTTTCTCGAAGTTTTATACTAATGTTGTTGACACAATTCATTAAACATACTATTTGATTTTTATTTAAGTAATAATGACACTGCGTTAGACAAAATTTTGAATCATATAATTGAATTATTTTCTGCAAATGCAGTTTTCCGTTGTCATTGAAACAGAACAACTCATTGCGACTGACGAAAGAGGTATATGCATATAGAATATTGAATAACCACAATTTTTGAGAAAATTCACTCCATGTAGCAGGTGACAGTGTAACACCTTCACGCGTAGGCTGTAATTCATTTTGCTTGTTAGAGAGATATTTCCATATATACACTTTTAATTTCCCATGGCGAAGTTTCAAATATACATACACATCAGAACCTAAATGCCAACGACGGAGCATATCTTGCATAAAATCTGAAGAAGCAGATTCAATCGAAACTAATTCTGTAGTGGAGGATAACACTCCGCTATGTGTTAGAGCACAAGAAAGCAGATCTTGAGTTGAGTTTTCAATCTCGGTGTGAACTTGTAAATTGACAATGGTAGATGTTTCAGGTGGAGTTATGGAAGACATAAGATAAGTCTCTAACCAATCCACAGCAATCTTTTGTGAGGGTGAATTAATCGCATCTGAGACAATGTCCACAGATTTTGCTTTTTCTAGGGCAGGAACAGACAACTCCATAGTATTTCCACTAGAAATTATTTCTTCGAGTGATGGCATACTTTGCATTTTAGACATTATTTTTAGATAGTAACAACCAACTACCACATTCAAAGTATAAGATTTAGTTTTAAAACACTAAGACCTTAAAACACTATAAATTTGTTACAGCTATGAACGAACCGAACCGACCCACGCAATGCCCAAGGTTGAAATGTCTTCTCGGGCCACGTCATAAGTATAACCGCGTGGCCTAAATCGAGTGTCGTGTGCAAACAAATCACATAAGATATGAAGTGATTAAAACTTGTAATTTTTAATGAATCGTACAACATTAGATTGTGCTAAATGTAATTCTTATCTACATGGGAAAATTTCTACAGTATGTTATTCATCTTCGAAATCATAGAGTGAAAATATGTACCAAACTTAGTTAAAGTTCCAAATTTTAAATCACATTAACATTAAATACTTAGAAAAATTTTGTATATTTTTACAACTAAAATTGTTATTGCTAAAATTTTGAGGTGCACGCACATCTATGAAAATTCGGTAGCTTGTTCAATTCTAAACCTCGATATTTAAATTACACCCACCACTTTAAAAATGATCAAATCATGCATGACATACACTATTCAGATTATGTGTAGCAAATCAGTGGTTAGCACCAGGCGGTTATTAAAAAATATATATCATTAAGAAAAAAAAATAGGTGGCAACAGCTCAAAATGCTGACATCACATATGTAAGCACATTTTTTTAATAGCGTGGTTATTAAACACGGCACATTTGCCGTGTGGACGCCAAGCTGCGAAGACGTCGCATGTGAGTTCCAATGTGTTTGTTAATTATTTTTAGTGTAACATATATATGCATCACCTAAAAATATATTCAAACTTTAAGTAAGCTCAACAAAATAATTGTATTGCAATCCGTGAAAATGCTAGTTCATAAAATACTCCGTTCATATTTAGAACCGTAAAATCTATTTTAACATATTCTGTATGCGTTTTTAAATACACAACACTTAAAAGGATCGAATCTTGTTCACTTAACACAATTTTAGCTAAGTATATTGCACTATGAGTTTAAATTTGTTTTCAAGTGTACAGCACATAAAAGGGTTGAATCCTATTCACTTAATACAATTTTGTGTTCACTGAAAATTTGTAATCTATTAAATTTTTGTTTTTAAACATTCGGAATTATTTTGATAGTTAGATTTATTTTTAAAAAATCACATTGGTATATATCACTTGGAATGGTCGAATCCTGTTCACGTAACATAATTTTAGCTAAGTATTGCATTCATGTTTTTAAGTACACACTTAAAAGGGTTGAATCATGTTCACTTAATTTTAGCTAAGTATAATGCGTTTAAATTTGTTTTTAAGTGCACAACACATAAAAGGGTTGAATACTATTCACTTAACACAATTTTGTGTTCACTGGAAATCCGTAATCTATTATATTTTTGTTTTTAAACATTCGAAATCATTTCGATATATGCTGTTAGATTTATTTTTTAAAAATCACATTGCTATATATCAAACACACATACACACACACACACTTAGAATGGTCGAATCCTGTTCATGCAACATAATTTTGCCTAAGTATTACATTCATGTTTTTAAGTACACACTTAAAAGTTTTTAATCTTGTTCACTTAATTTTAGCTAAGTATAATGCGTTTAAATTTGTTTTTAAATACCCAACACATAAAAGGGTTGAATCCTATTCACTTAACACAATTTTTGTATTCACTGGAAATCCGTAATCTATTATATGTTTGTTTTTAAACATTTGAAATCATTTCGATATTTAGATTTATTTTTAAAAAATCACATTTTTATATATCACTTGGAATGGTCGAATCTTGTCCACTTAATTTCAGCTAAGTATTACATTCATGTTTTTAAGTACACACTTAAAAAGATTGAATCCTAATTCACTTAACACAATTTTGAAAATGTGTAACTATGCTTGAGTATTCAATTCATTTAAAAAAAAAAAAAAAAAAAAAAAAAAAAACATGTGCTAAAAATCGTAGTGTTAGAATCCACTTAATACAATTTTTGTGTTCACTGGAATCCGTAATTGTGTATTCAATTTGTTTTAAAAAATCATAGTGTTCACAACACAATTTTATATTTAATTCGTAACTTAACATTACATTCTGTTTTGAAACGCACCGAAATCCCTTTATAAAATACATCCCTATTGAATCTGTTCATAACACGTCCAGCCTCGAAAAATATTCTATCTTCCCTCTATTTTCACAATCATCATTTGGATGCTAAAAATCTACGGACAAGAACGCCGTGGCGTAGCGTGTAAGACGACAGTCTTGTAATCAGATGCTTGCGAATTCGAGTCCCGTATCTGACAAGTGAGAAATTAAATTATTTTCGAAAAAAAATGCCGATAGATGGCAGCACTTCATCAACTTTCGCCAGAGGGCGCTTTAACTGCGTCACACTGATAAGACCGATCGCTTTGTCATTGACCAGCGTCGAGGGAGGACGTGTGCTAAGAGCTTCAGTGATTGTGCAATCGACGATTGCGACACATGGACTCCGGTCAGTCAGCGACACGTCATTTCCAGATTGTGCAATCGCTGATTGCGACATCCCCTCTCAAGACAATTCACTCCGAGGGTATGAGTCATCAGGCCTCTTTCGCAATTTCCCTCTTTCGAAAGAGGCATCCGGTGCTGCACCGCCTCACCAAACTCCCTCCCAAAAGAGGGCGGGGGTCTAAAGAGAGTATCCTGCCTCCTGGGTGGTCTAAAGATCCTCCGAGAAGATACTCTCAGAGGGACCCTCCCAAAAGAGGATCCTCTCAAAACAGGGAAATCCCCTCCCCAAAGAGGGACTCTCCTCCTGCTGCACTTGCTGCACCTCCCCGATTTGGACTGGTACGCCCCTTTTATAACTACTGACGTTTCTCAACAGTTAATATTTTTTTTTTAATTTATGGGATTTTTTGATAAATTTGTTTGAAAAATGTTCACTATCTTGAGAAGGGTTCATGCTAGCGTTTTAAAGTTTATGTCAATCGTTTTCAAAGAAAAATTTTCATAAGAGATGCCTATTTCCGTAACTTTATTAAAGGTTTTGATTTTTTCAAAATTTCACTCGAAAATTTAGGTGAGTTCTGAACATTCGATTACGTTTAAAAACAATAGGCTTCCAGTATTTACGGATTGGGATTTTTGTACCAAATTTCATTCGAATCGCTCCATTCGTTCGTGAGATATCGTCTCCAGAGGTTCACACACACAAGGACATCACTTCAAAAATGTGTGATTCGTGATCAGGGATGCTTGAAACGTGCTCTCTCGTCGAAAATTCAAATTCGAATTTTTGACCCCATCGCAATACTTTCCTTATACATTATGTATATAAGGAAAGTAAAAATGATGAATTCAATAGAATAAGAATAGAGAAAACAAGTCAAGCCCCAACACGTGTTTTCTAAACAATCGCAAGCTTTCTACTACTAATTTGAGCAGTATTTTATTTTGTGTTCTATTTTGTTTATTAATTTGTTTATTATTATAGATTTTTATTTATTTATTATTATAGAATTGTTCGACGTGTTTTTCATTTTTCTTTGAGTGCGCCTAATATGTAAAGCTATTACGCAATCATTGTTTTACATCTGATATCCCTTTCGCGACGAGTGGCACGCATACGCGCCAGCTGTGAAGTTGCATTCAAGGACGAACGGCACTCCCGCGGGCCGGAGGAAATTTTACCCTAAAGGACGACTGGCACGTATGGGTGTTTCTATGTGGAACGTTTTAGTTTGAATGTATTTGTCTCCTAGATGGCGCTAAATGCCCGTGGAAGCAACTTAAATGTATTTTGTAGATGTTTGACCTTGGCACAAGGAGAATCCAATGAATTATTTCTCCATTTGGAGCGGTGAAACACATGGTTCTGTAAAGTAAACATAGCACTTCTCGTATAATATTTTTTATAGCATCAACAATTTTATAATTGAGTTCCGGGTCTCGTTCTGATTTTGTCTTTTATTGATTTGGTTGTTGAATTAGAGGAATATAAGAGAGGTTTTTTTTTGAGTGGGTGGGGGAGGGGGAGTGGGGTAAAGGAATGTGCGGCAATGAAATGATTAGGTTATTTATGTTCTCATGGAAAGGAAGGCTGGGATTTCGTTAATATATCCCATCGAAAAGGTCCAGATATGGAATAAAAATATATAAATCGGAATGAGGCCATAAATGGAATTTCCTTGTGTATACTGGAAAGGACACGGGATTATCAAGCTCTGATGGTGGATATGGAGAACGCGTTGTGAAAACACTTCAAAGTGAACTTTCAGGAAAAGGATATACTTTGTATTTGGATAAATTTTTTACCTCTCCTGTACTTGCAAAGTATTTGTTGTCTAAGAATACGCATATATGTGGTACAGTTTAAAAAATCGGAAGGACATGCCAAAGAATTATCCATCTGTACCTAAAACATATATACACTAAAATTTTTAATATTTTGATAAAAGAAAATTTGAATAAAAAATATACATCAAATAGAAAATAAGTATTTCCTTTCTTCCTGAAAAAAGTAGAATGCTGTGTTGAACGGGTGATTTTTAGTGAATTTTTTTCGAGAGTAAGGCTTAGCGCAAAAAAGTAGCCGTCTTTTACGCACATTTCGGAAACGAAGCGCTTCGTCCTTTGGGCCACGGTAGTTTCGGAATGCCGCCGTCCCGAAAGGGATATCAAATGGTCTTAATTTATAAAAATGAAATATTATGCAATGTAAAATATGTGATGTGACCAATATACTACTGTTCCTACATATTGACAAATTTCAATATTGCAGGAAAAAATACTACAATTTTTTTGTGTTCCTATACTTCAATCTGTCTGAACTGAATACGATTAATGCTATTAGCGATTAAAATGGACACACCAAATTTAATGAAAATCGCTCCATTCTTTTGAGAGATATCACGCTTCTGGTTGAAAAGAAGTTGCAATACATCGAAAACGGTTTGTGATATCGCTTAAATAAATATGCTTGCTCATTTCTGGCTAAATGTACTTGTAAATCAGTGAATTATTTGATAATTGTGAACATGTTTAATTTCTGCATGGTTTTTCACTTTAAATCAAAAGCATGTAATATCCCCAAAGCAAATTATTTATTCCTGCAATTGATGCCATTTCCTTATAAATAATAAATAATAAACATAATCACTATTTACTTGACATTTGCTGAGCAGATTGGACGTCACACTTTAAATCTTTATAATAGGAGGTGTTCCACCAATAGGAAGTGTTGGCTAAGACCTGATTAGTCACCAAGGTAATTCAGTATAAGAAGTTCCGATATCAGTTTTCAATCTCTGGAATTTCCTAGAACATGCAATAGAAGACGCTGCTAGTTTAAGTCTAAAACAGAAGTAGATCATCTCATTCCTAACTCGACCACCTAACTGAGTATACTGCTGCTTTGAACTTATATTTTTGATGCAAGTTTTTACCAATTTCAGTATCTTGTACTTGCCATTCTACCCTTCCCCACCTTTCACTTTAACTACTGTTTTTTTTCTGCCATTCCAGGACAAGTTCTGCACTATTATTATTTTACAACGCCACCATTGACCATCCCGTGTCATCGAAATAATACATCATTTAATTAATATTACGTTGCTAGAATAAAAGTTTTGATGTGGAGATGAGGTTCCTTGATAACCAGGAGCTCCGTAATGAGGCTTCTGGGTCTGGATATTTCATATTTTATAGATGAAATGTTATAAGGATTTTATATTGTCCCTCTTCTTCAAATATGGTTCTAAAATATGATGGAACTTTACTGGACAAACTGCTTTCCCTGCAAATCAATACATAGTTAGCAGTATTTGAATATGTTATTGCTTGAGACATCGGCCACAGATATTTGTTCACATAAAGATAAAGAATGATCTTTGAAAAAAATGTTGATTCGTATATGGGGGTGCTCTGAATGTTTAAACTTAACAAAATACAAGATCACCACACCTTAAAAATTGCATCACCGCATGCCACTGAGATTGGAGAACGATGGTACACCATTATCTCATCTTCAAAATTATCCGGAATTTCATTTATCTAGTTTCTTCTGAACCCGATTGGACAGTAAACCAGATTCTATTGCATTACTCTTCAAACATTTCAGCCTTCAGTCTTAAATTATCCACAGGGGAGAAGTTACCTTCGTAATTGCATATTCTCAGACTTTAATACAAGTTGAACAAACCCGCCTCGTATTAATAAAATCCTGCACAGTGTTAAATAAAGTGTAGATAATATTATGACTGTTTGTTAAAGCTACCAAGTCAAGAAAGTTGAGAATAAAATGTCGCTTAAGTCACGATAAAATGCTTTACGGACGGTTAAACTTCATTTGATTTAGCACTGCAGCAAATTTGCTCAGCTTTAGAATACATCATAAAATTATAAACAGTTATTAATCTTAAGATATATGCTGGAAGTCCGCGTTTTATGACGTTGTAAAATATGGACGAACTTTAAGCGTAATTGGGAAGAAGGAGGTTTATGTTAATTGCAGACAGTTACCTATAATGACTACACTTTCATTTGTGAAATTAGTAGTCCTTGGTATACACTCTTTCGCAAGAAAAAAAAAGAAACGAAGCCCCCCCCCCCCAAAAAAAAAATAATAATCCAATCATCTCGAAATTTCGTATACAAATTAATTTATACCAAGTATGCAAATGATTAAATTTGGAAGGTCAGTAAGTGTTAACTTCGGTCATAGCAGGCGTTTCTACTGCGCAACTAGCTTCCTATAAAGCAGGTTAAAAATGTGGATGGTTATCTTTTCTCGTTATCGGCGTTGAAGTTCCGTGGATACATAACCAATAATGCCGTTACGACGTTACCGAAGAACTTATAAGCAATTAGGCGAAATCGAACGTGGTCGTATAGTCGGGATGCTTGAAGCTGGCTGGTCATACCGAGCAATAGGCCGCCTGGACATTGCTATGCAAAGGTGCTGGCAGCAATGGTTGCTGCATGGAACTCATCGGCGGAATGAAGGCGCTGGAAGGCCAAGGTGTAAGAATGCGAGACAAGATCGGATGATTGAGCGACAGGCCCGAACTGTCCCAACGGCATCATTGTTCGCCATCCAACGTGCTACAGCCTCTTCCATACCACCGGTGGTATCTTCCACCATCTCACGGCGCTTGGCTGAAGTGGGGTTACGCTCATGGCGGCCTTTGGGACGTCTGCCAATAACCCCACAACATCGACAGAGTCGTTTAGAGTGGTGTCGTAGCCGAGCATCATGACTGCCAGCTGACTGGCATCGCATAGTGTTCAGCGATGAATCGCGCTTCAGACTTTCAGCAGATGGTCATCGGTTACGTGTGTGGAGGCGCCAGGGCCAGCGGTCCCTATCAGCCTTTGTTCTACACAGGCACATATCCATTACCCTTGATGTGATGGTGCGGGGTGGTATCTCTTACCACAGCAGGTCGCCCCTAATTATCCTGGTTACAACTGTGACAGCTCAACGATATGTAGATGAAATTCTGCGGCCGTTTACGTTACCCTTCATGGCATGGTATTATGGAGCCATTTTCCAACAAGGTAATGCCACGCCACATACGGATCGCTTATCTATGGACTGTCGCCGTGCTGTTGATACTGTTCCTTGGCCAGCGAAGTCACCAGATTTTTTGCTAATCGAGCATGTATGGGACATGCTAGGCCGCCAGATTCGGGCACCCCGAAATGTAGCAGATCTGGGGCAACAATTGAGGAATGCCTGGCGGAATGATTCGCAGGATTACATTCGGAAACTTTATAACTCCTTACCTGGACATATACAAGCATGCGTTGCCGACAAGGGGGTTTCACCAATTACTGATTTGAAAATTCGATGTGCAATTGCTAACCATTGATGGGTCCTGCGGCCTTGATTTTGTAATCATTTCATTACCTGTGTATGGGCTCTATGCATATTTAATTTCAATAAAACAATCTCTTTCATGGTGCTTCGTTTCCTTTTTTGCGCGGAGTACGGGCACGTTAAATCTCTTGATGATACGTTGGTGACAGGGGAAAAACGGTACTGCCACTGTGGATGTCGCACCCCCCCCCCCCCCCGGGTAAGAGTTTATGTACTGAATTTTGTGATTTTTAGCATTTTAGACATACAATAAAAGTTGATTTGAAGCTCATATATTGCATGTTTACTTTGCTAATCAAGTATACAGGGAAAATAATGACTTCGAAGATAAAAGACGAATCTTCATGAAAATGATTTATGAGCACATGGGAATGCTTTATAAGCACATGGGAATGCTTTATAAGCACATAAGCAAAGGCCTCATAAAACCTTTTCCAATTATATTCATGGTGTCTGTTCATATGAATGCTTCAACATATACAGGGTGACTCAAAAGTTTGGAGCAAAAGTAAAACGCTATAAAAAAACATCTATGGGTCGGAGAGACATGCGGTTTGCTGATTAATATTCACCGTGGTGGGGGATTTTGTATGGCATGAAAAAATAGTTCAAAATCTCGACACTAAGGGGCGTGCTGCAAAGAAAACAATGAGAGGTAATAATTGTGAAATGATATATTTTATTTCAGCATGATTTACAGCTGCAAGTGCTGAATGTGTCCACCACCACTTTTCAGTACTGAGTGCAGTCGCGGTATTACGGTTGATACAGCATGGAACAGCATATCAACGGGAATGGCTTCTACTTCCTGCCGTAAGGCATCTTTCAGTGATGGTAAGGACTGGAGATTTCCTCTATAGACCTATGATTTTAGGTATCCCCACAGTCAGAAATCACAGGGTGTGAGATCTGGGGATCTCGCAGGCCATTCATGTCTGCTCAGTAGGCGATCGGCGCCAAACGTTGACCGTAGCAACTCCATCACTTGACGTGCCGTGTGGAGTGATGTTCAATAATGTTTTTGTCTGATCCTAATTTTGCGTTGCGTGAGCGATATGCACAAGTCACCTCTATGACTTTATCTGCAGCAGCGTTCTCTAGTGTCGAGATTTTGAACTCATTTTTTTTTCATGCCATACAAAATCCCCCACCACGGTGAATATTAATCTGCAAACCGCATGTCTCTCCGACCCACAGAAATTTTTTTTATCGCGATTAACTTTTGCTCCGAACTTTTGAATCACACTGCATTTGTGATAAATGATAACTCACTCAGTTACATTTACAATTTACTCATTTACAATTAGAATTATCAAATCAGATTAAGACAAGGAATTTATGAAAGAACTTTCATATGGTGGCAAGTGCCTTCCTTGTACACTTCTGTTAGGCTGTCTGAATGTTATATTTTTCTATTTTATTTTGCACACTTATTTCTTAAAGTCATACCAATTTTCGATAAACTGGAAGTGATATCTTCATAACTGGAAATGGAAATCTACAGTAAACTCTACCTAACTCATCCTAAATTCGATGCTGAATCCATTTCTGTCATTCTCTAACCTCTATCTATAGCCGATCCTAAGAAATAAGTCTCGAAAGGGAAATGTAAATTTTTTAATCAGATCTAGAACTAGGCGTGAAAAACTTTACTGACTCCCTAACCCCCTTCGAAATTTGATGCTAAATCTATATGTCATAAACTAAGTTTCATCTATAGCTAATTCTGAGAAATAGATGCTTCAAGAAAAATATTTGAACTCTAAATAAAAAGAACCGTAAGTGTGATTGGAAAATGATCATCAGACATTATCATTGTACCTGCTTCAGTTTGATGCTGAATTCATCATTTAAACTCTATTTATTGTAAATTCTGAGAAATAGTCGCTTCAAAAAAAGGTTGGTCAAAATAATGGTATCACAAAAATTTGGCCACCCATAAAACCAAGCGATTTCGTAAAGTGTAACAGATAATAAAAGCTGTTATAAACGTAAATAAAAGCTGTTATAAATGATTATAAAAGCTGTTATAAACGTAATTTTGTACATCTACAGAGTGATTCGAGACTCTCTGCAGAGACTTTAATGGGAGACATGGAATACTAAATCAGAACTTCTCGTTAATGAATGAATACCCGAACACGTCAGCCTTTGGCGCTAGAAGGAGGCATGGCAATTGGCTATATTTCTCTAGCATCATTTATAATCGCGCATATTATGGAGTATTTCACGAATGTAGAGATGGTCAATATTCATCTAACTTATAAGGTCAATGAAAACGGAAGAGATATCGTAAAATTATCGATACAATCTTACATCGCAGATCTTCCGTTTCTGCTTCCATCCCCATATTGCAGTTTAGTCATACTAACCAGACCATCTAACCTACCATCTAGTATCTGCCTGAATGGGAAAACTACCACTTTACAATGAACCACAATGAAGGTGGACGTCACAGTAACTGTGCCATTTTATCCCTAACCCATCACATTTTTGGAGGACTTTTGTACCTACAGGTTTATTTTGCCTACACTCTGCGCAGATACAGTATTAGTTTTGTGCGGCGTCGAGGATTAAACAAGGAACTACCACCTACTATATGCGACTCTTCGTCATAACCACGGGGCTATCCTGACCAGATGCTTATCAGCTATTTCAACGTTCTTTCATTCTTTTTTTTCTTTCGACCCAGAGCATCCACCTACCCAAAGGAGTAAAGTATCTATTTGAACAGCCGGGACAGTGCCACCATATCTAGACTGGAACCCGGAGGGGGGGGGGTAGGGTGCGACATCCACAGTGGCAGTACCGTTTTTCCCCTGTCACCAACATATCACCAAGATATTTAACGTGCCCGTACTCCGCGTAAGCACCAAAATAGTTTGGCCAGAGCCATGAGTAATTCTTGGGTCCTTCGGACGTAATCTCCGTGCCTTAACTTCTGGGATATATCTCCCTCCATCTCAGAATTTCTTCTTTGATCCAGACCGTCCGACCTACCCGAAGATGTAAGGTATCTGTATGGACAGCCGGGAAGTGCCACATAATTTAGACCTGAACCCAGTGGGTGTGGCATCCACAGGTACCGTATCTTCCTTCCCCTACTACCAACTTCAAGAAAAGACTTACAGACTCACATGTTTAACGTGATCCACTTGTTTAACGTGATCGTACTCCACATGAACATGGCGACAGTTTGGGGCAGAGGTGGGAATCGAACTCGGGTCGTCTAAGTGCAATCCCCGCGAGCTAACCACTGAGTTGTCGTGCCCCAGCTGAGTTGTCGTGCATCTCAGCATTCGTAAAAAACTCTATTTCATATGTACAAAGTCCGCGTTACAAATGAAGACAGCGAAAAAATAGCTAATTTCCATGGCATCCAACAACACCCTATAACACCAATGCGTAACGTCTACAGGTGTACTTGTATAAATGATTTTTTTTTTATGAAAAACTTCAGCAACGTATAAAAGCATAAACAACACAATAATGCAGCATACAGCTGTTTCAAGGATACGCTGGATCAAGTTATTCAGTACAAGACAGCCAACAAAACCGAAGTCCAAAAGAGTATATATAATATCCCTGCTTCTTCCTTTCGCGTCCATTCCCCTTTTGGAATTCGGGTTTGTCGATTTTCTTGCACTGACGAAAGAGATTCAGAGTAACCTCGAAACAGCTGTTTCCTGCATTAGTGTGTTATATGTGCTTCTATACGTTGCTCAATTTTTTCTTGTCCTTCGTAAAAAGTATATTGTACATATTGATTTTTTTATGTTTTATTGTTTCTACTACTAAAGTTTATACAGAGCGTTTTGAATCACCCTGTATAATCAGCTACAGGAGTGATATATATGAATATATTCAATTAGTTGCTTTTATTGATTTGAATGCCGGTGAAAATTGGTAATATAGTTTAATTTTATGTTCTATTACGTAATTAAGGGATTTTAATGCACGATCTAAAGAATTTTACTGTGCTATATAGATTTTAAAATCAAACTAATCTTAGTTGATCAGTACAGTTCACCAAATGCCCTGTTAACCAGAATCTTTTCATAAAATCCCAATTACAACAAATTAAACTACCTCATAAAGAATAAGTTTTACATTCCAGTGGAAGCAAATAAATAACACGCCCTGACAAAATAAATGATGAATTTGTTGCACAATTATATGTAAAATTTGCATAACAAACTACATAGAAACGTCTGTAGCATCTGAAAAGCTTTCCAGAGAAATTAAGTAAACTAACCAAATAAACCAAATCTTCGTCATGTAGGAATCGCCAAGGGTAATTTCACCTGTACCGCAAAAGGGAAATATTTTTGAGTTTTATACTAACAAAGTTACTTCTCAATGGGTTGTGCACGCGTAGATTAAAAATCTATAAATTTTTAAGTTCTGGAGATCTGGTGAAACTTTATTACTTTCCTTATATACATAATGTATAAGGAAAGTATTGTGACGGGGTCGAAAATTCGAATTTGAGTTTTCGACGGGAAAGCACGTTTCAAGCATCCCTGATCACGAATCAAACATTTTTGAAGTGATGTCTGTGTGTGTGTGTGTGAAAGTATGTGTGTGTGTGTGTGTGTGTGTGTGTGTGTCAGTGAGTCTGTGGAGACGATAACTGACGAACGAATGGACCGATTCGAACGAAATTTGGTACAAAAAATCACAATCCGTAAACACTGGAAGCCTATTGTTTTTATACGCAATCGAATGTTCAGAACCCCCCCTAAATATTTGAGTGAAATTTTGAAAAAATCGTCAAAAAATCAAAACTGCTAATAAAGTTACGCAAATAGACATTTCTTATGTAATTTTTCAATAGAAAACGATTGACATAAATTTTAGAACTCTAACATGAACCGTTCTTGAGATATTGCACATTTTTCAAAAAAATTATCAAAAAGTTATATAAAACAAAAAAAAATATATTTCCTATTGAGAAACATGGTCACTTTTCATATGTAATGTCATGCGATAAATTTGGTGACATCATTCTCGTGGATCTAGCTCGTTCCATTCATGAAAAAAGATAGAGTAATACTTTTGTATTTGAACGCAAATAGTCATTTATCGCTGTAAGAATAACTTATTTCTCCGTCCATAACGCTTGGCGAGATTTTGGCGACGAATTTGTCGGAATGTCGCCAACTTGGCGACATTTTTAATTGTTGCCAAATTAACAAAAATCTCGCCAAATTGATAAAAATGATGCTAAATCAATGAAAATGAAGACTAATTGAAGAAAATTCAATATCTTGGAAAGAATATAAGTAATAACATTTGTTTTAACTGTAAAAGTAGTAAATTAATTGCATTATATAAGGAAAGTCATGTGTTGCCCACATCAGATTTTTTTGTTAGTGAAACAAGCATTATGTTAGTTCCATTATACACTTTAAAGGATAAAGCATTCACAGAGGTAATACTTCGATAAATATAGTTGTTGTGAAAGATTAAGAAAAAACATATAGCATAATATTTATTTAGAAATATTATTATGAATTGTAGCTTCGAATAATATATTCACAGGTCGCCACTGGCAGTAACTATTATTGGTGAACAACCAGTTAGAGTTCAGAAGCGACTAAGTTTCGTTACTGCTGCACTGGTATCAGTAAAATTTGATATGGATGTTAAACTATGAATCTCAAAATCTATGAAATATTGCACTATTAAATATCTTTTGAACTATTGGTCATAAACCCATGGTTCCAAATTAAGCAATACTCCAAATAACACAGTCTTCTAGTCTATAATAGCGTCACATAGCATATTTCAATACACGTGCAAAATGTATATTTTTTATACGGGGCCTCTATTAAAGAAATTCACATTATCAAATTGTTCTTTATTCAGTTAGTGATTGAAACAAAAAATTCCAGTTCCCTAATATACAAAAAATCTGATGTGGGCAACACATGACTTTCCTTATATAATGTAATAAATTTACTACTTTTACAATAAACAAAATAGGTTTTTTTTATAGTAGACACTTATATTCTTTCCAAGATATTGAATTTTCGACAATTAGTCGTCATTTTCATTGATTTAGCGTCATTTTTATTCATTTGGCGAGATTTTCGTTAATTTGGCAACATTTGAAAAAATCGCCAAGTTGGCAACATACCGCCAAATTCGTCGCCAAAATCTCGCCAAGCGTTATGGATAAAGAAATAAGTTATTCTTACAGCAGATAAATGACTATTGGCGTTCAAATACAAAAGTATTACTCAAAGTATCTTTTTTCATGAATGGAACGAGCTAGATCCACGAGAATAATGTCACCCAATTTATCGCATGGTATTACATATGAAAAGTGAACGTGTTTCTCAATAGGAAATATTTTATATTTACTTTATATGATTTTTGATAATTTTTTTGAAAAATGTGCAATATCTCAGGAACGGTTCATGTTAGCGTTCTAAAATTTATGTCAAACGCTTTCTAATGAAAAATTACATAAGAAATGTCTATTTGCGTAACTTTATTAGCGATTTTGATGTTTTGACGATTTTTTCAAAATTTCACGCGAAAATTTAGTGGGGGCTGAACATTCGATTGTGTATGAAAACAATAGGCTTCCAGTGTTTACGGATTGGGATTTTTGTACCAAATTTCGTTCGAATCGGTCCATTCGTTCGTCAGTTATCGTCTCTACAGACTCACTGACATACACACACGCACACACACACACACACACACACACACACACACACACACACACACACACACACACACACACACACACACACACACACACACACACACACACACACACACATACATACAAACACACACACACACACACACACACACAGACATCACTTCAAAAATGCTTGATTCGTGATCAGGGATGCTTGAAACGTGCTCTCCCGTCGAAAACTCGAATTCGAATTTTCGACCCCTTCACGATACTTTCCTTATACATTATGTATATAAGGAAAGTAATATAGCTGTGAAAATATTGTTATTATTATATTCGTACATCATACATAATAAAATAAAATGCCTGTGTGTGGTGTGTGCATATCCCTGCATAGATCTTAGCTGAAAATCAAGTATCGTAAGGCCATGGAATTTAACACAGGTACCTCAGGCATTATTTTTTTCTCATTTTCGAAGTAGTTTTTTAGTTATGAATTTTAAATGTCGAATCATGATTTTCCGCCATTTTGTCAAATTAAATCTATTCCAGCTTTGCTGCAGCAAATTTGCAGATGATCGACCAGTTTGGCTGACATTTGTCTCGATCAAAGTCGCACCAAATGCATTTATATTTTTGGGTGAGCAAAAGATTTTATCCTATTATTTTTATTTTGTAAACATAATGGATATTGTGATGATTCGATGAAAATTCGGTAAGATAGCAATACTTTTAATATAAGGGCTTAAAGGGATTTAAGACCTTAAAGCACTTTGTATTGATTAAAAGAAACTGCGAAGATATACATTTCAGGGATCATACAAAAAATGAGTTTCACTTAAATAAAACCTCCATTCGAAAATTCACGTATGTACCTACCTATCTGCAGGAAAATTTTGATACTGTCCCCAACTATCTGTCGAAAACTTTAATTAATGATATCTCGCGAAATTTTGATCGTATGACAATGGAAGTTACTTTGTTTGACTAATTGGACTATGGAAATATGGAATACATTTTTATAATTGAAAATTTTTTCTATGGAGACCGAATAAAAAGTTACATTTTGCACTTATTTAATAGAAGGTGTGCATGATCGAAATCTGCATACGATGATAGCCTACTTTAATTAATGCATATCTTAAATTAGGACTCTGGGCCTACGATCAATCGTCCAATATATATTTAGCCGTGCAATGATTTTCGAATCCCTGTATAGCAATGTAATACGAACTGATCACGACATAGCTTTGGTGAACTCTGATACATAACATAATTTCTCGTTATTACCAAAAAAAATCTGATGTGAGCAGCACATGACTTTCCTTATATAATGCAATGAATTTACTACTTTTAAAGAAAGAAAAAAGATTATTTTTATAGTAGTTATTTATATTCTTTCCAAGAGATATTGAATTTTCGTCAATGATTCGTCATTTTCCATGTCGTCATCATCAATGAGTCGTCATTGATTTAGCGCCATTTTTATCCATTTGGCGAGATTTTCTCTAATTTAGCAACATTTAAAAAAGTCGCCAAGTTGGCGACATTCCAACAAATTCGTCGCCAAATCTTGCGAAGCGTTATGAAGAAATAAGTTATTCTTACAGCAGATAAATGACTATTGGAGTTCAAATACAAAATTATTACTCAAAGTACCTTTTTTCATGAATGGAACGAGCTAGATCCACGAGAATGATGTCACCAAATTTATCGCATGGTATTACATATGAAAAGTGAATATGTTTCTCAATAGGAAATATATATATTTTTTATTTCATATGACTTTTTGATAATTTTTTTGAAAAATGTGCAATATCTCAAGAACGGTTCATGTTAGCGTTCTAAAATGTATGTCAATCGCTTTCTAATGAAAAATTACTCAAGGAATGTCTATTTGCGTAACTTTATTAGCGGTTTTGATTTTTTGACGATGTTTTCAAAATTTCACTCGAAAATTTAGGGAGGTTCTGAACATTCGATTGCGTATAAAAACTATAGGCTTCCAGTGTTTACAGATTGTGATTTTTGTACCAAATTTCGTTTGAATCGGTCCATTCGTTCGACAGTTATCGTCTCCAGAGACTCACTGACACACACACACACACACACACACACACACACACATACTTTCACACATACACAAACAGACATCACTTCAAAAAGGTTTGATTCGTGATCAGGCATGCTTGAAACGTGCTCTCCCGTCGAAAACTCGAATTCGAATTTTCGACCCCGTCACAATACTTTCCTTATACATTATGTATATAAGGAAAGTAATTAATATTCAATGTCGATGAGCGACAGCAAAACAGGTCCAACGATGCTTGTTGTTGCCCTGAGAGGAAGATTTCAACTTGTTGGAAATGCTTCTTATCACCGCATTTTGAGAAGATATTCCAGATAACTTCCGTAGCCATATTTTATTTGACTTAATATATGCTTCCAAAACAAATTATTTGGAAACACCTGGCAGGCCCATTTATCAACAAATTGCTGGATTTTTCCAAGTCTACAACGATTACGATTAAAATATCGTTCGCCGACAAAATATCCTGTCCATAATCTTATCGCATAAAAGATAAATATCGAAACCCTCTTTGCATGCTGTGGGCTAATAAATCTTGCAGTAAAGAGTTTGCTTAGAATTTGATGGAGATCCCTAATTATGCGCATGCACCAAATTATCAAATAATCCCTATTCTCTGGTTCAGTTAATGATTCAAGGGGGCGGTAGTCACATCCTGTCTCGCTTCTGAAGATACCGTTTAAGCATTTGATGACTTTAAGACTTATTAATTAAATGCAATGAATGATGATAACAGTTTAGATATATTGTATAAACATGAAGTTTAGTCGATTACACCAGAACGCACGAAATAGTCTGGTACGTCGGAGACTGGTGGATCATGAATATATTTTCTAAATAGGCTGCAAGTGAATATAAAATTAATTTCCCTCATAATAACTCACTAATATTATTTAACCAAGTATTCTAGAAAATATATTTCTAAATTGAAAATATACCCGGCGTTGCTAAGGATTTAAAATGCAAACCTCTCATTTGCATCTTAGGGATTTAAGATGCAAACTTCTTATTTGCATCTTAGGGATTTAAGATACAAGCCTCTCATTTTTCCTCTTAGGGATTTAAGATGCAAATTAGAGGTTTGCATCTATGAACCTCTGCGACTCTAATTTAAGTTGTAAATCAGAAGTTTCGAGTACACTTGAACAATCAACAAATTCTTGAAAATTAAGCAGCGCTTTTGGGGTTCGACTAATTGGAATGCAAAATAAATCGAGGGCGTAATACTCCACGAGTAAGCGTGAGGAGAACATGCAATCCGGGTACACGACATTCCTGGATTCAAGCTGAAAAGTATAGTCTTTACAACTAAGCAACTAATATTTATCATAATTAGAAGCTGAGATTCAAAATTATCAAACTAATATAATTTGTGTTGCTTTTAAAACATGTTATACCGAGAAAACAAAACAAAACTGTGATTAGTTCAGAATTGAAAGAAAAAAGCTCCTTTATCCGAGAAGTAAAAATAAAATAATTAAATGCTACCTCAGCGAGTTTTCTTATGAGTTTCATCACTTCTTTACAATACCCAATTTAAAATATAGCGTGAAAACTTTTGAATTCGCAAAGTTAGAAAATCGCAATTAAATCCACTTCGTTTGGATACAGCTATTCCCTCGCCTATACAAAATGATGTCTGCTATTTAATCAAAACACCTGCTTTCGTTTTTTTTTTCATTTGTAAATTGTCAGCCCCAATAAATGTGATTCTGAAATCAAATTTTCGACAGGTTTTCGGCTTTAAGTGTTCATAACATTTACAGTAGTTCGAATTAAAAAAATCTCGTAAAGCTGTATCGTCTGGAGATATGAAGTATCTCTGTACCGAATTTTGCAGGTCTTCGAAACTCCGAATTTCCTCTAAACTACGCCGATACACAGATATACACAAAGAAACGCACACAAACATATTTTATTTTGTGCGATGTCCTGCATATTAAAAAATTGCTTATGTATTAGTTGCGATAGTAAAACAGACAATACCTTTTATTTTTCGTCACTTTTGTGAGTAGAACAAAGATAAAATATACAATCGACTGCGCTAGGAGTAAAATAATTTTAGTAGGGAGTGAAATAAATTTCCCGCCTACTTCTCATAAGCACCTAACAAGACAAAATGAAAAATAAAAATTCCTGTCATTCCGTAACCATTTATTTGTTGGTATTTTTAAGTTTCTTATTATAGTAAGTTATTTTGATGAACTTAGTTCATGCACCTTCAGAAATTGTCACTTCATTCTTATTTTGTGTCATATTTTGTCAGACACCGAAGTTGTTTGAAATTGTTTTGATCAAAAATTTGGCTTAGTTGATAAATTTATTCACGTAGTCTTCCCAAACTGGCTGTATGCTTTTAATTATATATTTCATATCTGCTGTTTATCCACTGGTATTTTTGCAGTATTTTGATATTTTGATGCAGGTAGCTAATCTAACGTTCGAAATCGTTTTTTTTTTCGCTAGTATTTTTACAATAATTTTCGTGCATAGTTTTTTATGTTAGTAAATGTTTTTACTCATGATAATCTCTTAATTTCCATCATTAGTCATTATTTAATCATCTTATTTACACCGGAGGTTTTTTTTTTAAATTCTGCTACTTTTCTTTATCCTCTGTCTTAACTTTTTCTTTCATTTTTTAGAATTTCTTGTTGGCATTAATTACTTTCCTGTGTCACGTGACACAACAATTTTTTGCCAGACAAGTGCTTGTCCCGTTAGTACTGCTGCTCTATCTGATTTATCCCGAAGAAGAAGGTTCTTTTACTATTTCTGAAAACGGGTGAGGTTTTTTCAACCTTTTATTGGTGTTTACTATGTATGTATATTTCAGATTTCCCACTGATTAAACTTTCTCGTTTTTAACACTTTACAACAAAATTGAAAGGGGTTTATGACTTTGTTCCTTCATTATGTCTGTCTGTCTGTCCGTTAGCACGATAACTGCCGTAAAAATGACTTTATTAAAATGAAATTTTAGTACGTTGTTCAGACGGTCAGTTGGACCTATGGGAATGTAAATGCATAATATCACCAAATTAGTTTTGGATTGAACCCGGGTTGAAAAAATGAAATACATTGAACCCTATAGGACCAAATTTTTCAAACTTTTTTTAAGCGGATTTAAAATTCACAAATTGCTTCGAAAGTTTTAGGGAAGAATCAAATTATCCCATAAAATATATAAAAAAAATTCAGCAAAATATATTCAGTAGTTTTTTAAAAATTAAAATAATAATTACACCTTTTATATGAAGCGATCACGTGACCCACTTCAAAATAAAATATGACATCCATCTTGTATCAAAATCGTGATTTTTAAAGTTCTTTTTAATTCATATATAGTGTGTATCCGTCCTAAAACCGATTTATTTTTGCTAAAATTCTGTGCATCTACATACTGAAACAACGCAATTACAATATATTTGAGTATAAATGATCATCCAAATTTGATTATTTCTATAGCGAAGCGTAGGTTTCACTTATGGAAAATGTAAACAGCAAAATATATAGAATGAGTTGTATAAGAATTGCTGCATTTCTTTAACGCAAAATTATTTAGCTCATGGAGTCTGCAATATAGCTGATATGAATGAAATATTCATTGATTTTACGGAGAGAAGGACTATTTTTTCGATGAAGTTTTAAGCATAGAGTTTAATTACTTGTACCTCCATGGTTTTAATAAAATAATAATAGGTAAATAAAATAAATTATTATAGTATTGTGATGAATGAAATGAATGGAAAAATGTTTATGAATGAAATGCTGCTTTTATAGATAGAGCCAGACGTGTTATATTTCGATGACGTCATTTGAATAAGTTTCAGGTGTTTTCGATGAAGTTTTCAAATATAATAAATTATTGTAATATTATGATAATTTTAAAAATATTTCCGAGGAATGTATCGCATTTTAGAGATGTTTGAACCAGACAATATTTCAATGCCGTCAATTGAATGAAGTTCATTATTTTCGATGAAGATTTAAGTTTACAAATATAATAAATTAATGTTGTATTGTGATAATTTTTTAAATATCACCGCGCAATATATCGCATTTTAGAGATGTTTAAGTAAAATAGTCGGAAAGTGTTTCATAATCAATGCTTTATGCATGATTGATCTTTCTTGTTATTCTAAATTGTATCATTCTGGAGATCTTATCATTTGGTTGTATGCTTACATATCCAAATAGAAGCAGCTAACTATAATATTAAGAATGAGAAAAGTTGAATTTTGAATTTACATATCTCCTCTTGCTCAAACACTACTCTGTGAAATATCATAAAATTTGGAAACTAAGCCATCTTACTGGTTTCATTGATGCTGATAAAATTCTGGTACAAATTGATAAAATAAAACTGCATTTTTTGCCAAATGGCCAGCAAAAAATCGTCAAAATCTGAAGCAAAAACTAAATATGCTTAAATGCATTGATTAAATTCTTATTTTATACCTAATCTTTGATGACAAAATGAAGGAGATCAGTACAATTTCTCTAAAACGCTCTTCAGGTATTTCATTTTTTTTTTATTTCTGCAAGGCCGTTATTTGATAATATGCCAGTCGTTCGTCAAATGTAAACGAAAACTTAATTAAAATTGCAAATTTTGTGCAATTCTAAATACATATCAGTCTTATTTTGTGCCGTTAAAATCAATTAAATGCATTATGAAAGAATAAAGAGGAACGTGAATTCGTCTCTGCAAAGAAAGTCGTGTTATGTCCACATCTGATTTTCATGCTAATGTAACACAAACTGTTATAGAGAACACATTTAACTAAAAATGCATTAAAGATACTTATAAAAGATATTTTTTCAATTATGTAGATGTTCAGAAAGAGCCCCTCATGTTCAGTGAGTCATGGCGCAATGCATATTTCAAGTTCCCATTATTAAATTGAATATTTAAGTTTAGGAGTCTGAAATCTGTTACAACCTAAGACCCCGAAATCACGTGAAAAAGCAATTCCAGCCAATCATGCGTGATGTTCGCAACACCTGGTAGGCATCTGTCTGATATCCTCCCCCTTTTTATATACTGCGTAGGTGAAGAAAATATCACCTGCATGCGCGAACCCCACCCCTTTGAACGAGAAACGAGCGAAGAGAACCGGGAATGAAAATACGGAAATATACCATTAAGGATCATTTTTGGCGAAGTGTTTTAGAAAGCATAGCCACACTTTCAAGCTGCAAGGTATAGAATTATGAATGAGTTTGTGTATTTGGCTTGTTTTGAAGCTTGAACTCGATCGATTTGTTGCTCTCCAGGTCATTCTATTGAAGCTCCAAAGATTGTCTTATAATGCCATCAAACTATAATACGTTATTTTGCAAAAGATCGACATGATTACTCTCAATCCACACTTTAAGGTGAATGCTGAACTACTGATCATCAGTTACTTCAAAGAATTACTGAATTGCAGCATATAACAATCTGTCAATGCAGATATTGGCTCTATCAAAATGTAGAGATCTAAATACGAGAAAACTGACGCTATGCATTAGTCAGTACATTGAGTGCGATATTTCATGTGCATTTTAACGCTGGGTTTTAACCAAATGCGTCTAGCGCAGAGACAAAATCAACTAACTTGCCAAATGCAAAACAAGGCTCGCAAGAAAGTTCTCAAAGTTGAACAATCCTTCTATTTCCAGCACGTAGTCTGTTCCTATTGGTTCGTTGATGTTGATATTAAATTCGTGGCCTTGATGCTTAACAATTTTGGTGAAATCAAGTCGTAAGTCAAAATTGGTGAAAACAAGTCTGGCCAAATTTGTTATCATATGCATAAAAATTTGGCCTAAAATGCACGTGGAACTGTTAAAGAGTTATCAATTTTGATGAAAACGAGTCGTAAGTCAGGCCAAATTTGCTATCGTATGCTTAATGATAGCAAATTTGACCTGAAACGCATATGGAACTTCAGCTTACCGGTAGGGCTTCTCGGACTGATATCGCCAAGAGACAGACAAACCAAGACTTTAAAGATCGGGAATTGGTTTATTGATTGGTTTATTGATGAATACAAGTAAGTCAGGCCAAATTTGATACCATATGCTTAATGATAGCAAAGTTGACCTGAAACGCACATGGAACCTTAAAGAGCTACTGAAAAAACTAATCTATAAGTCTAATTTAAATACTTAGCTAGGATGTGAGTGGGAAATATAAATAAAAGACGAACTGATAGCACATTTCGAATATGGAGCAGGCATATTAACCGAATCTTGAATATTCGAATATCCCAAATAATTATTTCAAATTGTTAATAAAATATATTTGCATTTATTAAATATTATTTATTAATTATTAATAAATAAATTAATAAAGTGCCATAAGACCACATTAATTCAAAAATGAAACTTTAATTTTATAGTTTAATTATTTAACAGAAGCTTTTTGCTTTACGGTACTCTTAACTACAATAATTGAATAACTGAAAATGCTTCTCACCAACTGCAGATTTTTATTTAAGAAAACAGGTATTTGAGCACGTTCATGATTTCGTCTGCATCTATTTCCATCGCAACTTGAATCAGAGGCGCTGAGAAGTTAGTCGCTCTTTAGATACTGTGTACGCTGTGACGTTATAAAACACTTCAAAAATAAGTTCTTCAAGCGAGGATATGGAGAGTTAAAGACGTTTTCACTTGTTGGAAGAAAACTTTCTTCCATATACTTTCGAATTTCTTCTCCTGAAGTATCCTGACTTTATATTCTGAAACCTGTTGTTAGTCATAGCGCGAGAGTCAAAGTATTTGAATTTCTTCTAGTGGCGTTATATTCGAGTTCTCGAATCTTAAATGTTATCTAGTATTCGAGGCGTTTGGAACTTTAATTAAACCCTGCACTACGCAAGGGGAAAAATATATTTCTTTGTGATGGCTGTAGCGGAAAATCTAAACGTCAGACAGCGACGAACTTTGGCGTAAAGGAACTTCAGGACCTGGGACGATACACTTCAACGATATGCTTTTTTTCATTCGAATAAGTTTTTTAGTTAAGTAATACGAGCAACGTATTTAAGCACAAATAAGATAATAATGTACCACACATCTGTTTCGGAGATATGCAGGATACCATTCGTCAGTGCAAAAGAACCATTAAACTCCTAAGTCAAAAGAAAGAAAATGAACGCCATTTTTTAATTATTTTATATTTTCGCACGATTTAGAGTGACTTTCATTATTATGACAGAGTTTCTATCTTGACACCATCGGAATTATCAAAGAACGTTCTTTCCAACGACGTTTAAACTGAATCCATAGGATAATCCCATCCTATTTCTAAATAAAGATTTGCATTTTTTAGGTTATGTGATATTTACGTATTTCACCGAATCTGAAAAGTGAGATTAGCACAACTTTACTATTTGACACAAAGTTGTGTGTATACTTTCGCATTCCAATTAAAAAAAATGTTTTCGAATAATTTTTATTTTTGTGATTTTTTAAGCAAACGCATAAAAAGTGAGATTTTTTATTCCCCACGCGAAAACCATATTTCTCTGGTGGACATTTCTGTGCATGCATGCCTTGGAAGTCCCTGTAAGGTTTAGGACCCCGCCTTCTCTTCTGAAAATGATTCCGTTATGTTTCTATTATTTGTTAATTTTTTTATTAGTTTCTTAGATAGTTTTGAATTAGTTTTATTAGTTAAGCAATCCCAGTTGTTCTGTGGGATAAAGTATGATAGTAGATAGTTTAGTAAAATAATATTTTATGCTTAGGTCAATAACTTGCAGCTTTTGGGTTGGAAAGTATTGTATTATTTTGACTTTTTACTGCCCTTTTTGTGCGCGAGAAAAATACTGTGAGTGGAAATTTAATTAAAAAAAAAGATTCTAAATGACTACAAGCATTTTTTTTCATATCTAGTGCTGCAGGCTCAAACTTGTACTTGACGTACTCTACCCGTAGTAGAAAAAAGACAAGTTTTGCGTGCCCCTCCAATCTATTTGAAATATAACATGGATATTATTGAGTTCTCTATCGTATGTGAAAAATAAATAATATTTATTTTAATAATTGGCAATAATACTCTATATTAATCTTTTCCGGACGGCAGTCTTGAATACACGTTATCAATCGACGCATGGGCGTTTCGACAGTCTGGAAAGGGTTAATAATTTTGTTGCCAAACATAAATAAATTTGCATTGCACTCTATCTCAGTTTTGAAATCTCATTCGTTGATTACTTCTTAAATTATAATTACTTCATTTACTTTACACTTTTGAACAGGCGTTGTCTGGTCCTCTCGAATTACTAAAAAAATAAACTTGATTTACCAGTCAAACTGTTCGTATAATAAATTATGCTTGAATTTGATATTTGAAGCAGCCTTAAATGCAGGAGACCGGACAGTAGCAACTACTAAAAATAGCAAAAAAATATAAGAAAATAAGATACAGCTTTTAAATCACTGGTATCCATACATCTGTATACTAAACCGCACCAAAAGGTTTACCCAAGGGCGTAAAGTGAAGTAACTTGAATTTTTTTGAATTTTTAATCAATAAATATATATTAAATTACTTTTTTTAGCTTAGCATCCTAGCATCTACAAACAGCCAAAGTCGGCTTAGTCCGGGAGGGTCGCTCTCGTTACAATATGTTAAAAGGGAACTCGTTTCAAACCTAGAGCGAGACGTACTCCTAGAGCGAGACGTCTTTTCTAAAGATTCTGTAGTGTTCGTACACCTTCTTTTATTGTAAAATCAAATCAAATATAAAATGCTTCAAACTACAAAATGTTTATTTTACAGTCATCAGTAAGCCCTGAGAACCTATTTCCCGCGATGGATCTTAGGGGTTAAAAGCGACACTGATTCAAAGGCCCCTGAACCATGAATTCTTGTCTTAATATGATTAATCGTTTGACCACAGGTGGATCTTGCAGCTTGAGCTACTTAAAACAAATATGTTTGCGATGCTAAGAAATACCTTGATACGAGATTTCTTTGTTCCGAAGATTCTGTTTCCTAATAAAAAACACAAATTCGTAATACATATATTTTGAAGAATTTATTTGCAGTATGCTAATGTTCATAAAGTAACCTCGCATATTAAGTAACATTACAAATTATCCTCATATATCACGTAATTAAATTAAAAAAAAAACCACTTGTATTATGTTAAAATTTGCTTGATCCAGATCAAAATATACGAGCGCTAAAATAAGAGTTTTGATTACATTTTATTCTTGGCCAGTACATACAAAATCTAACGCATAACCACAAAAGGAAGAAATTCTATATCCAGTTATCTTGACCTGTCTTAGACTTGTATGAAACTGGCGAAAGTGAATTGCTGGTATGATGTTTAGATAGTAGGAAAGTAGAAAAATGAAAGCTAAAAGAAGAGTCATTGTAGGATGGTCTTATATACAAGCAGTATATGCCAAAAAACACACATCGAAACACTATCCGTATATTCATTGATGAATAACGGACGCAACTAAAAAGAATAAAGAAAAACCTGACATAAAAATGTTTCGCAACAGCGAAGTTGCTGTGCAAAGGCCATAACTGCTGCCAACAGAAAAGAAACATAAAGAGAAATAGAGAAACATAATGACGGGAGCAAAATAAAAGAGAAATTCTGGAGAACTTTGGGATGCCAAGAAAAAGTTATGTGTAAAGGAAAACTTTAGAGGTTAGTACAACATGAGGGGCTATCCATCTTTTAAATATATTCTTTTCCTGAATAAAAAATAAAGCTACTCATATTCCTAATCCCCTTTCTTGATGTTGGGGAAGAACGAAAAAAGGTTAATGTTTGTTTTTTGCAATAGTTCTGCTTTGGATGAAAAATAACACATTCTCGTTCTAATACAACAAAGAAATACTGACGGAAATATTCAATTCTGAACCACAAAAAGTTTTAATCTTGTTTTAATTTATTTTCTTCTGGCGAGCTTTGAAGCATGACTTAGTAACCTTGATTAATGGTCTTTCTGTATGAAATCTTTATTTAATATTGCTAAATGGTGAAAGAAGTTACGTTTCCATTGCTAACATCGTTAGGGTGCATGTACATTTTAAGAAACGAGGTG